>JAOANR010000006.1:59261059-59861059 GCA_030278955.1 Hygrophila difformis | reverse complement strand
CTTAAGAACCTCTGAGTTAGTTTCAATATCCATTTCGGCATGGTGGCTGAAAACATCATTGTCTGATGCTTCTGTGTTATATATCCCAAGATGGTCTCAACATCATCCGCAAATCCCACATTAAGCATTTGATCTGCTTCATCAAGGACAACAAACTGCACTTCGGACAAGTTGAGAGAACCACGCTTAATCAAATCAATGACACGGCCAGGAGTTCCAACAATTACGTCAACACCACGATCAAGAGTGCTCATTTGGCGCGATATTGGGACACCACCATAAACACAGAGTGTATCTAGCTTGGGAGCAGACTCATAAAATTCCTTGTCAACCTGTTTTGCAAGTTCTCTGGTTGGAGCTAATATAAGTGCTAAAGGATTCCTGCCCTGTCTGAATAATGAAAACAGGCACAAATGATGCCATAATTCACTTGTCAGTCGAGTATGAAAAGCTCAAAAGTAGGACTAAATTTTGGATAGCTTACCCATGCTTCTCGTTGAATTTGATGATCTTATCCATGATTGGGATTCCAAAAGCTAGCGTCTTCCCAGTTCCCGTTCTTGCTCGGCCTATCATGTCACGTCCTTGCATGGCCGGTTCTAAAACTGCCCTCTGCCACGGAAATGCATATATAATCAACAAATAATAAATCGAGGATAAACAAGAATCGATTATGTCGGACACGGTGCATATCAATACGAGGTAGTCATTAGAAACTTTAGAAGCTACTAAAATTTTAATTGATTATGCAAAGACTTGATATTGGCATTTTATAAGAAGAAAAACCGACGGAGGTGAATTAGGAAGACGTCATTTCAATATCATTATGCTTTTTGGACCGGTTAAAAATAGAGAATTCGATAAGAAGGGAAGGGGAATAGAGGAGAAATGTGGACAGCGGGGAACAAAAGGAGACCTGAATTGGGAAGAGCTTCTGGATACCCTTGCGGGACAAGGCGGATACAATCTCCGGTGCGATCCCAAGTTTGGAGATGTCAAGACCCTCATCGGAGGAAGCCCTCTTGTCATCAGCATCGGAATAATCAGCGACGGCAAAACCAGCCCGCAAAGGAGGGGGAGAATGGAATGCCCTGGAAAATGGAAGGAAAGGAGAAGGGGAATGGGATTGAAAATGGGGTAAAAGAGAGGGAGAGGGGGCAGGATGAAGTAGAGGTGACGGGTTCAAAGAGAAGAGATGATTGAAGGAAGCAAGAGCAGAGCGGAGGGGGGAGGAGGAGGAGGATCGCCTGAGGAAAAGGAGGGCAGCCATGAATGAAACAAACCCTAGAGTGGGAGTGTGAAGAGGAAGAGGAAAACGAGGCTGGGGATTTTGGTAGGGTTTATGGAATCAATCAGAACGATTAGTAGTACTTATATGATATACTCCTACCTAATTGACAAATATCCAAGTCGGTCGTTTTTCTCTTTTTCTGCTAAAGACCAACTAGCAACTACCAATACTCATAACTCAATAGTATCATCTGATGAACTATAACCATGGGCCAGTTCTAATAAAATGTTTAAAACATACTACCTCCGTTTTTATATGTTCTTGACGTTTAGTAATGTGTTACTATTCACCTACAGACTTTCACTTAAAGTTTTATCATGGTTATACAAGTTAAAATATAGTCAAGTGAGATCTTGTTAGATTCGTCTTATCGAGTAGTTTTTAAATATCGAACTTTTAGAATTTTTACTTGTACCGAACTTGAGTTATTAATAGTTTAAAATGTGCATTGGATTGCGTTAAAAGTTGGTATGTAAAAAAGATTTGAAAACGGAGGAAGTAATAAACCATATATCACAAATTCACAAGAAATAAACAAATACTAATATATATATATAGAGAAGGATCAATGATCTTTATCATGACAATGATGATCAAAATCAAACAATAAATAAAAAATAAAAATAAAAAACAAAAAACCATGGCCCTATTAAGTTTTTTTGACGTATACTAGATATCCATATATATCCATGGATAGTGAAAGTTTGTCTCTCCCAAAGCGCATACACAAAGGCTGGATTTGATAACATAACATCTTCTACAGTTCTACTATATGTGATTCATCACACTGTTAAGGAAAAGAGAAGAAAGAGACGAGAGACAACACTCAAAAATGGGCTCCTTTTTGCTATATAAATCCATCAATCCAGACATTGTGTGTGTGTGCGCTATATCTAATCTATGCTATACAAATTAAAGTTTTAAGGATGATGATGAAAGGATTCAGCACAGCATTCATATGTAGTACTAATATAGTAGAATGTAGTAAGATGACATGTTTGTTAATAACACTAGCAAGTTGGACACTCGAGTAGAGTACAGACAGAGACTGATGACAGCACCCCCAAATCCAAATGCCAAAATCCAAAAGCCAAAAAATCCCCCACCCACCATTGACCATTTCATTCATTCTCCCCATCTGCTTTCCGATCTCCTCTGCTTGAGGAAACCTTCCTTCCTTGTCCACTTGAGATTTCCACAACTTCTCACTCACAGACAGAGTACACAACACAAATATTCTTATTCTTATTATTACTATTACTATTACTATTATGATATTATTACAGTCTCTCTACAATCTAGATATCAATAACGGCACTGACAATGCCTCCTCCCCCATCACTGGTTGGAACAAATCCAACTCCCCGTACCTCTCCAACACCCGCATCCTGCACGCCTCTGCTGCCATCAACCCCGTCTTGTATGCCCCATGGACCGACCCTGTGTACTCACTGCTCGTCGCTTCCCCTGCAAAAAACATGTTGTCCACCGGGATCCTAAGCCTCTCCAATAGATCATGCGATTTCCCCACTACATCGTAGCTGTACGATCCCAGCGAGTTCTCGTCTGTCCCCCAATGCGACACCAGGTACTGGATCTGCAACACCAACAACACCAATCCACCATTATGCTCGCTCCACACTCCACACTCCACGCTTGCTTAATTTATTTATTTCTACAGAAAACTCTAGAATGCAACATTACCGGTGCACGTGCATTTGGAAGGATTCTCTTCAGCTGCATGAAAGCAAAATTAGCAGCATCCTCATCCGACATCTTCTCTATGTCGCGGGCCAGTTTCCCTGCAGGCATGTAAACAAGGACACCATGCCCCGTCGCCTTGTGCAGATTAAGAAAGTAACTGCACCCATAGCAAGTATCCGCAACAACTCCCAAGAATTCCACATTTGGCCAAAACACCTCTTCAAAATGCAGAATTATCTTGTTCTCAATCCCAACTCCAAGGTCATTGATAGCTGCTTCCTTCCACTCGGGTAATCTTGGCTCAAAATCGATACATTTTGATTTTAGAACACCGAGGGGGACAGCAACAATGGCAGCATCTGCCTGGAATGTCTTCCCATTTTCTACAGTCACTTTCACGCCATTGTAATGTCTAACTATTTTTTTCACTCTACATGGTAACATCCACAAATTAGAAGCAACCTTAAAACTGGATTTTATTATGTTTTTTTTATTCTTGTTAGAAAGAGGCTGATTGTAAGCACAATGCACTCACTCACTATCAGTTACCTGTGGCCCAGGCGGATGTCAAGACCTTTGGCTAGAGTGTTAATAACAGGACGGTATCCACGCACCATTAGTCCGTGCCCACCAGGAAGCAATGTTTCCTATAAATAGAATATCACAAACAACGTATACCATCAACTAGCAAGTTTCTTGCTCCATATATTTTTTTCTTGCTGAGAATCAAGCAGGTGTTAGGCCAGTTTTTTTTTTTTAGCAAATCATTTTTGTTGGCTGAATACAAGTGTTTTGCTTAAAAAAGAGGTGTATAAAAAAGTTTTGTAACTTGTTTTATGAGTTCACTATACTATTAAAAAAGATAGTCCCAACTTTAATATAGATCAAAAGACCAAAAGTAACACAAGAGGGAAAAGATAAGAAGTAACCTGGTCCCAGCCTTGAAGTGATATGGTATCGGCATCTGCAGCAAACCATCCTTCCATTCTACAAATGTACCACTGCAACACATTATGACTTAGCCCCTCCAACCTGCAACAGAGAAATTAGATATTTGCTAGTACTGGATAAGTATGACTCATAATTACATACTATGTTCTATGTTCCACCAAAACAACCTTAAATCTGGTCTCCTTTCAAAAACAATGGCTATGGCACGTTGCACGGACATATCTTCACTGGATTCCTTTCTTACAAGTTCTGTCTATAAAGAAAAGTCAAAAACAAATTATTCTACAATAAGGATACAAAGCACCAAAAACATCCCTAACTTCTTTCCCAATTCTATTTCACTAAAAGCTTTTCCTAGTGTTCTAAAATGTAAAAGGGGAATAAAGAGTACAGAACACATGCCTCTTTTAAGATGCTCTCAAATGTTTCGCCAACTTTTGAGACCAATTCCTGAGGAACTTGATTTCCATCCATATCAAAAAGCGCATAACTATAAAATGAGGAGATTAGCTTTCAACAATGGCAACATAAGTCAATGCAAGAAAGTTTTCCATTCCATTAATGGGAATATCTCTTTGACGGAAATTTCATATCATGATTCACAGATTATTAGTTTGTCATATATTCAGAATAAACAATGAAAAGAAAATGCACTGAGCAACCCTATGCTTTAAAAGAGAAAATTGGCAAAGAGCACAAGGGATACATTTTGTGCTACCAGCTACTTTACTCAAATCTAAGGCCAAATCACTATACAATCCGTTAAAAGATATTGGTGGTGAAAAATTCAAAGATCGAAAAAATAACCTCAAGAAGAGGAAAAAAAAACCTTTCGAGATCATGGTCATACAAAACAGAGTTGTCACCACTAGTGCGATAAATTGGTAGCCCCAGTCTTCCAATAACAGGCGCCAAGGGATTCTCCTTGCAGACACCATGCAACCTGAAAGATCAATTTGCAGATTGTAACTATCCACAAGGCCCAGAGCAGAGAATGTATTTCTTGAAGGAGCATTATGATAGACAAAAGATAAACACAAACCACATGCATTGGGGCACAATCCAAAGTCATGATCTTTCACATATGCCATGCAGTCACCGTATTTGATAAAAACAAGGATTGCCATTCACATGTAATATGCAGTATTTCAAATCCTATAAAGATTGCTCAGAAGAAATCAAAAGTGATTATATAAGGCGTGTGTGCCATACAGTTTGTAATCTAATCACAAAAAATTAAAAGGTTTCAGCAATATAGTTAGTAAAGTAAACTCCACAAACACTCTAGGTTTTAAATCATTGATCCATGAGATGAAAAGATGAGTTCCAAAACAGCCACATGTTTGAATTTTTTAATAGCAAAAATGCACAAATGACATTCAGAGATGCGGGGAACAATATGAACCATGGGCACTATAGTAGCTGAAAACAGCCAAACGACACATATTGCAATGAATGTCCCATAGGATTGCTTCAATAAGACTATAGTCATTAGGTCTAAAAGCAAACAATTACCAAGAAGCACCCAAGTCAACAGGGAAACCAAATGAATAATCAGTATGCACTCTTCCGCCGATTCTATCACGGGACTCCAACAATATAACCTGCCAATTTACATTCCTGAATGTAAATATCCTTGATTGTGAATGTCATGATACAAGATGCTATATATATATATATACATATCTGTGTGTGTGTGTGTGTATATACCTGAAATGAGGCATCATGAAGAGCACGTGCAGCTGCAATGCCGGCAAAACCAGCTCCTATGATGATAACGGATGGGGAGGAACCGGGCCTCCTTTCCATGGTTGAATAGCAAAGAGCTGCAAAAGACAAATGTTCCCTTATCATATACTACTGGCATTTAAGAAATATACTATATATATACATATATACAAATATATTTGAGGGGCCTATCCCATCATATTAATTAGAATTGTATAAATTTCAAGTGCCATTATAATCCACCATTCAAACAATATTATTATGCAGTACAGGAAAACATTATCAGAAACAACAAAAAAACAAAAAACATGAAAATAACTCTACACAGCAAACAGCAATTATACATATGACATCTCTGGATCATGGGCAAAAAATGAAGCAGGCAACTGCAATTGTGTGAGGCCAATGGGCATAGATGTAAAAGAGGTTGAAAAAAGTGAAGAAAAATGTAAAGTTAAAAGGAAGCAAGAAAGTAAATAATGATTAGAAGAGGGGAAAGGCAACCTCTTTCAACTTGACGATGAGACTTAAAGTTGGAGTCCATAATCCAAGCAAGGAGGAAGGATCTAGGATCAGAGTTGAGAGTGATCGGAAGGTAAAAGGGCAAGAATTGGAAATGGGATCGGGAAAGTAATGAATGGGAGGGGATTCGGTAATACTATTAAAAGTGAGTGAAGTTAAGAAAGAGGGGAAAGGTAATAGTACTATAATAATGGGCGTGTATGCGTAATCTGTTATTCACGTATGGAGGAGTATGGAGTGAGTCGTCGGAGTCCTAACTCCTATGGAGGAGGGGAGGGTGATAAGTAGATAAAATGATATATATGATTGAATAAGAAATGGATAAAAGATGCAGCAGGCTTGGGACTGACTAATTAATGTAGCAAGAGGCAGCCATAATACCATTACCATTTACCAACCCCCAAAACCCGACCGAATTTATACTACTCTCTCCACAAAGACAAGAGTGAGCGGTGAGCGCACACACACACACAAGGAAGGAATCAGGAATCAGGAATCAGGAATCAGGAATGACGATTAATCATCAAATGGGGTGGGGGGAAGGAGAGAGAACTGCAAACTGCTGCAAACTGGAAAGAAAAAGATGAATTTTGATTCTTATTCTTGAATCAGACAGACTCTGAGGCTACGAGGAATTTAGAAAGTTTATACACTTACTTACTTAGTTGATTGATTTTGTGTAGACTTTATCTAGAGTTTGTCTGACTTTTAGAAATATTAAATTGTTTGCGTTTAGTAATTTTTTTTAAGAGAATCCATTAAAATCTATAAAGATTTAAAATATATGGACAGTTGAATACCTACTTTTTAAAATCTGTATTGAATACACAAATACATTTTAAAATCTGTATTGACTTTTTAAAATCTAAATTGAATACACCCCAACTTTAAAATTCAAAAAAAAATCCTACAAACTCTGGATTGAATAGACACTGCATATAGTATATACTAGTACTATTATTGTATTGAAAAGTAGAAGTATAAAAATGTGGAAAATATCCTTGTAGTATAAAATATCTTTAAAAAATGTGATTTGATTGAAAGAAATGAGAATTGGGAGCAACATACTGAACATATATATATATATATATGTATAATAATAATAATTGTTGTACTACTATATATGAGTATTTTTGTAGTATTATTTATTATTATTTGAGAGTGGAGACAGAGTCGTTGGCCGTTCCCACTCACAAGATTGATTACAAGACACTAAACAGGAGGACAGGTCAGGACACACCTCACATCACATGTCCCCTTCTTTCGTGATCATGTAGTAATTTAATTAAGAGGTAATAATTAAAATAGGCCACTATAAGGAATTATTTCTATTTTTTGGCCACGATATTTTGATTTAGGGAAAATAGCCATTAGAAGGATTTCGGGCCTGAATTTAGGCCATTGGGCTGGAATTCGGGCTGCGATGGCCTATTTTAGTTTTTTTGAATTATTTTTTATTTTATTTAATTAAAATAAATAATACTCATTCTGTGTCATTATTTATGTCCTACTTTCTTTTTTCTTGTTCCAACATTTTTTTATTTCCCTTTTAAAAATAATTAAATATTAATTACCAAATATACCCATCATATCGCATTAATAAATAAATATATTAAACTTTCAAACTCATTACCATTAATAATTCTCATCCAACCTACAACCATATATCAGTAAATCACTCATAAATAAATAAATTTAAATTATAAATTCATTCCAACCACATTATATAAATTCTTAAGCTATATTTTTAACCCTACTATATCCTTATATTTAATACTAATTATCCCTACATAAAGTACCATATCCGAAAATTTTGGGATACTTATAATAAAACACGTTTATTTTTTACTTTATAATTTATTTGAATATGTGTTTGTTTTACTTATTTTATAATATATTTGAATTAATATTTATTTTATTTCTTATAATACTCCATTCGTCACAATATTAATGTTAAAAAAAGTAACTTAAAAATTTATATAATATGATTCTAATGAGTTTACAATTTTAATTTATTTATTTATGTGTGATTTACTGATATGTGATTGTGGGGTGGACTGGAATTATTAATGGTAGATGGTAATTTGAAAGTTTAATATATTTATTTATTAATGTAAGATTATGAGTAGGTTTGACGATTAATATTTAATTATTTTTAAAATGAAAATGAAATAAAAATATTGGAACAAGAAAAAAAAAAGTAGGACATAAATAATGACACAAAATGAGTATTATTTATTTTAATTACATAAAATAAAAAATAATTGAAAAAAACTAAAATATGCCACCATAAGGAGTCATTTCCATTTTTAAGCTATCGCAGCCCGAATTCTAGCCCAATGGCCTAACTTCAGGCCCGAAATCCTTCTAATGGCCTATTTTCCTAAATCAAAATATCGTGGCCTAAAAGTGAAAATGACTCCTTCTGGTGGTCTGTTATTACCTCTTTAATTAAATACTGTACTACTAACTGTAAACATAAACATGTAGGAGTACTACTATGTTTCTTGTTTTATTTCTTCTGCCTTCTGGTATCCATAACAACTGACAACCATGTGAAAAATATTTAAGATTTTTTAACAAAATATGTACGCCTTAAATTGCATTATTCATTTAGTTAATACATTGAAGTATATGTTTCTTTCTCGCTACTCACTACTCAATGTTAATGTTTTAATAAGTTTATTTGAGCAGTACTCCTATTTAAAAACTTTTTAGAGGGCTGGAATTTGGGCGGTCAATTTTCATCCCTCGTTATGTGATGATTGTTATACATTTACTAATTTGTTGACATATACCTACCGACAACTAATGTGTAAGTGTGGGGACATGTAGGCATAATTCTGCCTATATATATGTGATTTATTGTACCCATGGATGAATGAGTTAGTGATATCAAAATAAATCTCCTCTGCGTTCTTTCATCATCATTTATCATCTGACTTCTCCCTGTTACTTTTCTGATCTTCTTTCATTTATCATTCTTTTCTTGCAGTACTCATATTCTCATTACATTTATAATATATTACAACACGTTATCAGCACGAACCCCGTTGGAATCTACTATTTCTACCGCTACCTTGTTCAAGTTATTCTGAAATTCCAGTTGATACCGGAGTTCTGCCAAAACTTTTTCAGATCCAGAAGAAAATCACTTGAGGTAATATATTCCAACTATTTTCAATATCAATTATGACTAATTTGTCAAAACAGGAATCTATATCGTTGGAAATATCCGGGATTAATTATTTATCCTGAAATATGGATATTAAAATTTATTTGGAATTAACGGGTCTAGAAAAGACCATTATAAAAGAAAATACGGCCACAGGCCTAGACCGCAGAGAAAGAAAAAATAATACGGCCACAGGCCAAGACCTCGAAAAAAAACGGTCAAAAGATCATATTGATCTATATATGGGAAATACGCATTTTGCCAATTCTTATTTTTGATAAGAGATAGTGACAGTTCCCTTAATGTGGGGGGCAAATGGCAGCTCTTTGATAAAATAAAGATTTTTTGGCTAAAATCCGAAATGCGGGGCATCATAATAACTGCAAGACTATAAGTCTGTAAATTATATAAATCAGTCATGTTCAGAATAATGTCACAATTGAGATATGTGACAAGATATTAATGAAAATGACATGAATACCAACAGAGTCCATAAATCTTAGTTCGGTTATACCAACAGATTTCGTGGGTCTTTAGTTTGGTCATGTGTACTAACAGAGTCAGATTCTTACATGGCAAAATAATTGCCAGAAATTGTGCCTCTAGAAGGCAAAGAAATTGAAGAAAAATGATATCAATATGGCAGGTGGACATAGTCCCAAAATTGGTCGTTCAGACAAATATTTGGTACAAGTTTACCAAAAATACTTGATACAAACAGGTTGAAATATACCTTGTTGAAAAAAAAAATGCCGACGACACTATTGATATTACAAAAGGCCGTTATTGATATGCTAACTATGCCATCTAAAGATGTGCAAATTCTTCAATGATACGGTCTTATTTAAATACTGCATTACATTTTGTTATATTGTTTTTATCATGCTTTGAATTTTTTAAATTTAATGCTATATTATTATCTATGCATTGTGTTGTCTCACTTATATTTAATCTTATTTTAGTATTAATTATATCTTGTTTTAATTACAGCAAAATGGGGAATTATAAAAGTGATCATATATGTCTTATTGATAATGCTTCAACGCACACGATACTAAAAGACATAAGGTATTTTTCCAATTTAAAAATAGGAGATACAAGCACAAACACAATATATGGTAGTCCAAATATTATACAAAGAATTGGCACAGTCAACCTTATTTTCCCAGAGGGAACAAAATTAATTGTGAAAAATGCACTCCTATCTCCCAAGTCTCGAAAAAATTTATTGAGTTTTAAAGATATCCGAGAAAATGGGTACCATCTCAAGACATCGACTTCAGAGAATGTCGAATATTTATTAATTACAAATACCACTCATGGTAAGAAATATGTATTGGAAAAATTACCAGCTCTGTCTTCTGGGTTGTATTTTTTAAAGATAAATACAACTGAAAATTATCACTTAGACCACAGGTCTAATATTCCCAAAATAAACCAGAGGTTTATTGATGGCCAGAGGCCCACTAATATATATCATCCCAAAATAGGCCAGAGGTCTATTGGAAGCCATAGGCTTAATGATGAATATATGATATGGCATGATCGCCTAGGCCATCCTGGCTCTACAATGATGAGGCGAATTATTACACATAGTCATGGTCATTCATTAAAGGGACAAAAATTGCTGCAATATAATGATTATATATGTGTTGCTTGCTCCCAAGGAAAATTGATTTTCAAACATTCACCAACAAAAGTGGGAACTGAAAGCCCTAGTTTTCTTGAAAGAATTCAGGGCGATATATGTGGACCATTTAAATATTTTATAGTGTTAATTGATGCATCAACACGATGGTCCAATGTAACATTGCTATCATCTCGCAACCATGCGTTTGCAAAATTATTTGCTCAAATTATTAAATTACGAGCACAATTCCCTGATTATACAATAAAAATATCCAATTGGATAATGCTGGTGAATATTCATCCCAGAGGTTTGATGAATACTGCATGTCAATTGGCATAACAGTTGAGCATCCTGTTGCTCATGTCCATACACATAATGGACTTGCTGAATCGCTTATAAAGCGTTTACAATTAATTGCCGGACCATTATTAATGAGATCTGGATTGCCATTGACAGCTTGGGGGCATGCAATATTACATGCAGCAAAATTGGTGCGGTTAAGACCGACACATTATCATGAATACTCCCCTATACAATTAACATTTGGACATGAACCCAATATATCTCATCTCAGAATATTTGGTTGCGTTGTATATGTCACGATTGCACCACCTCAGCTCACAAAGATGGGTCCCCAACGTAGATTGGGAATATATGTCGGGTATGAATCACCATCGATTATTCGATATCTTGAACCATTAACTGGTGATTTATTTACTGCGAAATTCAAAGATTGTCATTTTGACGAATCTCATTTCCCGACATTAGGGGGAGATAAAAATCAACCAAAGAAAGAAAAAGAAATCAACTGGAAAACACTGTTAGATTTCTTTGATCCCCGTACAAATGATTGTGAACTAGAAGTACAAAGAATTATACATTTGCAGAATATTGCAAATCAATTGCCGAACGCATTATGCGACTCTAAAAGAGTAACAAAATCTCTTATACCGGAAGCAAATGTTCCAATCAAAATTTATGTCCCAGAGGGACCAATTACAAGTGTCAAAGATGATTCTACTGCACGTTTGAAGCGTGGTAGACCACAGGTTCCAAAGATAAAAATTCTCGAAAGAAAAGAGGATCACAAATCATTGAAAGTGACAAAATTACGAAAAATATTCCAGAGGAAAAAGGAGCTCTTGAAGAGCAGGAACTTGCAGCTCTAGAGGAGCAGGAAATTGAAAATAATGAAATATCAATCCAATTTGTCACAAGCAGAAATATTTAGAATCGAGATGCAATTATCATAGATAATGTATTCTCATACCTCGTAGCACTTGACTTGACATTATAACCGATGACAAGGATCATGAACCAAATTCGGTTGATGAATGTCGGAAAAGAAAAGATTGGCCAAAATAGAAAGACGCAATCCAATCTGAATTGGATTCCCTGGCTAAAATGAAAGTGTTTGGACTAATTGTCAAAACACCAGAAAATATAAAGCCAGTCGGATACATATGGGTTTTTGTAAGAAAAAGAAATGACAAAAATGAAATTGTCAGATACAAAGCGAGATTAGTCGCCCAAGGGTTCTCACAGAGACCCGGATTTGATTATGATGAAACATATTCCCCGTAATGGATGGAATAACATTTAGATATTTATCAGTTTAGCAGTTCATCAAAATCTTAAAATGAGATTAATGGATGTTATTACTGCGTATCTATATGAAAATTTAGATATAGATATCTATATGAAGATCCCAGAGGGATTAAAAATGTCAGAGACATATGAATCAAATCCTAAACATATGTATTCCATCAAATTACAAAAATCCTTATATGGACTGAAACAGCCCGGGCTAATGTGGTATAACCGACTCAGTGAGTCATTGGTACAAGAGGGTTATACAAATGACCCAATTTGTCCATGTATTTTCATTAAGAAAAATGGACAAGAGTTTGTAATCATTGCAGTTTATGTTGATGATCTCAATTTGATTGGAACTCCAGAGGAGCTCCAAAAGGCTGTTGAATACTTGAAAAAGGAGTTTGAAATCAAAAATTTTGGTAAAACCAAATCATGCATTGGTCTGCAAATTGAATACTTAAATAATGGAACTTTTATCCATCAAACAGCTTATACTCAGAGAGTATTGAAGCGATTTTATATGGATAAAGCACATCCATTAAGTACTCCAATGGTCGTAAGGTCACTTGATATAAGAAATGATCCGTTTAGACCACAAGAGAAAGGTGAGCAAATTCTTGAACCAGAGGTCTCATATCTAAGTGCCATAGGTACTTTAATGTATCTCACAAACTGCACTAGACCAGATATATTATTTGCAGAAAATTTATTAGCAAGATTTAGTTCATCTCCTACAAGACGACATTGGAATGGAATTAAACACATATTTCGCTATCTCCAAGGAACTATCGATCTTGGGTTATTTTACCCAAATGATTCTCGACATGAAATAATCGGCTTTGCTGATGCTGAATATTTGTCAGATCCACATAAAGCCAAATCTCAAACTGGGTATATTTTTACATGTGGTGGTACTGCAATTTCATGGCGATCAATGAAGCAGACTTTAACTGCTACTTTCTCAAATCATGCCGAAATTTTAGCAACACATGAAGCCAGTCGAGAGTGTGTATGGTTGCGATCTTTGATGCACCATATATTGAAAAATTGTGACATAGTTACTGAAGAAAAAATACCCCCAACAATTTTATACGAAGATAATGCAGCCTGTATAGCACAATTGAAGGGAGGGTATATTAAAGGAGATAGAACGAAACATATTTCACCAAAATTTTTCTTCACTCATGATCTACAGAAAAATGGTGAAATAGATGTGCAGCAAATCCGTTCAGCTGATAATCTTGCAAATTTATTTACCAAGGCACTACCAACAGCAACATTTGAGAAGTTGGTGAAAAGTATCGGGATGCACCAACTAAGGAATCTCAACAGATGCTTTGATCAGATGGAGAAATAAATATACAAGAATCATGTACTCTTTTTCCTTCACTAGATTTTTCTCACAGATGGTTTTTATCTAGTAAGGTTTTAACGAGGCATATTTTTGTATATTAGACATTCAAGAGGGAGTGTTATACATTTACTGTATTTAGTTAATGAATGTCTTGTGGACAAAGTCCTTCTAAAATGTTGACATATACCTACCGACAACTAATGTGTAAGTGTGGGGACATGTAGGCATAATTCTGCCTATATATATGTGATTTATTGTACCCATGGATGAATGAGTTAGTGATATCAAAATAAATCTCCTCTCCACAATTTCTACTCTGCGTTCTTTCATCATTATTTATCATCTGACTTCTCCCTGTTACTTTTTTGATCTTCTTTCATTTATCATTCTTTTCTTGCAGTACTCGTATTCTCATTACATTTATAATATATTACAACAATGATGACTTTATATTGTTTTTCAGGTAAATATATTTCATAAATTGATTAAATTTTTTGAGGGGCAGGGCAAGATATCATTTCTATATTTTTTTCATTATTTCAAAGAATAATTTTTTGTTACCAACAGCAGTTGGCATGAGTGGATGAGGCTCTAGTCGCTTAAGCAAGGTCTCGGGTTCGGGCCTTATGTATGCAAAAAATTATTTTGGGAGAGTCGCAGATCCTCGAGGGATTAGTTTTGGGGTCCAATGTGGCCTGAAAATACCCTGATATTCAAAAAAAAAAATAAAGTAATAATCTTTTGTTTGTCTGATTGGAGATATTCTCCATTTCTTTTCACTCCCTTGCAAATATTTGTGTTATTCCTTCCCACATCACATCATTTTTCCATTCCATTTTTTCTCACCTCACATCATTTTTATAGTTCTTTGAGAGCTTAGATTGGATAAAAATTTTGCATTCATGAAATATAATTTGCACTTTTAAATGTGAAATTACAATAACCAAACTGTTTCTCGTTTGTCTTTTTTTTTTTCAATAAATAGGAAAATGCATAAAATGAAAAATAAAGTATCCAAAAAGTTTATAACCCGAACCAATTGGCATGGGCAAGAGAAATAAGCTTGAAGGAAACCAAATCCAACATTTAATTAAGTCCAAAAATAATACTAGGAGAGAGCTACACAAAAATTAGGTCTCCAGTCCCGGCCACTAACTATATATATGCGCTGCGCATATATCTAATATGAGTACAGAGTACTGTATTTTCTGTGTGTGTGATAGTATTTTCTAATTAAAATATAATTAAATAAATTGTAGTTATGCAGCATGCATGTTATAAACAAATGAAAAAGGAGATAAAAGATAGTAGAATAAAAACATGTAAAAGTGTCTGAATCATATATGCACCACAAATGGGATGGGAATGGGATCCCTCCTCGTGCCTCAACTTTGTACGTCGTTTTCTTTGTATCTTTCTTGCCCAACTTGTCTATTGTTATTTGCCTCGTGATATGAAGTATAAATTTGTGATGGGAAATTTTTCAAATGTTAAAATTATTTATTCATTCTTTTTCTTCATTTATACAGAAAGGGAAAAAAAATGAATAAATGTTCATTTAATCATTTAATTCCATAGCTAAAATTGTTCTAAAAGTATACAAATATTTGGAGCAAATTCCAATTGCAAATGTTATGATAATATTGAATTCAAACTCGGTATTAGCTGGGATGAAGACTTAGCCCAAGTGGTTAAGTCCCTTGACTTTCAACGGAATGTTGGAGGTCAGATTCCCACCGGCCCCCTATCTCTCCATTTTATTCCCCTTTGTAATTGTGTGGCATGGGCTCCCACCATTCATTTCTCAGGCCTTCAATGGCTCATTCAAAAAAAAAAAAAAACTCGGTATTAGCTGAAAGCATAAATAATTAGTGATGGAAGGAGGACCATTAATCTGATTATTTGAAGTAGTGCTTGTTAGTTGTTAGGAATGAGTGGGAATGGTTAGGGGTTGAATGTTAGATATTCAGCCCATCTCATGTGCTAAATAAATTACATTATGTGCTAAATTGAGTTGTGTTCCAAAATACTTCCTCCGTATTTTAAAGATAGCTACGGACCCACTCAGCACGCAGTCCAATGCATATTTTAAACCATTAATAATTCAAATTCGGTACATGTAAAAATTTTAAAAGTTCGATATTTAAAATCTACAAGACGAGACGAATCTAACAAGATCACATTTGGTCATATTTTAACTTGTATAACCATGAGAAAACTTTAAGTCAAAGTATATAAGTGAACAGTACCCATTAGTCAACCGTAGCTAACAAAAAAAACGGAGGGAGTATACTATTTATTGGACACAGTCACACAGTTATTTAAGAAAATGATATTTGTAGTTTTTAACAATTATTGCTATAGCCTATAATAAATGAGTCACACCAACTTCCCAATTATGTGATTACTTTCAATTAAACATTGTCTCATTGTGGGTTTATGCATAATTAATTATGAGAAGAATATCAATGTCCGTATACACTTGATGTATGTGCTTATTTTATACTCAATTATGTATGTGATGATTTTATTTAAATGAATGAGTTAATTTTATTTAATGTATGAATTTTTGTTGAGGTATATACTGAACAATCAATTAGGTTACTATGCAGACTCTTAATAGTCTGCATTTCCAGACATGTTCCAGCGTAGTGGAGGAGGTGCTACGCGGCTCCATTGTATGAAAACTTTCCATCCGAATCCATTAATTGTAATTGGCAAGAGAATATGTCTCACCCCCATTTATGGACAAGATCCCGCAATTACTGGGTGAAAATAATTGCAGCATTTGTAACTTCCATTCGTTAGAGGAATCAGTTATAGAATTTTGGTGAAGCAAATTTCGAGACGTGGGAAGAAGAAGGGCATTCAGCGGCGGGCATAGCAAGAGGATGCTGGATCTGAACCAGTTCCCGGATGACATAGTGGACAGCCGGCACGAAGCATTGGTTTCCGATGGCAGCCATGGTGAATATGATGATACACAACATGGGGAGTACATTTTTGTAGGAGAAGATGATGTTCCGAAGGGTTGTGATGAAACGGAGTCCTTTCCAGAGTATGAGAACGTGGAGGATGATGGCAGTGCAGTGTGTGGTAATGATATGTGTTCCAAGGGGATTTCTGTGATTAACACGGACTTATGCAGCCGTGTGGCACCGGTTCTAACAGGTAAAATGGAATATTTTTTTTTTGATGTTTTAGGGTTTCGGTCATGTACGTTAAGGAATGGCAGGAGAGAAGTCCAAATGGCTGGGATGTGGGATTGGGGAATTTTGGTTTATCTCTAGTGGTCTGTCATTGTAACAGGTAAAAATGAAAACATCAGAATTTGAACTTGTGCGCAGCACAATTCATCATATCTTTATTAAAAATCATGTTTGCAAATATGAGAATGTGAACTTGCTGCGATTTAGACGACAAATAAAAAAACCATTTATACAGAAATTGCTTTCACCAAGTACAAGCTGAACATCAATTCACAAACATAGGGTGAGCTATACACAAAACAAAATAAAGCATATCCTGTGAGAAGCCTGATATCACAGCTATATAATGAAGCACAACATAGTATGGTGTGTTCTTTAACACAATCTAACAGCCTGCATAGCAAAAGTATGGGATAGAACAAACTGATACAAGCAGCACAACATACTGTAATGTATATTGTAGCACGATGCAAACTCGTGCAGAACACATATGTGGTGAATGGATATTTCTGGTGGATTCAGATGAATAGATGAATTAAAGCATCAATACATCATTGTACAAAATGTCAGAACATTAATATGCATTCATATAACACCCGGAAGCTAATTAGGAAGTATATTTTTTATAGGCAGACAGCACAAGGCATTACACCAATAAACTAGGGTATTTATCCCTTCACATTATATTCAGGACTGCTGCGAGAAATCTAACTTCCAGAGACATATTCAGGACTGCTGCGAGAAATCTAACTTCCAGAGACGCACGATCGAAGTGTTGTAAGAAACTCTAGAAAACCGCCGACTAGGTGTTCTCTGTGGTGTTTAGTGGTTTGTCCATTTCGAATACTTTTTGGATGTTGTAAAGCTAAGAAAGGTATGATAAAACATAAGTCCAAAAGTGGTCCAATTAGAGACAACAAAAAAAAAAAAAACCCCACACAATCTGATTAAAAAATAAAAAAAATACACAACATCTACATAAATTCGGACATGATTTGTGGCCAAGAACGTGTATGAAATAGAATCCTCCCATTAATTTCCACAATTTCAGCAATAATCAATTTGTAACCCCCTAAATAACCACCATTTAATACAACTTTAAAAAGGGAAGAATATAATTTAATTTGCATAACCTTAATAAGGTAACAAAATCTGCATATTAAAATAACCGAAAAACAAATTCAATTTGCATAACCTTAATAAGGTAACAAAATATGTAATTAAACTACCAAAAAAAAGCGCAGCACAAACCTTGCAGCTAGAGAACACGTCAGCATCTGCAGAGTCTGCATAGGAACCCACTCGCTGAACAATATCTATGTGCAAGGTTTTGTATGATATGTATACTTATTTTATATTATACATGTGATGGTTGTATTTAAATGAATGCAATCATTTAAATAAAATCATCACAGCCACAGGTAGGGGGTGGGAATAGGCCAGGCCTTGCTTTGTACGGCCTAGGCCTATCTAAGTTTTCTAAGGCCTGGGCCTGGCCTATTACCTGTAATAGGCTTAGTTTATAGGCCTAAGCCTGGCCTTTTTAACTAAATAGGCCAGGCTTTAAGCATTTATAGAGCCTATTTAATAGATTTTTAAATTTTATAAAAAATATGTATTTAAATATTAAGTAAATAAAAAATAATATTGTTAATAAATTATAAAAAATTATACAAAAAAATTAAATAGGCCGGCCTACTACGCTAAATAGGCTTTTCGTAAGGCCTAGGCCTATAAATTTACCTGGGTCTGGTCTATTTGATAAAAAGGCCGGGCCATGCCAGGCCTAAAATAGGCCAGGCCGTAGGCCCCTGGGTAGCCCGGCCCGTAGGCCCCTGGGTAGTCCGGCCTATTCCCACCCCTAATCACAGGTCATTCATTTATATACAACCATCATTTGTATAATATAAAACAAGCACACATATCATATAAACTCAGCACATATATGAATATTTTTTTAGCACATACCTTAACAAAAAAGTTCACATACATGTAATAAAATTAACTCATTCTTTTAAATAAAACTATTACATATATAATACTTCATAAAATAAGCACACTCATCAAGTGTCAAGTGTATACGATATTGGTTAGATTTATATCACTAAAAAAATATTTTATTGCACACTATCGCTTAAAATTGATTTCATTCATTATTAATAAAAGACAAAATAAATGAGATGAGGACTTAGCCCAAATGGTTAAGTCTCCGAGGTTCGATTCCCCACCTGCTTCATATCCTCAAAAAGATAGAAACAAATAAATTGGCAAGACAATCACCCATAATTAGAATATTTAATTAAATTGTCCTTAATTAATGTATATCAATAGTATTATACAACCAACACACACTATGAATGAATTTATAAATTCAGCCCAGACTGATTCAGTCTATAAACCGATCCCGGAATGGAATGAATTAACTAAAAAGAACCTTTTTGTATGTAGGGCATAGAGAGTTGTTCACTGAATAATACTCCCTCCCGTTTCTATAGGTTTGCAACATTGTTGCTTTTTACACTATTCACAATTTAACTTTATCTCAAATTTTTATCATGGTTATTGAAGAAAAAATATAATCAAGTGAAATCTTATTAAATTCGTTTAAACTTGTAGTTTAGAATATCAACTTTTTATAATTTTTAATTATATAAAATTTAAATTATTAATCATTAAAAATATACATCGACATGCGTGTCCATTCCTAATTGGAGGGAGTAGCATTCATGTAGCCAAACACTCTTCATACATACACTATGATTGATTCACTTACCTCGCTTAAGCCCCATTGCCCAAATTTTAGACGCTAAACTTTCTAAGTCCATACAAAACTTTAAATACGAGTACTAATATAGCAGTACTTTTACTATTTACTGTATTACACTCCGTAAACAACTCGGATTGGGGGTTTTAGCCTTTTAGGTTTTACAGTGACGTTGATGTTTGCCCTTTGCCCGTCTTCTTCTCTACGTGTCTACCTCTATGCTCGCTCTACTCCACCGCTGTCTTGTTTGCTTTCTTGCTCTTCTTTTGTTTTTGTTTTAGCTGAGTAAGGCCTGCTGCTGAAACCTTCACATTACCAATTATGGCAGCAACAAGTTCAGGGTCTGTGCAAGCCTTCATTAATTCTTTCTCTCTTGTCGAAGCCTCCGGCATGTGGCTGAACAGATTCATGGCTGTCTTGGCCGCTGACAGGACATGTGCAAGAAATAATTTAAGTTCGCCCAACAAAAATAAAAATTTAAAAAAAAAAAAAAAAAAAAAAAACACAATATCACAAGCTAAGAAACAACTAATATCATCATATATTCAAAAAATTACCTTTTCCTTTCTTTAGTGTGCCTGGAATTATCTTGACACGGTATTTGTATGATTGAACAGCACTATAGGGGCCACAGACAGGTACAGCATATAATAACACATCATTGGGCAGCGGATTTCCAGTAAGATAATCAACATCATTAAGTTTTTCTTTCTCTTCTTCCCCTATCTCATTAATATCATCCTCTTCCATGGTCACCCTGTCAACCTGACTCCCAGCACTCCCTCTCTCATCATCAGCTTTGCTCCTCAAAATTTCATTTATATGTTCCGGGCAATCTCGAGACATGTGACCAACTTTCTTACATTTGTAACATATCTTTGAAGCATCTGTTGGTGCTGCTGCTGCTGCAAACAAAAGGGAGGGTTATCTCTGAATCAGTGAATTCCACCATCAAGCTCAAAAAGATACCTCTCCAGAGTAAAATTTCAATATGAACAAAGTACAACTGCCAAGATTATAAACTGATGCTCACAACCCAAGCACACGACCGCGAGAACAATGCCACAGTTTTGTAACTAATGTAAGGCCCCTGTCTCAGTTGTTCATACTTCATAGGTGAGGTAACAGACCTAATGTTACTCAACAGGTAAGCTAATAAAATAAAGATCAAGAAACGAACTCAGTAAAGAATATGATAAGCAATTCTCAGGGTGTACAAAAGACTCTGAGCCATCTATGGCAGCATGAAAACATGCAAGTGCAGCGCAAGTGATACCAGTTTCACAAGATAGACATTCATGTTGTGAGAAAGTGAATGAAATAATTTTACACTATTTACCAGAATTATGTTCAAAACTTCTACTAGGGGTGAGTTGGCCTCCTTTTTCTGTAGCAGTGTCTCCATTGTCAGACTTTTCACTGTTCTTCTTTGGTTTACCAGCAGCCTGCCAGAGATCAAAACTTAGTCGTCAGACTTTTTCATTGCCCTCTTCATTATGATCAAAACTTTTACTAAAGATAACAGTTAAAACCAATGACTTCTGAGGATGACGTTAGTGTGTGGTACAGAACCCAAAAAACATTTAACGATAAATCTGCAATAAATTCCTCTTCTTCGCAAGATTGGCCAAGAGTATTTGCGTCCTTTGGTTTTACAGAGATCAATACTTCTACACAGACTAGAAGTTTCTTCTAACCATCATTGAGCATACATAAAAGTTAAGAAAGAGATCTTTCTGATCACATATTAGCAAACGCAAAAATAATTAAAATCACATGGATTTCACTAATGCTGAGAATTTTTTTTTGCATAGAAATACTCACCGCCAACAAAGACATCCTAATGGTCCGCTCCTCCTCATCTTGATCAGCATATTTTTCCTTTATTTTTTTCAGTTTTCCTTTTTGTCCACGAGTAGTTTTCCCTTGACAGGGCTTTGAGTTTTTAACATGAATCTCATGCTGGCTTTCAGTTTGCGTTTCTTCCTTTCCTTTTTCATGTTCAGCAGGCAAATTGACAGCACCATCTTTCTGACCTTTCTTGATCTTTCGTCTTTCAGCTTTTGAGATATAGGGTTTCTCTCGTGTGGATTTTGTCCTTTCATAGTCTTGTTCCTCAGTTATTTCTTCTTGAGAGGCATGTAGCCCATAATGTTTAGTAGATGCAGTAGCAGATCCAAGCTCAAGAGCTCTATCAATTAGATCCTCAAAATTTGGTGTAACAGCAGCTGAATTTTCACCTAAAGAATCACATTCTTTACCATTATCAGTCTGACTTACTCTATCAGCTGACTTGTGCGTCAAGATTGCCTCAGACCCATTCAAATCACTAGGGGAGGTCCCCGAAGAGAAACCAACTCTCAAGGGTATTTCAAATGGCATGTCCCTGAGGTCTGATGAGTCAACAGACATTGCTTTTTCACCTAACAAACCATTCTCAGAATCAGAACCAGAATCAGAAATCTCTTTGAAAGGTTCATTCTGCTCATTGTCATGTATTCCTTCCTCTTCTCCCCTTACCCTCCTTTCATTCAAATGAGATCCCAAAGAACTCTCATCCAAGCGAAATAAAATTCCAAAACCCATAATCAGAGGGTGTGGTGGGAGAAAATTCTTTTTACCTCGAACCATGAAGCTTCCTACAGTGAGATACTCACCTGTTGGAGCTGTTTTACTGACCTGATGAGGGTACACCCACCAAGCACTAGTCACAATCTTTGAGTCCCAAGCCTGGCTGTGGCAGACCTACATGAGAAACGGAGATTGTCAATTTACATAGTCCCATGCTGAGAAGGACTCATTAAAGAATGAAAAGTAATCGAAAGTCGAAACTCACTGTAAAGCATCCTGCTTGATTCAAAGTCAGAGGAGGTACAGGGTTATCAGGCTTGTGATTCTTGATCACAGTACTAGATGCGCCATGGAGTTCTGCATGAACGTACCTTTTTCACAGCAAATTCAAGGCATTAGCTAGGAATTTTTAGATAATGGTATGTTTGATAATAAAAACAAGTTACTATCACTTAACTAAATGGGTTCAGCACTTAGTTCAGTAAGCCTATATGAGATAAATCACTTAACTGATTAGGTGGGTAAATTGCAATGAGTAAGTGTAGAATTACGTGATTTGATTAATTTGATTTTCTATAAAGATTCCTCAATTTTCAGTAAATTAGAAATAGTTTAATCATTATTTTTTCGCTACTTAAGTATTTCAGCTAGTAATGCACACACTCGTCCCTAGTCCCTACCTTAATCTTCATAGTTTTCTTTTTCCACACTTTTTAAGATATTTAAAGTGACACTTTTAACTTCATTTAGTTAAAATATCTTTTTGATAACAGTGCTACTTTTATGTAGAATTAAACCAAAGTAATTTGGAAAATTCAAGAAAAATGTAGATAAAGGTTAGGAACAGAATTAAGAGGGATCAACCTTTGGTGGAATGCAACCTATTAAACAAAGCACAGCTAAAACTACAGCTACAAAATATAATCAAGCTTCAATCTCTAGATAAACATGGCCCAACATCCAGAAGTGTTAATACAAGTGGGGGGCTGACAAATGAGAGCACAAAGAAACCAATTTAATAGTTGGAAGAGTCCATCTAAAAATCTTGATATTAAAGAACAATTGAATTAGTGGTAACTAGTATCATACAGAAGGTGAAAAGATCACTTACAAGTCTCCTTTGGACATATAACGTTTTACTATGATCTCATTCTGTTGAGCGTCCCGTCCACTGATAACCAAATAATTCTCACTGCTGATGAACCAATTGAATTTTTCAAACCAGTGAACCTTGCGCATGTGTGAAATTGTTGCAACAGTTTTTTCCTGCAAAATAGTATTTAAATATCATTTTGAGAAATATGGCTTCCAGTTAGCATTTAACCAAAAGTTTCCACATTATTAAATTTAGGAAAAAAACAAATGTAACAAATCCCAAACTATATACTCTAAAATGCATGCAAATAAATACCAATAATTGGTTAACGACCTACACCTACAGGCATATGTGCACCTTCAATTCTACTTAATGCATACCATACAATGAGATGTATAGTTAATCAAGCACTTTAGCATCAACTTCCATCTCACTGATTAGTGCATCATCTTATGGTCGAGTATACCATCGATCAACTTGACCAAAATAAGTATCCCTATTCAGGAATGTGGCAATATTCAGGCTTACCAATAGATACACTACAACATTGCTGAGATGCATAACTAAGTTGTCTTAGAAAAGAGGAGTTCACTATAAAGTGCAATCTTGACAGAGATTTAACAGAAACACCAAAACATAAGCACTTTGTAATTTAGGATTCAAAATTGTTGTTTCACATTACACTTTACTCAACATCACCGCACAACCCTATGATTACATTCATTGTAATATATAACACAATAACAATTCCCATCAAGCAAGAGCATATGCTCATTTGATTCCATTGCTAAGGACTGCAATTTCCCATCCTCATGTGGTCTCTCAGAAAAATTGACAAGTAATATTTTCTCTCGGGGAGAGTGAGAAAACATCAATCAATGAAACTAGGTTCATTTGGAATAAGTTCTTGTGAGATGGTTTAGCATTCCAACTAGGCTCCAATGTCTCTCTGGACTCTCAAAAGATCACTCGACATACGAGGTAGAATTACAGATCATTGGTGTACTACCTAGTAATAGTATAGCTTACAATTAAAAGTTTAAAGTAATTATATTGAGTAAATACTTCCTTAGTCATAAGAAGATTGCGTTCTTGTTCTGCGAAACCTCGAATCCCAATAAATATTTAGCTCACAAATATCTTTAGCCAAAACCACTCATGAATCAAATATTTAAATGATGAGATTCGCAAGCAATCTCAAGCATCATTACACAAAAATAATTATATTAAAACATACAGCATAAGAGCAATCCTTGACCATATGTTCTATTGTTTTCTCTTTTTTTTAAAAAAAAAAAGTAAATAAATAAGCATAATGATGGGATGTACATTTCTACATCCCATATTGTTCTCTCAGGGATGAATTTCCCAAACCAAGCTCATGGCTTTGTTTGAAACCATATAAGTAAGTAAATAGGCGAAAACAATCATACTCCCCCTAATAATAACAAGCTTTAGTGGTTGTACCATATGAAATTCTTCACAAAGATCACTATAAACATCCATTCTTCACATATGCCCGAAAAAGGGTCAAATAAGCGAAGTGGTATTAATTTAGCAACACAATAGAACTTTCCATCAATAGTCTACATCACCAGTATACAATAGCTCTTACCAACAAACCATGTCTTAAGATGAGAATCGGAATCATTAGAGTTAAACTTGATTGCTAAGAATAAGTGTTTTATCCACATGCAAGCCACCAATTTCCACATATGATTCATATCTACTTGATTCAGGTCGCACACCCACCAAAATAAGAATACTTCCTCCCTCTCCTTGTTTTCGTTACGGAGCCCTCCGACACGGATGCCAATACACATTTTTTTACGGTTAATAACTTAAATTGTGTACAAGGAAAAATTATAAAAAGTTGATATTCTAAAACTACAAGATTAGATAAATCTAACAAAATCTCACTTGACTATGTTTTTTCTTACATAACTATGATAAAAATTTGAATCAAAGTTAAACAGTGAATAGTGTGAAAACGTAATCGAAATAATGAGATGAAAGTAGTATAAACCTATTAACTTCCGAATACTCTTTAAGTAAAAAAGCAATCATAAAAGAGAAGATTGGAAAAGTAAGCTTACACTGAACAAGATCTGCAATCATCATGAGAGTGATTTGCATCAAACTAGACTTGGCCAAGATCGTCAAATAAGGGTACATGTGCAAGGGCATTTGTGCAAAGCTTTTTGTTTACAAGTGTACACTGAGTAGACGTGATAAATGGAAAAGTCATTTACCACTTCACCGCATGTAATGGTGTAACTTAACAACGCAATCACTCAAATACTTGAAAAGGATGAGCATACAAATAGAGTTACATCCATGAAATGAGTCATTGACGAAGGTCGCACACTTGCACTTCGTAAAATTGGATTAGGGTTTATATTTAATCTTTGACATGTGAAAACTGATCATATTTCTCTATATTTCAAAAGAATGAAGAAAGCGAGTATATATGTATATTTACACACAATATAAAATGGGCCCTTAGTGGCTATGTAACCAATGAACATGAGAAATCTTTGAAGCAAGCAGAATTGTACATTTGAGAAATGTCCATCCCAACACAAACTTTGACATGGTCAAGCACAAATTACTTTTAGGTACCTGAGAAAGTTGCTTGCGTGTTTTCCTCTCGGCAGCTTTGAAAGCTTTCTCATGTGCTGTCACGGTTTTCTCCTGTTTGCTCTCTTGTCGCTTCTTCATCTCATAATAGCGACGAGCATTTGCATGTGCTGAAACTGCAAGATCAACTTCAACCTAGAAAAGGCATTGCCAGACAATGCAGAGCAAAATTTGCTTTCTTATCATGCTAGTTTTCCTATGTGATGAAAAATGAAAATGATGCAAATAAAAATTTATTTGAGTTTCAATACAATTATATGGATATAAAATTCAATTTTCAGAGAACACCATGATATTTTAGTAGAGGCGTGAAATGGGCTGCATTACAATGTCAGCTTTTCTTAACAATTAAGAGGATGATTAATTACATGTTCTAATAATTCATTCTTTAGCAGCAAAGTATAAATTATGAAAGTCAGAAAGTGTCAGTTGGAAAATCCTAGCTTCTTGGAATACCTTGTCAACGGGTTGTGTTTTCTCATTATCATCCATTTCATCCAAATTGTTGCTCAAAAGAAGAGTCATGGAATTTCTTTCTAGATGAAGCTTGTCAATGATGCCAGCTACGGGGTTTCCTGCTTTCTTCTCCTCTTTCACCATACTCATCAAATCAGACCAGCTCATACCATTTGCAAGAGCTACACGGACTGCTAAGATTGCAGCATCTACATCTTCTAAGTTGTATTCTATCAACATTGCCAATTTAACACACTGCTCCACTTCTCTTTTCAACGCATGTACGCGGCTTTCCTGAGACATTAGGCATATGTTTAGACCCTGGCACTCATATCTGATATCGACAAAGATAAAGCAACAAACATCCATTTAACATCAATGTAGATGTTTAGATCCAGTCCAATTAAGAGCAACTACCAAAGCACAGGTCAACATTAAATAAAAACAGTCCCCCACTTTAATAATCTTTAATGCAGTTCACATATTAGCAAGGCAAAGGAAACCACAGCACAATTTGCCCAAAATAAAATGTATAGCATAGTTAATATGGATAAAATTAACCTGATCAAGTTTGATTTTGTCAAGCTTCTGCATCGCATTATTTTCTTTAGCTTCTTGTTGTTGTTTAGCACGTTGGCTTTCAATTTTACTGTAAAAATCATCCAATGCAGCATCAAATGTGTCAAACCGCACAGAATCTCTAGATTTGAATTGGTTTAGCAAAAGAGGGCAAAATTCATCATATATCTGCAAAAATTAAAAAATAAATAAATAAAAACATCAGTCAGGAATATATATTGTCAGTTCTACCTAAACCATTAAATGCCAGAAAAATTGAAGAAATGAGGAAATTGTACTAAAGAGAACCTGCTCAATAGTTCCATTAACTGATACGGTATCATGCTTTTTCCCTGAATTTTTCTGCATTAAAATATATCCTTCTGGAACTTTCTCACCAGAAATAACTTCTGCTAACCAGTCCTCAAATTTTGTCACAGCTTCAAGCAACAGCTGAGAGGTATTGCCATCCAATTTGAAGTCCTTGCCAACTTTAGTAGTTGGTATCAACCCAGCGTCTAATATAATATGTTCTGACAATGCTGGTCCATAGCCCAATGCTTCCCCAAGTACAACTTTTAGTGTTGCTTGCTTGGCCTTCGTATTTTTCTGGTTTTCATGTTTTCCCACATGTGTATTTGAACCATCATTTCCATGCTCGGTAGTATTTGAACACTCATCTTTATTGCCCTCCACTAAAGATCCTATGGTTGTCAACAATTTTTCTCTAGTAGTACGCTCAAAGGCACGGCACTGTTCAACTGGATAACGATGCCGGGACATGATTGCTACTCCTTTGTTGTCATCCCTGTTATTAGGTAAAATATTCAACAGTATAACTACTAACACAATACACAGCATCGTCAATTGCACACATTTACTGCTAGAGATGAATAATCAAGTAACTAGATGAGTTCAGACATACTCAAAGAAGCCTACAGGCAGAAACAACATTACATCCACTTACCTATGCGATCGGAGAAGAGTTAAGGCAGTGAATTCAGCATCTGTGAGAAGAATATTCCCTTGGGCATATAGTTCCAAAATGATGTAGTGGGCATTCACACCAAGTCCAAATTGAAAAAGTATTATCTGTACACAAAATATAATTCGCTTTAATGGAATCCTTCTACGCAATAATAACTTATTGTGATTAGATATAAAAGTGAAAAGGCATACCCTATCATAACCGAGCTGACGTACATCCTCAAGCCTTCTTGTTCTTATATGTTTTCTTAATTTCAATGTAAAACCTGATGGTGTGTTGCTTTTGTCCCTGTGAAAACAACAGCGATGCCTATTTAGCATGCAGACATTTATTCACCTTAACAAGTCCTTATAACAATGAAACATCACAGTTCCGAAACCCCAAAGCTTTATGCACTCAAAGAATTTTGCAGAAGTCCTGGCACTTGTTTCTCTGCAAATTACAAGGCTTGCAACGAACAGCTTGAACAATTTTTCCTAGTCTAGACTTTGGCTGCCATTATATATCATGTAGAAGACACTGCAATCTGATTAAGCAAGTACACATAATAACCCATCCACAGGATTTAAGGTAACTTCTCTTTCATTCTACACTTTTGCTGAAATCTAAATAATACGTGATCTTTTATAGAAAAAGATAAATGTAGAAATGATCAATGGTATAAAAGAATTTTAGCAGCAGGAGTTCCAGCAAATCCAAGTAATTAAACTTCAAAAACTTTATTTCCATTTTCCTTTAATTTCCTTCCAAAATGGTGTATGCATAGCATCACACAAAGTTACACTCGGTTTTTTAGAACAAACTAACACTTCATATCATTCATAACCGAACTTGTATCCTTAACATTTTGAATGCTCTAAAATATAATGACAAGTTACAAACTACATCCCCCTACCCCACGCATCTGATAGTTGTGTACACCATTTTTGCGTTCTTGAAAAATTTACTTGGAAAAGAATAGCAATAGCGTAAAGCAAACAGTGCAGAATGATACGACTTTACCGCATATAGACTGTTGTATGCAACCTGACACCACTTTCCATTAACAGCAAAACTTTCTCACTTTCCCCTGATTCTGTCACTCCGCTGCTACTCATCAGCTTGAAAACATATGTCTACAATACATTTTGAACCAAATTAAATCATAACTATCAATTCAAAAATATGGAGGAACTAACTCCTCCATCTATGACTATGATTGGATGTGTGTGTGTGCGTGCGTGTTAAAAGAAATGTAAAAATTTGTACCTTGGGAGAAAGATCGTATACGTTAGAGCAACGCATCCCAATCAAACGGCGGAGGCATTTGACTTCCGCCGCCACGTCAGCGGTGTTCATTCGCACCTTAACCATTTTGCGGTCGTATTGAATCAGAAAGCAGGGTTTTCCAAAATTGTTCCCTCAAATGACGCGGCAAGGGTTAGGGGGTCGGGAATCAATCGCAATAGCAGCTATATACTGTAAGTGAGATTGGAGTACTTCAATGTGTGGACAGTGAACTATTGCCAGCAACACAAGGAAATCAGCAACCTTTCGCCATCCGATAGTACTCGTATGGTCATTGTTTCCAGTTTTTGACTTTTTTCGTTTCCGTTGCCTGAAAGAGAGAGAAATTCGGGAAATGGAAGAGAAGCGATTCTTGAGGAAATGTGGCTGAATTTCATAATATTGGGCCTGTAACTGGGCCTTCAGCCCAAACAATATTTGGACTCGACCCAGCAATTAACTAACTTGGTCACCCACCCCTCAGCCGAAGTGTTTAACGAGTAAAAATGTGAAACTGAGTGGTCAACGCAACCTTCATCCAGGACGAAAGATTTCTCAGAGTTCTCAATATAGTATATAGTTGATGCGCATCATTCATACGATACGAGTACCATTTTGAGGAGGGAAACATGAGAAGCAACTGGGTCAGACTTAGCGGAAATGTTTAAGCCCGGCAGCGCCATAAGTAGATTTCTCAATGACCGATTGATACTAATAAATTGAGCACATTTTGATATATATATATATATATATATATCTACCAAATGCCAATAAAAACATGAATGTAAGTTAGACTTTAGACTTTACACATGCATATAAATGCAAGTTTAAGATATTGGTGAATTTGGCGGCATACTAGCATGGTAATAGTTTGGTTTGATTCATGTCGTTTGCACCTGCCATACAGTTATCATATTGTTTAGTGGATCTTGTACTCTTGGTCAACTTTGATTATGGAATATGCATCATTCATCACATTTTACATTTGCTTGGAAAATGATGGTGCTCTATAATAGTATGTATTATTTGGATAATCTAAAGTTGAATCTGTTAGCAGGTTAAATGTGAATGTTGAAACTTTCATTTATCTGTGCAATTCTGTAGTAAATTTGACCCACAAAATGGCAAAAACCTATAAGAGCTTCTCCAGTGGGCACTCTAAAATAGAGGAAAACTCTAAAATAGAGTAGAATTCTTCTCCAATGTGTAACATGGAACGTCAGACGGGATCGAGATATTTAACGGCATGAATAGTGCTATGGGGAATGTACCGGTACACTGTAGCTCCGCCATCTACCTTTTTACACCTTTTGGTTTTATTTGTTTTTTTTATTTTTACTATTATTTATACTATCAAATTTTACTTGTAAGAAATAAAATAATCAAACTAATAGTAGTATATATTTATATTTATTTTTAAGTAATTTTATGTTTATTTTATATTAGTTGAAATTATATTTAATTTTATTAAATTGTTTATATCACTAAAATATTTTTTTGTACATATTTTAATTTAATAAAAGTTAATATAAAATATATATATATATATACATAATAGAATAAATTAAATAAAAAATAGAAGAATAATAAAAGGAATCAAAGTGGAATATTTTTAAATAGAGGGGAAAATAGAGTGAATGGTTGGAGATGAATTGTAAAAAACTGTAAATTTGACTGGAGAATAAAATTAAAGTTGACTGTAAAATAGAGTTATTGTTGAAGATGGCCTAAATAGATGATCATTTTGCAGTCGAAATTATCCCGGTAAAAGTACTGAAACCAAGCATATAGGCAAAAGGGTTTAATATACAAGTCTAATAGTGATAGTTCCCTGAATATGGGTGCTAACGAAAGCTCTTTAATAAAATAGAGAATAGTGGCTTGTAGGCTTTTAGTATTTGTTTTGATAGATTTTTTTCTCTTTATATTTGCCTCTTATACTAAAAATTTGGTTCTCCAGTCTGCGTGGATGTAGCTGGATCTGGATGGCCAAAGTGGGTTGTTTGTGAGGGATATTTCCGCAATAGAATCAATGTGTAGATACTACTAGTACTACTAAGCTACTCCAGTAATCACAAGTCACAACCACGCCTACCGCAACACACCAGGCGACTAATATTCCGCCACGTATACTTGTGTTCCACGTGTATTCACACCATTCGCCCATCATTCTGTTCTTTTCCAGCTCCTCCTCCTCCTCCTGGCCAAACTATATAAACTAAACCCCCCCTTCATCGTATTTCTTCCCTGCCTGCTCCGACCCTCCCGTCTCCAGTCTCCCCCTTCAATTTGATGCGTACTTTGCACGCGCACACAAGGACCTCCTAGACCCTATTCCGCTATACCCTTCACCCTGGCTATTCTGCCACCACTGGCCGTGGCCATGCCCATGCCGATGCCGATTTCGCTCCGCCCATTTCTCTTCCTTTCCCTCCTCCTGCTTAATTTCTTCCCCACTCAATCCGCCGTCTCCAGCATAGATCTCGGCTCCGAATCTCTCAAAGTCGCCGTCGTCAACCTTAAACCCGGCCAGCCCCCGATCTCCATCGCCATTAACGAGATGTCCAAGCGTAAAACCCCTTCTCTTGTTAGTTTCCACGCTCATTCCCGATTAATCGGCGAGGAATCCATGAACCTCTTCGCTCGTTATCCCAACAAGGTCTATTCCCATCTTCCCTCCCTGCTTGCCAAACCCTATTCTTTTACGCGAGATTTCCTTCAAACGCTTTACCTCAATTACGAGATTGTCCCCGATCAAACGCGTGATGCCGCCGTTTTTAAGGCCGACGCTGGGGACTTCTCTGATTTTACGCCCGAGGAGTTGGTCGCCATGATCTTAAAGTATGCTGCCGGCCTGGCGGGCACTCACGCCAAGACGTCGGTCAAGGATGTCGTCATCACGGTTCCGCCTTTTACGGGGGTGCCGGAGAGGAGGGCAATGTTGGCTGCGGCGGATTTGGCTGGCCTTAATGTGCTGGCGTTGGTAAATGAGCACTCTGGGGCTGCTTTACAGTATGGGATCGATAAGGATTTCTCCAATGGATCCAGGCATGTTGTATTTTATGATATGGGTGCCACCAGTACTTATGCTGCTTTGGTATATTTTTCAGCATATAATGCTAAGGAATTTGGCAAGACTGTGTCCGTCAATCAATTTCAGGTGAATTGTTGCTTCTCCAAGCTGATGTTTTCCAAGCTGATGTTTTCATTTAAACTGCTGTTTCAATTCGTTCCACAATTTCCATTCCCTATAGTACCAGGAGCTCAATCCTATGTATTCTAAAGGCTGGTTGTGTCTCGTGCTATTATTGCTAATTTGTTTAAAAGTTGCTGAACACATCAGATATGTCATTTGGTTTCCATGCTGAAATTTAGAGAAACATTATGTTGGTCTAAAAAATCAAATGAAAAAGAGGTGTGATCGTGAAAAACTGAAGATAAAGTAACCACAAATAGCTTCTGCCTCAAGGCATATTCGAGATTATTGTTGAATAATTCTATTCTGGATTTCGAGGAAGAATAACACCCCATGGATGTATTAACGAGCTTGTTAAATTGCTGGTTGCTTTCTGTAAATAGTTGTACGTTTTGATACTATCGCAGGTAAAGGAAGTCAAATGGGACGCAGAACTTGGAGGTCAGCAAATGGAGCTGAGGCTGGTTGAGCATTTTGTTGATGAGTTCAACAAACAACTTGGGAATGGGGTTGACATTAGGAGCTCTCCTAAGGCCATGGCCAAGTTGAAGAAACAAGTGAAACGTACAAAAGAAATCTTGAGTGCCAATACAATGGCTCCAATATCAGTAGAATCCCTCTATGATGATCGTGATTTCAGGTTAGTCATCTTATCTGTTTGCAGTCTCTAAGATAAAAGGTAAAATTTAAGCCTCATGCCATCAAATTTTACTGGAGTTTATTAGGGTTACACCATATGGCTAGTGTTTATGATTATTTTAGTTTTTACTTTTTCTTTTTGAAATTTGAATACAACAACTCATAATATAATTTTTTAACTCTAGTGTAGAACACAACGGAAAATGTTAATAGGCAAGATAGCACAAACACTCTTCTAGAAACTAAGTGATGAGCAAGGATTGAGGCCTCGCACTGTAGCACTATTTACTCTGTAACAATGCCTCTATGCACCTATTGTAAAACCTCTAGATTTTAGCAACAAAAGATAAAGAATAACCATCACTCTATATCCAACCAATGCATCTCTACATGCGGATGTAAATTATATTTTGGTCCCAGCAGCGTTGTCTTTGTGGCTTCCAAAGAATCATTGCCTGAATTTCAAAAACTTCATTGGCAAAGCTTTGTGGAGTGGGACTTTTGGGCATCCTGCAGATCCTTCGTGCTGGTGGCTTCAGGCTTTCCCATGTGTGGGTCATCCTCTGTGTTAAACCTGAGTTCTATTTGGACATTAGAATCAATGGTTCTTTGACCACCATAGCTTTACTGCTTTAGCAAGCATAGTGCATTCCCTCGGGTTGCAAAGATGGAAAGAAAGGCCCAACATATTCTTCCATTAAGCCCATCAGTTCCTCAATAAGATCAGAAACAGAAAATAGAAGAAGACACACAAGACGCTGAATTAATAATCTTTATTGGTGAAATAGCCCTGATATTTTCTCTTCTATTTTCACACAAATTATGTTTTACACCCTTTGCCTTGGTAGTTCCAAAGGGAAGCCAAGGCACACTAGGGAGTAGGAATCTTCGCTGCTACTCTAAAACCACCCTTTGTGTCCTCACCAGGATTCTATATGCATTCCAATTTTCTCTTACCTATCATGTTTTGTCCATCTTTTGAATATTGAGTAATAGTACTAGGGCTGCGTTTGGGAACAGACGCTAGCGATTAGCGTTTAACTTTTAAAATACATACTAAAAATAGCCTAAAATCCTATATATAGTAAACACTAATTACAGTAACAGCAAAATTTTAATTTCTAATCTCTAATCCCCCAGCTTTTAGCTTTCCAAACTCCAGACTCTAAACTCTAATTTAAAATTGCATTACCAAACGCCATTGTTCAAATTTAAAACTATTTTTCACCATTAATTTCAAACTCCAGACTCTAAACTCCAAACTCCAGACGCTAAACTCTAATTATTTCCCAAACATACCCTAGATCTGGCTGTCAGTTTCTACTTGTAGAAAGTTATTTTGAAAACTTTGATCCTATCATTTGCATCCTTTGAAGCCAGTTTGTATTGGCTATCATTCTTTACAAATAAAATTTTGAATTGGGTTGATTTATTTATTGGATATTCCCTCTTTTATGAAACTGTTTAATGATTTATGTTAAAAAATGACCTCAGCAACAGAAATTCTTTCTGAAATTTACAATTCTTCCTACCTTTAGTGGACATGCAAGTTCTTGCTGTAATGGTCTGCATGTCTTCTTCCAGGAGTACAATAACTCGTGAGAAGTTTGAAGAGCTCTGTGAAGATTTGTGGGACAGAGCCCTTGTTCCCCTGAAAGAGGTTCTCAAGAATTCTGGGTTAAATACTGATGATTTATATGCTGTGGAGTTGATTGGAGGTGCCACACGAGTTCCAAAGTTGCAGGTCTTTTTTATCTCGCTATAACTACCACTATTAATTTGGGCATCCCTGTGATGAGCTCCTAATACAATTATTTGTTATCAATGATGACTGCCCAATTTTTAACAATAAATGCTCAAATATAACCTTAGAGCGATTGAAATTTTATGATTTCTGTAAGGATTTATAGCTGAACTCCTATTTCCACAAGCAATCCATGATTCAACCTGCACTTTTCTGCCACAGGCTAAGCTTCAACAATTTCTTGGGAGGAAGGAGTTAGACAAACATCTTGATGCTGATGAGGCCATTGTCTTGGGGGCCTCGTTACATGCTGCAAATTTAAGTGATGGAATCAAATTAAACCGTAAACTTGGAATGATTGATGGTTCGACATATGGTTTTGTGTTTGAACTGAATGGTGATGGTCTTTTAAAAGATGAGAACTCAAGACAGCTGATTGTGCCAAGAATGAAAAAGTTACCCAGCAAGGTAAAGAACTTTTCAATACAAAAGTTTATTTTAACCAATGGTGCAAATGTTTATTTTATTATTATTATTTACTTTATTTCAGATGTTCAGATCTGTTGTTCACAACAATGATTTTGAAGTTACACTTTCTTATGAGAGTGAAAATCTGATACCACCGGGTGCATCCTCCCTCGTATTTTCAACGTATGATGTCTCAGGTCTTAAAGATGCTAGTGAAAAGTAAGTAAAATGCTGATTAATAATTTGATATTGTTTGAATATTCTCAATGAGATCTAACTTCCTGGTATTCTGTAGGTACTCATCAAGGAACCTTTCTTCCCCAATTAAAGCCAATTTACACTTTTCTCTCAGTAGAAGTGGAGTTTTTTCATTAGATCGAGCTGAAGCTGTTGTTGAGATAACTGAATGGGTTGAAGTCCCACGAAAGAATATCACAGTAGACAACTCAACATCTGCTTCTGCTAACAATACAGATACTGATGCTAGCAACACTACAGAGAACAGTTACAAACTAGAGACTAATGATGGCAATACCAGCACATCAGATTCCAGTATTAATGATTCTGGCACTACAGATCTCGGCACTGAAAAGAAGCTGAAAAAGAGAACATTCCGAGTTCCCCTTAAGGTATTCCGTGGAAGCAGTTCGGACTTGGGAGTGATAGCATTGTGTGTAATTTTGTCTGATAATCTTAATGTTTGTTTCATGTAGGTTATTGAAACGACTGCAGGATCTGGAATGCCTCTCTCAAAAGAATCATTTGCCGAGGCTAAACGCAAATTAGAAATCCTGGACAAGAAAGATGCAGAAAGGAAGAGAACAGCTGAATTGAAAAATGATCTGGAAGGATACATATATTCTACTAAAGACAAGGTAAATGTTACTCTTTTGTTTCTACAGATTTTGGGCACCCATGATCATTTGGTCTAGTGGCTCATGCCTATGACATTGTGCATCCTCTTTAAATAATGTCTATGGTTATTTCCATTTGTTTCTGTTACATTCGTCTGGAGTCTCCTTTTATGTGGCTTTGCTCATATTTTGTATTTGAAGAATAATAGTCTATACTTTTGCATGGTTTAATTTTCAGATGTTTAAAAGCATTTGTATGAGATTTTTTGAACTGTAGAATCTTACGGTACTTTTCTGATTGTTAATATGAGTAGCTTGGCTCAGAGGAGTTCGAAAAGATATCAAGTGATCAAGAACGACAATCTTTTCTTGAAAAACTTAATGAGGTTCGCTGCCCCCATTGCTTCTATGCTTGCTTCACCATTTATTTTTGCCATAGTGAAGTATCTTGTTTGGATACTGATATTTGTCCATTGGTTTAGGTGGAAGACTGGTTGTATACTGATGGTGAAGATGCTTCTGCCACAGAGTTTAAAGGACGCTTAGACATGTTGAAAGCTGTTGGTGATCCCATATCCTTCAGGTTTGGCTCTATAATTGATATACATCAGTTAGGAGCGCAGCAAATTTACATGTTAGAGGTTGCTCATAACACAGTTATTCTCATTATAGATATAATGAACTCACTGCCCGACCTGCCGCAATTGAACATGCAATGCGATACTTTGAAGAGTTACAACAGGTACTACCTTTCCATGTTAATATTTCTACAGCACAAGGAACTTTTCAGAGATGGCCAACTAATAAAGATAAAGAAATAACAAATATATCTGTGGAAGCAATTGAAAAAGAACTTTTATTTTTCGTTCTGTTATTGCTTTTGTTATACGCGAAAATTTTTCATAAAATAATGTTATTCTTCTGTGGCTGTTGTCAAGTTCATTTTGATTATAGTTTCTCGACAAAGGGGGTGTCAAATATTTTATTTTTATGAGACTCGGAAGGGGCTGAACTTCGGTCTAGCAAATCAAAATATGGACCATTGTTTGGTTTTTGTAGTTAACCTTTTTTGTCATTTTCTATTTCGGAAAAATAGTATGATAAACCATTGACAAATTTATTGAACTTGTAATAGCATCACTAAGACAAATGCCTGCATATAGAAGTGCATCCAGTTTGATTTTCAAATCAAAAGAAAATTCATAATTCTCTTCTATAGCCTTGACTGCCTTGTTTGGAGGTATTATGAATTTATGCCATGTACGCTTACATTATTAGTTTGTCAACGAAAGGGTGTCGAATATTGGATTTTTCATGTCTCCTGGAAGAGCCTAAACTATGGTCTAGAAACCAAAATGCGAACATTATTAGATTTTTTGTAATTAATCTTTTTCTTTATTTGATTTTTGAAAATTGGTTCGAAAAAACATTTGAGAAATATATAATTACTGGTAGATTAATGCTTGTATAGCAGTGTTCAGTTTGATTTTCAAATGCATTGTTGCTATGACCATCTCTAACTATTTGTTTCTGTTACTTATTTGTCATTTGTAGACTGTTCAACGATTGGAAAAGGACAAACCTTGGTTGCCAAGAGAGAGAATTGAAGAGGTTTTCCAATTTCTTATTTCAAAAGCATGTATAATAGTCATGCATTTAGCATATGAAAGTTTATTTATTGATTTTCTAGATCCTACATGAAAGTGAAAAGTTCAAGAATTGGTTGAGCGAAAAAGTGGCTGAGCAGAAGAAGTAAGTTTAATCTTCTTTTTTTTAGAGGAAAAAATTTTTTGTTGGTTTGATTTCTTATTTATTTCCTAGTATCTTTTGAATTATGATGTAACTTAGATGTTTTGTTCTATTGTTGATGCCATTAATACGTGCATACTTTCTTTTGTTTTTATTTATTCTTTAAAGAGCAGTATGTATTTCCCACTGATAATTCTATTTTTGCCAGAGTGTGTGTCTATGGAATGATTTGGAAAGGAATATTGAGCGTAATCCTCTTGCTCAAGAACAAAGTGAAAATGATTGATTTTGTGTCTTTTCCTGTGCTTAGTTCTCATTTATCCAATGGTTGCTCGCTGTGATTTTTGCCAAATATAGTTTATCCCTTGATTCAGTTTTTGAAGGCATAGCATGATTTGCTTACAAGCTTCTTTTAGATTTAGATAAACTATTTAATACTATTAGAGTTTTATGTCTTTGCCATGGTATAGAGTGACATGGATATGCAAGCTCTTAGAATATGTACTACAAGGCTAAAATTAAGGCCCCCTTTGGTACTGATACTTGAATTCAATAATTGTTTAAATAATCTACTGGCTTAAAATCAAGTGATAAAAAGATCAATTACTTTTTTTTTTTTTTTGTAAACTAGAAAATAAGTATAGTCAGTTATTTTTATTATTATTATTTATTATTATTGTTGTTGTTTTAGTTTGTTTTAGTTTCAGTTTAATGATTCATATTCAGGTACAGGTTTCAAATTCAAGCTCATTGAGTTTCATAAAATGTGTGCTGAACCTAGTCATACATAGATTGGCTTCTGGTTGACCATGAAATTTTAAAACTTATTAGGTTGTTGGCTGGGACATGCCATCCTTTTCTATTTTGTAATGACTATTGTCTTTTTGGGTATTTCGTGACCTGGAGTCGGAGTCGGGATAGTTCTGTTAAAAGTCTTTCCATATGTGACTCTTAATTATCCACTTTCAACAGGACTTCTGGATTTAGCAAACCAGCATTTACATCGGATGAAGTTTATGGGAAGATTTTGGATCTACAGGACAAGGTATGTTGTCTTTATATTTACCCTTTGGATTATATATAAAGTAGTGTACATGCATATGGTGCCTTCAGCATGCATTTTGAGTTACTAATGTTTCTTCCGGCCATCTTCACATGCATAGGTGGCGAAAGTTAACAGAATTCCGAAACCAAAGCCAAAAATTGAGAAACCTGTCAAGATGGAAACTGACGAGACAAATGCGACCAATTCTCCGTCCAGTGAAGATACCACTTCTGCCACAGACCCTCCATCTGGAGAGACAGCCTCATCATCAGATGAGACGAAGTCCGATTCGAGGAATGCAACTAATGAAAAGACAGAAAGTGGTTCCGAGCCTCATGATGAGCTGTGATAACTTGTTTACTGACGTGCAATGCTTGTAGCTGAGGATGCTCATATAATAGGAACAGACTGGTATAAATGGCAGCAATATAGGCAGATCCAACATTATGAGTAAGAGTAGAGCAGGAGCCCAGTTTTGATGACCGGCCATTCCCATGATAACCATGGGATTCTTTGCATTATGGTTTTTTTTATTTTTGTAGGGTTTATACTTGTAATATTGGATGGCAGTGCTTGGAATCATTGGTGGGCACAGCAACATCATTCATCACTCATTTTGGCACCTGAGGGTTCTGCTTTTTGTTATTAATTAGGCTGTGGTAACTACCGAGGGTTTGAGAGTGGAGGGAGTCAGGGAGAGGTATGTGATATGGCAATGCAGGACATTGTTTTTAGTGGTAGGCTAATAGCATACATCGGCCATTGAGACTGATGAGCACAAGTGGTCTCTCTCTATTTCCCTATATATAAACACAACACACACACACACACACACACACACACATGCAGGCAGTCGGGCACCTTTATCATCTGTCTAGTATTGATCTCTGATATTCTATATTTCATTCAAATCTCAGAAATGTGCTTAGATTATATGCTTCACTTACCATTACCAAAGTATATATATATATATTGGACAATATATACCGTCCTCATTGCCGATTAAATTTGTGCCCTTCCCTTTGATTTTGTCGGCATCCATAAGAATTTACTTTGTAGTAGTATATGTATCTTCTCAGGTGCTACAAGTCGACAGGCGATGGGGGAAGGATGTTGATCCTTGGCTTGAAGGTGCTTGGTTGTGTATGCTGCTCCCCCCGGCCCTTTGTGGTGGGTTTCTTCTGGAGCCTGGTTTTGGCTAATCCTTCATTTTCAATGGTTCAGACTTAATTATTTCTCAAGTTCATAAAAGAATGTCTTATTTTGGTGGTTAGTTGACAAGGAAATCCAGTTCTCATTTTTAGGTGGTTCAAGATTTTGGCGGAAAAGACGAGCCAAATAGTGATATGTTTAGTCACGTATATGAGGGAATGTCAATGGCATATAAATAATTTGAGAATAACTTGTACAATTTTAAAACGGAAAAAAAAGATTTTTTTTTTTTTTGTCCTTTTTCTTTTCAAAAAATTCAAATCGGACCGTTAGTAATTTTTTGCTTTCTATAGTCCACTACGTTTGCTAATTTTTTTCAATTCGGTCATAAGTACGTAATAATCTGAGGTTGCTGACTCCATATTGGCTATGGTGGATGTAAAATTTGATATACTTCGGCCACGTCAGCAAACTCATGCCAATTACGTAATTGGGACCGAATTGAAAAAAAAAATAAGCAAACGTAAAGGGGTTGGGGCAAAAAATATGAGGAAAAAAATTACTAACGGATCGATTTGAATTTTTTAAAAAGAAAACAGACTAAAAAATATTTTTAACACTGTAAAATATAACTTAAGAGAGAGTGCATAAAGGGGTTGGGGACTTACCCTAGTGGTTAAGTCCCCATTCTCCCAACTATGGATTGGGGGTTCGATCCCCCACCAAACCTGCTATCCCTCCCATTTATCCCACTTTGTAATTTGTGTGGTTTGGGCTCCCACACGCCTTTGTCGACACATGAGTGTTTGTTTACCCAAAAAGAGAGAGTGCATAAATAATAGAGATTTTTTTCCTCCTAGTGAACAGAGACGCCAAAGGGTCAGCTAAAGTAAAAACTAAGAAAATCCACACAAAGGGGTAAAGAAAGGAAGAAAAAAACAAAATAATCTACTTGGGGGGACGCCAGACTCCCATCATGTCATTGCTAGAAGCGGGATAGGCCCATATAGTGAAGAACTCCAGAGAGCGGGATCCTAGCTTAGCCAATGAATCGGCCACAAAGTTGCCTTCGCGGAAGAGGTGGAACCATTGAGACCCCCGGTTCTGATATAATATGTCCTGAATAAGTCGCACAAGAAGAGGGATGGAATGATCTTCAGCAACTGTGGATTGAATTAAATGAAGGGCTTCCAGAGAATCAATATAGCAGTACGCTTCCTCAACGCCCCTATCTTGTAGACGTCTCAAGTCATTAAGCATTCCATGTAATTCAGCAACAATGATAGAGGATATACCCAGGAAGGAATAATAAATAGAGATTTAGAAAAGAATGAAAAGAAAGAAGATATCGTTTTTTCTTGTGTTATAAAACAATCAAAACATAAGCCGTAAATAATAATAATTAGAAAACGATGAAATATAAAAATGAAGCCTTGGAACTTTTTTTTTTGGGGGCATTTTTTAAAAGACTAACTTTTTGACCTTGGGATATAACTGATATTTATATGTTTTTAATAAAATTAGATGATGTTCATATTCAAGCCAATTTTTTCTTTAATTTTCGATATACATGTCGGATTGCTACTCGACCATGTGTGCCCCACGCCCCCACCTAAATATTCAAATTAATTTCACCCATACCTCCAAACTACTGTAATCAAAGGCTCCATGCCAATAAATAAATAAACAAATGCTCCATGACATGGGGTGCAAGATTACACTTTTAAGGGGAAAATACGTTATTCTATATTTATATTCAAATAGGTGATTTGCAACTAAACGAATAAACAAATTCCAAACTGTGAGCCCACAATTTATTACTGGGAACAGCCGATTCCCGACAAGTGGCAACCAATTCATGCTCAAAAAGGCATTTATGATTTATATGGTTCAACCTATGGACCAGTTCCTTCAAAAGTGCTCTAATATACAAATCCTACTAATCACACATTCACACCCAACCTTGGTATTTGAATTTGTCGACATGCACTCAAACTGATGATTGACCCTACAATAAAAAGATCAAAAACTTCCAAACTCGGCCACTTGGGAGTCCTAACCTGCAGGCGAGCAGCTGAATAAGCACCATCGTATGGTGTTTCATATTTTATCACATGCTCAAGAGATTTTTATTTTTTTTTATCAAGCCATGTGAAGGGAGCGAACACAATTGCTCCCACCCTCAATGGCAATCCTGTACAATCCACATACAAATTACAAAGCGATCCAAAGTCGTCTTACACAAGACTGACTGCCAAATGAAGCTCTACAGGTTAAACAAATACTACTTCACTCCATAAGAGCATTTTGCCTAATACACAGCTATATACTCAATTCAAGCATTTTGCATAGAATAACCCACACTCTGGGAGGGGCAGCAAATGGGGGCTGAGGGGGATTTGGGAAGGATGTACACCACAGGTTTTGGATGACCAACACAAGTGAAATTCCAGGCATTTTGGGTTCCACGCAAAGTATACACATGCCAATGCATCCATCTCTCTGTCATGACAACATAAACACCAGGGGAAGCAGCCAAGGAAATGACCACTAGCCAAAAGCATTCATTACACAGGCGACAGCTTCAGCGCAACCTAACCAGTAACCACTCACTGATTCAGGATTCCCTTGCCCACTGTTTCAACCAGGAGTATTGACACCAGTAGCAGGCATGGTTCGCTGAGCGAAATTCAGCAAAAGTTTCTTTTGACTCTCATTAGTGTGCGGGATACTAGCACGTAGAAGCTCCACGGGCATCTCCCTGCTGATAGCTTTTGCATCCTCTGGACCAACCAATTCCATGCTTTGAGGGTTTTGAGTCATTAGTGATTGCACTATACTATCATATTTACTCACACAATATTTTGTCAGGAGACCAAAGAAGGCATCAAATGACGCCTGCCAGAGAGCAGGATTAGGCATGCCTAGTTGGCTTGAAGAATGAGGGTCTCGTAATAAGTGAGTAGCTCTTTCTAAAACAGATTTCAAGATGACCGAGGCACCGTCCCCAGCAGGGCACCCCAGTGGACGAAGAGGTGGTTGTTCAGAGGAGCAAACAACAGCGGCAAGACAAGCACTTATTGAATTAAGGTCCATGCCACCAACGCTCAGAGAGACTGTTCTAGCAATACTGTTAACAGTTCCTGCTGCTTCCGTATCGGAGGGAAGTCCACCAAAGAGAAATCTTAAATGACGGAAGATGGCCATGCAAACAATTCTAGAAAGTTCACTTCCAGCTGGAAGAAGCTGAAGAAACCTTGATAAGAGTTTCCGGCCTTTGGAAACTGAAACTATACGGAGAAACACAATATCATCTTTTGGAGAGAGCCCAACAGAATTACCTGCTTTACCAAGTGGGTCAACAAGCTGAAGAGATGCAGCAAGTCCTTCTAACAGAACATGGCGCTTCTGCCTAAGCTGGCTTCCGCCATCTTGGGGCTGAGAGAACTGCAAAAGACGGTCAATATCATCAACATCCAGGAGCAGATATAAGCCATCCTCAATTGTTATCCTTGCCGCAAACATTGGTTCCTGTTCCAAAGACTTCTCAGATAATTTCTGCTCACCATTACAATCTCCACAAGCCAAGGGAGGAGGGTCAACCTCAAGAAGAGGGCAAGGTCTCCGAATAGAAGAAAAACTAACCCTCCCAAGAGCATCAACATGGAGATGTGGCTTTGATTCTGGAGTATTACGGGAACGATAAGACTGTTCCTTCTGGTGAGATGGACAGAAACGATAGGTTGATCTTGTCTCAGCAGATTTCTTCGCAAGGCTGGCCTGGTGGTAGTAGTCATCTATGTAAGGGTCCTTGCCATGAGTTGCAGAATGTTGCAGTTTAAGAATGCTCTCTATTTCATCTGATGTCATATATTTTGATCTGAACTGTGGCAAACTGTCACTCCTGTTGCTACTGGCATCAGAACCTTGATGGGAGAACCGAACAGAATGTCTTCCTTTTTGTGATGATTTGGGTTTCACCTCTCTCTTATCATGAAATCTATATTTACTCATCTGAGGTGATGAAGGAACACTGTTAAATATTTGAGATTGTAAAGCAGATAAATGGGCTAAAGATGGTTGAAATGAAAGGTGTCTCTGTGGCTGATGAGACGTCAACGGCGAAGGTAATAACCCATTTCGATACTGATGTTGCAAGATATTGTCTAAGAAGATAGAATGGTCCCCATGAAGAAGACCAGCATGGCTATTCCAATGGTTTTGCAGGCGATAGTTTTGAGAGAGATTAGGTGAGGTTAGTTGTGACATGTTTGTATTATAACGGAACCCATGAGACAAACCAGCTAACCGAAGAGTGGAGTTAGATAGAGAGCTGTTTTGTCCAGAGAAAGGTGATTGTGACCCACTAGATAGTGAAGACAGGTTAAGCTGTGAATTATTCAGAGAAGCTTGTTGAGAACCTGGTGGAGGAAAGGAAGCAAACGATGACTTTTGGACAAAAATAGGCTCACTAGAAAACCGCGTAAGCTGTTGCTGCTGTTGAGGGTAAGATGATGTTCGGTATAATGATTGAGATTCAGGAAGATGAAGTGAAGAACTGTGAGGCTGCGATGACCATCTTTTATTTTCTTCGTAACATTCTGAGTCAGAGATGTGATGATCAAACCAATCAGGGAAATCAGCCTCCCGAGTCCATTCAGTAGCAGAAGAACCTGTAACAAGACAATCCGGATATAAAAAATTGTTAAACCCTTTTTCTCTGGACACATCCTTCAAATGAGTTATATACATGCATGCACCAAATTGGGTTAAAAAAAAGGTATTGTATTTTTTATCATAGATTGATGGGCTACTCTTTCAATTTATGAAAAGTTTAAAATGCACCAAAAATTCTTTACTGCTTATAGTATAATTCAGCCTTGGAAGCGACCCGTTTGTTCAAATGAGTTATAAGTTTTGTTGGTTCCTACCTAACAACGTCGCTAAGACAACTTTCCATAGCCAAACAGGACTAACAATTACAATGTAATATTTAACAAATCATAACTAGTAACATACAACATACCCAGAAAATTTAATATTTAAAATTCAATGGAAAAAGCTCTAGAATAAATATCAAATATAATGATGGTATAACTTCTGGGTCTAGTCCCTAGAATAAAACATCAAACTAAAATTGCAAAATAAAAGTTATTTGAGCTTTACAACAGAACGCTATAACAAATCATTCTTTACTCTGCCTCCAATTAGATTGGTCAGATGAGAATTGCTAAGGAGGTCCACAATGTGACAAAATAAAAAGTAAATATTGAGTTAAAGCCTAAAAGTCCAATCTCAGTGCATTCATCTTCAAGCTCAATTTTAAAGCCTGAAATCATATTAGGCTAAATTCAACGAAAAAAAATAATCATTAGGCTTTGGATGGGCCTAAGCTCAAATAAAATCCCTTTTCCTAGCCACATGTGCATTACAACTTGTTGTCAAATCTAATTTCAGAGTGCTCATCAAGAAAGAATTGCTAAACAAATGAATATATCATCCAGAATAATAATGTCAATTATTTAATCCCTTCATGTAATGACAATTTATGACAATCCATAATTTCTCAATGCACATACACAAAATGTAACAAGGGAACCAACTTCTAAGCCAAACAACTCAACTAAAATGCAGACCAACAAATAATTGGCATCTCCCGGAAGCAATTATATAATACAAAACTATACACTAATGCAATGATCGCATACAAAATATCAAAGTCATAAATTCAGTAATTGAAAAATCTAAGTACTTACTCCCCCTTGAGAAAGAACCAGATCCTCGATCTCCAATAACTCCAGGATGTCTTGGTCCCGAAACAACTCTATTCAACTGTAAAAGGGCAAAAAGACAATATACAAGAAAAGATTAGGAAGACCAACAAGAATGGCTAAATTTTACATTTAGGCAGAAGGAGCCACATGCAGAAGAAAATAAACCAAAAAAATTGTCAAGAGGCGCCTGATCAATATGGTTATTCTAAGAAAGAACAGGGAGTGTGGATGTAGGGTGGTATAATTAATTACTTTGGGAAATGCTAGGTTTCCCTTGTCATCTACAAATGAAGAGAACATTATCATACCTCAAGAAGGTCTTCTAAAGCCAAATTGAACTAGTTCTGTGTATCCCAAGTTCAATTTGAGGGGGTGCTTAGAATATTAACTAGTGATTAATTATGCTTTGTTTACTTATTTCTTAATGGTTACATTGATTTCCATATTTGCAGATCAGTGTTACCCACCCTACATTGGGAGCCCGTTTGCCTAATACGTGCATGGTGCCCTAAAGGCCATGAGCTCAAAGACCATGGGTCTTGTGGAAAGTGAGACCGGATAAAGCCCAGATGCCCAATTCGTAAATAAGTTGAAGAATTAGCTCGCAAGAGGGGCAAATGGCTAGGCAGTCACAAAGGAAAATACAAGCATGAAGATTGATGGTTTAGAGGGATGAAAATCTTGACAGATGAAAGAATACTTCCCAGGCAAGGAATCAAGTTCTCTCCTTCATGTACATAATGCTTGTCATGATTTTGTTAGATTTTAAATAAGGTATTTTTTTTCTTCTAGTTGAGTCTTAAATTTCTTGAACATCTTTTAAACATTTGTAGACCTCTCGAGTCTAAATATAGCTTTTCATTTTTACGAGGGAAACATCCAATTCAATTAATAAATTTACCTTTCTAGTCCATTTTTTTTAACACTGTGTTAGATTGGTAATTTGTTAAGATCACTAAGATCAAAACCATAAGAAAAGGATAACATTCAACAATGTTGGGGTTGTGGAACCATGAAATCTAGTTAGGCACAGAGAATGAAACACGTATAGTTTATGGTAAGCATGTAACTTTATTAAGAGGTTTTTTAACATCACAACGAGGAGTAATATATTGGGTAAAGAGAGTCCCTTCCTAGGAATATATAATCAAACCAAGAATGGGAGTTCAAAGAAATTTCCCAATGCACATTTGCAAACTGATAAAAATAAAACAGAAATGTAGTTCCAAAGCAACTTACTTTTTCAAATGTTGTTGCCAAGTCATCTATATCAGATAATGATCCTAATGCTGAGCCCTGTGTAAACAAAATACACAATAACAAATAGATAAATTACTCGTTATATACACATTAGATGTATGAAGAAAACTAATTCATACAGATTGATAAACAAAAAAAGCTACACAAAGCACAATTGTGCAGCAATGAAATAATACTATAATGCAGGACATTCTTACTCTACATGAACACGATTACAAAATCTCATATGATATGACTAAAGATTTTCCAGAAATCATAAGTTTAAAGTTTATAAGGGATGAAAAGAGCTTGGAAAGCCTAAGCACCATAAAAATTCATGGAGACAGGAACTTATAAATTAAAAAATAATTTTAGAAAATCAGAAATGAAAGATCATCCTACACAACTTACCTCCATGATCTTACTATTTCATTACTTCCAATCATATCCTCTGGATGAAACATGTTACTTATTGAGTATTGAGTAAACTAAAGCATGATGCGAGCTATGGGAATAGGACCATAGCACCATACATTTTAATCCAAATAAACTAAGAACACATTTAAGATTTATAAACTCAAAAACATCTAAGCCCTGACTGTTAGCTGCTTGTATTGTTAGTACAAGTATTTACATGAGGTTCTTACAGATACTTCAAAAAATAAATTAATAAGAGAAGCGTGGTTAATGCATTAATCTCAGGAACATGGGAAGTAGGCAAAAGCAGCGCCAAAAGTTTTCTACCATTAAAAAAAATTATGAGGCAAAAGGACCCAAACTTTAAAGTTTAAAAATAAATAAGTGCCGGTGACATTAAGAATGGGGGTGGTGAAAAGTGAAATCCTAGTAAACTCCCATGCGAGTCATCTCCAAAAACATAAATCATGTCAACGGTCTTAACCTCATCCTTTTCGAATAAATGATACTCATTCAACTCTTCTTCAGCACCCACACCACCCCTAGTTACAGGGACACCCTGTTCATCGTCTTCAAAACCCCCTAATTCTACATCCTCCATTATATCTTTTGCAAAAAATGCATACTGGGATGCATCGAACATAGCACCGCCTGCATCACAGAGAGAATAAACAGAAGCCAAGCCGCAATAGTCAGTAGAAAATCACATCTAGAATCAGGTAAGACAAAATTAACCCAAATTATCTGGAAGAAATTAGAAATAACAAATCAGCAGACACGCCAAAAAGAAAGGGAAAAAATAATCGTAGAAATGCGCAGATCAAGACAAGGAAAAAAAAAAAAAAAAAAAAAAAAAAAAAAGCGAAACATAAAGAAATAGGCGGCGGAAAAGCGGTAATAACTAATAACAAGAGGGGAAATGGAGGAAGGAGGTGCGAACCAGAAGATGAGCTGCTGGAGGGGTCGAGGAAGTGGAAGTCGTTGAAACCTCTAGCATTGGATGGGTCCATACTAATGGAAGTCAGCTGAAAACCGAGAAGTGGAGATTAGGGCAGAGTACAAATCGGAAACCGGCCTCCGGCGAAAATTTGGCAATTAGGGTTTAGAAAGAAAGAGTAGGAGGAAATAATGCCCAAATCCCAAATACCAAAATTCCCCCAACGACTCAAATATATACTCACTCACTAACACTGAAAGATTAAAGTCGTCACACCTCTACTAAGTAGTATCACATTTACTACTACATTTGGTGTTGTCAACAGAATTATTACTCATACAATAATAATAAAAATGAATTGATTAGTGGAGTATAAAATAAAAATAAAAGCATTTAATTTAAACAAGTAAAGAAAGACATGGCTCCTCCAAAAAAAAGTTAAGAAAGACATCTTAGAAGGTAAAAACAAAAGGTAGGGATGGAATGTTTATTATTAACTCAATATTTCTTCTGTATATCATTTTATTTCGAAACTATTCAACTCAATAATAATAATAATAATAATAATAATAATAATAATAATAATAATAATAATAATAATAATAATAATAATAATAGTTGTTCATTTAGAGAGTAATAACCATTGATTTGAGATTCAGGTTCATACATTAACAGATATGGTGCTTCCAAATATTTGGAAGTACGGACAACAATCTCATTCATTAAATTAAATCTAACGGCTATAAATTAAAAAAGGGTAAAATTGTCAAAAAATATGTGATGAAATGCACAAAAGTCGTTTATGAAAACTACCATATCAAAAGTCGTTAAATATACTGTATTACGTCGTTGAGATATGCATACAATGTCGCTGAAGTATACTATAGAATATCGCTCAGAAGTACTATATCAATTAGTGAAATACATATTGCAGGTCACTAAAATGTATATAATTGTTCCGTTGAAATGAATACAATAATGTCGTTGAATTGTATAGGCAATGTCGTTGAATTGTGTATGTCATGTCGCTGAAATGTAGTATACAATTGTGTCGCTAAAATGTATAGTAGACAATAATGTCGCTAAATTGTACAGGTCATGTCGCTGAATTGTGTATGTCATATCGCTGAATTGTATACAATTGTGTATATCATGCTGCTGAAATATACAATTGTGACACTGAAAAATGAATACAATAATATTGTTGAATTGTATAGGCCATGTCGCTGAATTGTATTGGCTCCGTCGCTGAATTGTGTATGTCATGTCGCTGAATTGTATAACCTATGTTGTGAATACAACAGATTAAATGCCTACAAAGTAAATTTACGAAAATAACCCTACAAAACATTTCAATCGTTAGATCATGAAATTGATCAACTGTTGACAATGCCGTTCACACGGTCAAGAATGAGAAAAATCTGCACCATAACATAGACCATAAAGTACTCATAAAGTAATATAATTGATATCTAGTAAACCTGGTGGAGGCAGGACCGGTCCGGAGGGGCGGCCAAAAGTGCAATCGTCTAGAGCCCCAAAAATTATTTTAAAGTTTTAATATTTTTTTTTATTTTTTTCTATTGCATATATTAGCTTTTCATTCAATTTTTTTATGTTTTTTCTTTAAATATGATAAAACTAATACTTGGTAATTAGTTTCTCATTTCATTTTTTTTCTTCTCTAAAAATTGCAATAAGTTTGATTTCTTTTATAATTTCAAATCAGCAAAAGGAAAAAATTTAGTATGAACATACTTTCTTTTAATAATTTTTTAAGTATTTACTTATAAAAATTTAATTGGGGATGAAGACTTCCCCTAATGGTCAAGTCCCCGATTTCCAACGTATATGCTGGGAAAAGAAATGGGGGCGATTATTTTATTTTTTTCCAAGGGCCCCTATAATCTTAGGAACGGTCCTGGGTGGAGGCTAGAGAATATAATGAGCTCTGGTTTTTATTAGTGGTATATACTCCATCCATATTGGCAAGAAATCAACAAACTAGCAGTTGTTAGTTGTTACGTGTATGTGTATGTATATGTATGTATGTATGTAGATGACGAACTGAAACATATTACTGTTAATAATATTGTCCCTTCCTTTTTTAAGTTACGAGTAGAGTCTGTACAACCCATGCCTGCCTGTGTATCCACATCCCCAACTGAAATAAATTGTGCAATTTTCATAAAACTGAAATTACTCATTTTGTATGCTCATAACTCTTCTATTGCTCGGAAGCAAACCACACCCTAATTAATAAAGGATTGCTCAATTAACTTTTAAGTTCTCAATTCCTCAAATTTTATTCACATACATATTTGGATGGGATTTTTATTTGGTTTTTACAGTAAATGTTTGTTTCACATGCCTACATTCCACTTGCCAATATATTTTTAGCATATTACAAATTACTAATATATTATTGATCTAAATCTGTTCCCAATAAACATGCTAATTAGTAAACTATAGGGTATATGCTTCAATGTATTATTATATGCTCCATAATGTATTATACACACAATGCACGTATATAATAAATAATAGTACTTGTTTGGTTTCATAAAAGAGCTCATTTTATTATTATTGTTTTTTTTTTAAAAAAAAAAATTTGCGCCGAGTGGAATCCTAGTTTTATGTCAATTGTCCTCACAAGTTATAGCCTATATAGGCTGTCAAGAAAAAAAAAAATTGTCCTCACAAGTATAGTAAATAGTAGTGTAATATTTGTAGTCCTTTATTTAAACGCAATATGCATTAACGCGTGATGATTGCTCATTTGGTTGTTGAAAACATGCACCAATTATTAAGTAATTAATTAGTAAAATATATATATATATATATATTATATTATATATTTGTACACTCACCATTGTTTATTATTAGTGAAAAAGAAACGAGTGATCAAGACTGGCACGAAGAAACCTTTTAAAGCCAAGTCAATTTTTATGCTACTTTTTGTTTGTTTGCACAAGCTAAGGAATTTGGACAACATACCATTTGTTTATTTATTTATTTAATTGAAATTAATAGTAAAAGACACGCTGCGTAGTGGTACAATACTACAATATGAGTATAAATTAATTAAGTGCGTGCTTCGAAATGCTTGAGAAGCTTCTCATTTTTATTTTTATTTTGAATGTGTGTGGGAACCCAAACCACATATATTACAAATGAGGATAAAGGGGAGGGATAAGCGGCCGGATGAGAATCGAACCCCCAATCATAAGATTGGAAATGAGGAGACATGGCCACTTGACCAAGTTCACATTCCATTGAAAAACTTTTTTTTTTTGAGGAGCCATTGAAGCCTGGAAATGAGTGGTGGGAGCCCATGCCACACAATTGCAAAGGGAAATAAAAGGGAGGGATAGGGGGCTGGTGGGGAATCGAACCTCCAACCTTCCGTTGGAAGTTAAGGGATTTAACCACTTGGGCTAAGTCCTCATCCCGAGTATTAATTAATTAATACACTGAGCTGAGCTGAGCTGGCTTTAATTAGTTGAAAAAATGAAATTAATAGTCTCTCAAAATGAAGTTAATGTTATAGAAATAACTATCTTTATTTATGTATGTGTACAATAAAATGGTATATGGCTTATTAGCTTGTGTTTATAGTGGAAGTATTGTAATGGAAATTGGAATTAAATGATGAAAGAAAAGAAGTTTAAAGGTGGGATAATAAAATGGATAAAGTGTAATAATTATGGCTATAAGATGAAAATGATTTTATTGCTTCATTTTTTCATTTACACACTACATGCATTTATATAGATTGATGTCTTTTAATCACACCATGCAAGTCCAATATGTGGAGTGCAAGACTTGGAAACTACACATGCATAGCTAGACATTCACATGCCTTCTTTAGGTAGGGATCACATGCATAATACTCCCCCTTGAATGTCGTCAATACAAAGAATATGCCTCGTTAAAACCTTACTTGGAAAAAACCCAGTGGGAAAAAATCCAAGTGAAGGAAAAAGAGTACAGTATTCTTGTATCAGATGCTCCCCCTGATTTGGACATCATTTTAAATCTCGAAGCTGCCGCATTCCAATTTTCTTCACGAGCTTCTCGAATGTTGCAGTCGGCAATGCCTTGGTAAATAGATCCGCTAAATTATTTTCTGATCAAATTTGTTGCACATCGACTTCACCATTCTTTTGAAGATCATGAGTGTAGAAGAATTTTGGTGAAATATGCTTCGTTCTATCTCCTTTGATATAACCCCCTTTCAACTGGGCTACACAAGCCGAATTATCTTCAAATAAAATTGTTGGGGGCATTTGTGGTTCAATGATTAAACCACAACTCTTCAATATATGTTGAGTCATTGACCTCAACCAAACACATTCTCGACTTGCTTCATGGATTGCTAATATTTCGGCATGATTAGAAGAAGTAGCAGTTAGAGTCTGCTTCATTGACCTCCAAGAGATAGCAGTTCCACCACACGTGAAGATATAGCCTGTTTGAGATTTGGCTTTGTGTGGGTCTGATAAATAACCTGCATCGGCATAGCCAATTAACTCATGTCGAGAGTCTTTTGGGTAAAATAACCCAAGATCAATTGTTCCTTGGAGATAGCGAAAAACATGCTTTATGCCTTTCCAATGTCGTTGAGTAGGGCAAGAGCTGAATCTTGCGAGTAGATTGACTGCAAACGCGATATCAGGTCGCGTGCTGTTTGCAAGATACATTAACGCACCAATTGCGCTTAAATATGGGATTTCTGGGCCAAGTTGCTCTTCATTATCTTCTTTTGGCCTAAATGGATCCTTTGCAGGATCAAGTGTCCGAACGACCATTGGATTATTTAGCGGATGAGCATAATCCATTCGAAATTGCTTTAATACCTTTTGGGTATAAGCTGATTGATGAACAAATATGCCCATTTCCAAATGCTCAATTTGTAGGCCAAGGCAAAATTTCGTTTTCCCGAAATCTTTGATTTCAAACTCCTTTTTCAGATATTCGACCGCCTTTTTCAACTCTTCAGGAGTTCCAATTAGATTTAAATCGTCAACATAGACTGCGACGATCACAAATTCTGACCCATTTTTCTTTATAAATACACAAGGGCTGATCGGGTCATTTGTATAGCATTCCTTTATCAAACTTTCACTGAGGCGGTTGTACCACATTCGGCCAGATTGCTTGAGCCCATACAACGATTTTTGCAATTTGATGGAATAATTTTCTCTGGGTTTTGAGTTGCAAGACTCAGGTAATTTAAACCCTTCAGGTATTTTCATATAAATATCATTTTCCAATGAGCCATATAAATATGCAGTAACAACATCCATCAGCCTCATTTCGAGATTTTCTCGTACTGCTAGACTCATTAGATACCTGAATGTTATTCCATCCATAACTGGGGAATATGTTTCCTCAAAATCAATTCCCGGTCGTTGTGAAAAACCTTGGGCTACAAGCCTTGCCTTATATTTGGCAATTTCATTATTTTCATTTCTTTTTCTCACAAACACCCATCTGTAGCCAACAGGCTTCACATTTTTTGGTGTTTGGACAATAGGGCCGAATACTTTTCGTTTATTCAGTGAATCTAGTTCAGACTGAATCGCATCTTTCCATTTTGGCCAATCATTTCTTTTCCGACATTCTTCAACTGATCTTGGTTCAGGATCCTCGTTATTTTCCATTACATCGAGTGCAACATTGTATGCAAAGGCATTATCAACGTTTGTTTCTTTTCGGTTCCAACATTTCCCAGTATTGATATAATTGAAAGAAGTTTCAATAACTTCATTTTCTTCTGGGTGAATATTTTCAGGTTCAACCTTTTCGGGGGTTGAATCAATTTCTCCTTCTGGAGTATCATCTGTGATTGATTTATCACCCATATGGATAATTTTCTTCTTTCGTGGATTTTTATCCTTGGAACCCAAAGGCCTACCACGCTTCAGGCGTGCAGTAGGTTCATTTGCACTTGGAATTTGCCCTTCTGGGACATTTATATTGGCTGGTGCATTTGCTGCATCATTTATATATGATTTTGTGACTTTAGCAGCATCATTAAAAGCATCGGGTAATTGATTTGCAATTCCCTGCAAATGCACAATTCTTTGAACTTCAAGTTCGCATTGCCTTGTACGAGGATCAAGGAAATCAAATGGACTTTGCCAAGATATTTCCTTTTTCAGTTGATCATTTCCTCCCCCTAATGTCGGGAATTGAGTTTCATCAAAATGACAGTCTGCAAATCTTGCAGTAAATAAATCACCCGTTTTTGGCTCAAGATATTTAATAATCGAGGGTGATTCATACCCGACATATATGCCCAACCTTCTTTGAGGTCCCATTTTTGTGCGTTGTGGTGGCGCAATCGGTACATAAACCGCACACCCAAAAATTCGCAAGTGGGATATATTGGGCTCCTTTCCAAACACAATTTGTGTAGGGGAGTAGCTATGATAGCTTGTCGGCCTTATTTTCACAAGTGTGGCTGCATGCAATATAGCATGTCCCCAAGCAGAAACAGGGAGTTTTGATTTCATTAACAAGGGTCTTGCAATTAATTGCAATCGCTTAATAAATGATTCTGCCAGACCATTTTGCGTGTGCACATGAGGCACAGGATGTTCAACAGTAATTCCAATCGACATGCAGAAATCATCAAATGCATGTGATGTATATTCTCCAGCATTATCAAGGCGTATTTTCTTTATCGGATGATCTGGAAACTGTGCTCGCAATTTTATAATTTGTGCAAGTAATCTTGCGAATGCCAAATTGCGAGTTGATAATAAACAAACGTGTGACCAGCGTGATGACGCATCAATTAATACCATAAGGTACTTGAAAGGTCCACACGGTGGATCAATAGGTCCACATATATCGCCTTGAATTCTTTCTAGGAATGTAGGGGATTCAATTCCCACTTTTACTGGAGATGGTCTGGTTATCAATTTCCCTTGTGAACAGGCTGCACAATTGAACTTATTTGGGTTCAATATCATTTGCCTTTTCAATGTATGGCCATTTGAATTTTCAATAATTCGCCTCAGCATTACACTGCCAGGATGCCCAAGTCTATCGTGCCAGGTAATAAATTCACTAGTAGCTTTCAAGCCTACTAGGTTATGTATTTCTGCGGCACATATTTTTGTATAGTATAAGCCAGAGGAGTAACATGGCAATTTTTCATTCACAATTTTTTTGCCATTTTCAATTCGAGTTATCAAAAGATACTCGTGATCTGCCTCTTTTGAAGTTTCAATGTGATATCCATTTTTTCGAATATCATTGAAGCTCAGTAAATTTCTTCGAGCTTTGCGTGAGAACAAGGCATTTTCAATTGCCATTTTTGTCCCTTCAGGGAGAAATATAACAGCTCTACCGGAGCCTTCAATGCATTTTGCATTACCGCTTATAGTTTTCACTGCGGTCTTTTCCAATTTTAAATTGGAGAAATAGCTTTTGCTTTTCAAAATGCTATGCGTTGTTGCACTGTCAATGAGGCAGATATCATCTCCGACTTTTGAATTTCCAACATCCATTTCTTTACAAGAATATAAGAATGTTAATAAACATCAGCAATATAAATATTATTAATGCAAAAGCATATTTATATTATACATGGATAATAAAAGGGAAGTACAAGATATCATTATTTATATTAAACAGGAATTATAAAAGACAAGTACGAAATATATATATAGCTATATAATATATTATTTGGTAACAGTATCTGGCTCAACAAAATCATCAGCTTCCAGGTGCGTGATATTATCATTTAATATATCATCATAAGTATCATCGTGGGCATTATGGTGTGCTTCAACACCTGATCTTTCTTTTCGTTTCGAGGCCTGATACAGTTCAGCTAAGTGTTTAGCTGTGTGGCATGTTTGAGCCACATGGCCTTTAATTCCACAACGATCACAAATTTCATCATTTTGTTTATGCTTTCTTGCATAATTTCTTTGTTGTGGTTTGTAAGGCCTTCTGGTATCATATCTGCGATTTTGCTCAAATCGAGGCTTATTTCGATAATTATTTTGACGAGATGATTCACCTCTGCCTCGATTGTGATACCGGTTTTGGCCACGATCATCATTTTGATTTTTAAAGTGCCCACGATCACGCACATATTTCGATGATTGAGCCGCGTTCACCTCAGGGAACGGTTTTGCACCTGCGGGCCTAGATTCATGATTTCTCAACAACAATAGGCTGTTTTGTTCAGCCAATAATAAGCAGGTGATAAGATCAGAATATCTCTGAAAACCTTTTTGACGGTATGTCTCACTCAATACTGAGTTTTTAGCATGAAACGTAGAATACGTTTTTTCAAGCATTTCTGCTTCAGATATCTTTTGCCCACATAATTGCAATTGGGCCGTAATTTTGAACACAGCGGAATTATATTCCCGGACTGTTTTGAAGTCCTGAAGTCTCAGGTTTGTCCAGTCATCAAGGGCTTTTGGAAGCACCGTCTTTTTAAGATTATCATATCTTTCTTTCAGCTTTTCCCACAATGCCAGTGGGGATTCCACAGTCACGTACTCCATTTTAAGTGCCTCTTCGATATGATGGCACAAGAAAATCATGGCTTTTGCCTGATTTTGATGGCTGGGATTTTTGCCTTCAGCAATAGTATCTTCCAGACCCATTGAAGTAAGATGCATTTTTACATCTCGGGCCCAGGACATATAATTGCTTCCTTCAACGGTTAAGGGAGCAAATTCCTGCTTTGCAAGGTTAGCCATAATCTTATTGAAAATTTAGAAATAAGAGATTATACCTCAAATGATAATCTGGACAGAGTCTCCTCGTGCTGATAACGTGTTATAGAAATAACTATCTTTATTTATGTATGTGTACAATAAAATGGTATATGGCTTATTAGCTTGTGTTTATAGTGGAAGTATTGTAATGGAAATTGGAATTAAATGATGAAAGAAAAGAAGTTTAAAGGTGGGATAATAAAATGGATAAAGTGTAATAATTATGGCTATGAGATGAAAATGATTTTATTGCTTCATTTTTTCATTTACACACTACATGCATTTATATAGATTGATGTCTTTTAATCACACCATGCAAGTCCAATATGTGGAGTGCAAGACTTGGAAACTACACATGCATAGCTAGACATTCACATGCCTTCTTTAGGTAGGGATCACATGCATAATAGTTAATTAGTATTTGTGTTGTTGTGGGCTGAGGGATGTGGGGTGTGGGTGGTCATCACAAGCAACCAAGCATGGTTTTCCCTCTAGTCCTCTACTAGTACTAGACTACTAGTCATAAGTGTGGCTCATGTCATGTTTCAACTTCCAGTCTCCAATCCAAGTTTCTAGTAGAGTAGAGGATCGGAGACCAAGAGTATATACTAGGCTCTGTTTCGCAAATAAGCTAAATAAAATTAGTACTATATTCTAGTCAATTTAACATAAATTAACTTATTTAAAAAGAAAAAATAACTTAAAATAATGTTCAATAAATTCTTTTTGAAACCGCTGCAAATAGCAGCATTTTGGAAAAATTGCCACAAAACTGTCAGACAGCTAATTTGAACTAACTTATTACTCAAATTACTCACATAATCAGTTAACAACTAATTTTCAAACAGACCCTTAGTATTTATAAGATTTATCTTATGGGCTTTTGGTTTTATTTCTTAAGTATTTTGTAGTAGTTTGTACTACTACTACTACTACTACTACTACTACTACTAATTGCCTAATTGGCTCATCTCATTTCATCTCTCACACTCTTCTTGCTATGTGTTGTTTGTTTAATTTCTTCATAAATTTTTATGATGCTGCGTTGGCTGATTTAGGTTGCATAAATTAGATAATTCATTTTTTCTTGTCGTCCTCTTACTAGTATGGACTTGTGCCTCTACGGAGTTGTAGTGTAAAGAATCAGCTTCTCTGGGAAAGTAACAGGATTGGGGAGGATCTAGAACGAGCAATTCAGATGACCCCTCACACCTTGGTCGAAACTCGCTTTATTAAATGGAATATGATGATAGGAACTCTGGAGACAATTTTACATGTTGATGGGATTGTTGCTGGAAAGCAAGGTTAGAACATGCTGGTTATGACTTCGTACTGAGAAATCAAGAGGGCCATTGGAAATGAGGAGCAGGATATCTTGGCAACAACAACATCATCATGGTTGAACTTGTGCCCCTTTTGCACGGTCTGGAGTATGCTTCCCAACTTGGGATCACCAGTGACCAGTCACTTGCTTCTCTGACTCCATTATGTCACTGGACTCCTTCAGAATGACAACCACACGTACGTTGCATTCAGTCATCTAGAGGATCAACATTGCCAGCAACTCATTTGAGGAGTGTCACATTGATCATGTTTTTAAGGAATGTAACAAGATGGCCGATGGTCTCACCAAATATGGAGCATCTAAGGAAGATTTTTATACTCTGTAGACCTTTCACCAGTACTTCATTTTGTCAGTCTTAAATGATGATGCTTTGAGCATTAGCTTACCTAATAATTCTTTATTGTCGGTGTCGCACCCAGCACTCAGCTGTGTCCCCTGACCGCCGGCTGGTCTGCTGGAATATGGGGTCCTTGTCCGGAGTCTTCTTGCACACGGACGGGTCTCGGCTGGTACAGTCGAGCAGAGCCGACTTTGGGGCGGTTTTGAGGTCGAATGACGGAGGTTGGCTTGGTCGTGTGTCGGGGTTTCTTGGAGATGCTTCAGTCTTGCATGCGGAGGTAGCAGCTGTATTTCATGGCCTTAGGCTGGCTATGGCAAAGGGCGTGCGGGACATATGCTGTGTATGTAATTCCCAAGCGGCCCTCCACCTGGTTGAGTCCAGCCGCGATCATCATCACCTATTAGCAGGGTTTCTTGCTGGTATTGACAAGATGAGACCGAGCTTCAACTCTTGTTCTTTTCGACATATTCTGCGGGAAGGAAATACAGTAGCGGACTCTCTGGCCAAATTGGATGCTAATGACGTGCGGTTCTTTACGACATGAGCTTTTTCCCCCGATCAGGTGAAAGACTTCTTGACGGCCGATGCGGAGGGAACCTGGTTCCCTCGTCTCTAGCTGCTTCAGTTTCTTTTTTCATTTTTCTCTTTCCTAGCCTTGATTGATTGGCTGTAACGAAAAAAAAAAAAAAAATCAGAATCAATCACCACCTCTTCGTGTTTTCTCGGCCAAAACTCTCTTCAAAACAAAAACCCCACTTCCACTTCCACTCCCACTCCCACTCCCACTCCAACTTCTACTTCCGCCGTCCATGCCTATCCGCCGCCTCCCTCCTCTCCCTCTTTCTCTTCCTCTTCGTCTTCTCACTCCCATTTCCCATCACAACCGCCTCCTCTCTTCCCGCTCCGCTCCCTACTCACCTCCTCTTCTACTGGACCTCCACTCTCCCCCCGATCAATCCCTCACCCTCCAGCTTTTCTCCTGGGGTCGCGGCGCTTCCGGTCAGCTTGGCGGAGGTGTCGAGGAAATCCGTTTATATCCCGCTCCTGTTGCCACCCTATCCCTTCCGCCTCATTTCTCCCTCTCCACCGTCATCCCCGGTCGTCTCTCTCAACCATTCCCTTCCACCAAGCCTCCCCTCGAGGTCGGGATCTCCTGCGGACTCTTTCATTCCGGTTTGGTCGTCGATGGCAAGCTCTGGATATGGGGAAAAGGGGACGGTGGCCGACTCGGCTTCGGAGATGAAAATCCAATCTTTCTTCCCGCTATGAACCCTAATTTTGAAACCAATCTCAGAACCATTGCTCTTGGTGGCCTCCATTCCGTCGCCCTTGATGTACGAGGTCGCGTCTTCACTTGGTCAGTATCTCTCATTCCGCATTCTATTCAGTTATTTTTTATTTTTTATTTTTGGTAAATGATGAGAGGAAAAAGATTGCCAATACTAGTAATTGTCGTCTTCTCGTTCGCACATCTTGATACTTGTTTTACGAAATGAAGTTTTCAGGGGTTATGGTGGATTTGGTGCTCTCGGACATTCTTCTGTGTATCACAGAGAGCTGTTCCCTAGAATGGTGGAGGGATCTTGGGATGGAGAAATTTCTCATATTGCAACCAGTGGTACACATACAGCCGCTATCACAAAAGCTGGTTCGATAGCTCCTCTCTCCAGTTTCTCTGTTTTGTCATTCCAATCCTCTAGAAAATGCAAATAAACTTTCAATGTAGCTTTTGTTGATGAAAATGCAGACATATGCAGGAATCAGTTAAAATGACTATATCAATGGACAATGGCTTCGCGATTCTCAAATCATGAAGTTTAACTGAATGATCAAATTTGTTTCATTATTGTATAACCATAGACTAGTCTGTCATCTAAAACCTTGAAATTTTGTTTATTTTGCCTGATTGGTTGGGTTTCGAACAGTGGATGGTTGGAGTGATTAAGTAAAGCAGAATGAAAATATTGGTTGTCTCAACATGATAGTTTTACCTTTTTTTCTGGAGGGGGGTTAGGTTTTTCTATACATCAGCTGAGAATTGGTATCATTTAGAATGTTTTTTTTTTTTATTGTGAAGATAGTCATCCCCTTCCCATAGACAAACTCCTTATGTATGGGGCCTTATTTGTTGGGGTGAAGGGGTTGTTGAAGGGATTTCTGCTCTGCATCTGTGTACTTCTTAAAACTTTCTGATACATCTTTGTTTATATTAATTTGTTGTATGTGCACTGTATTGTTCGTCGTGAAGGTAAACTTTACATTTGGGGGCGAGATGAAGGGGATGGCAGATTAGGCCTTGGTCCTGGTCGTGGTCCAGATCATGCAGGTGGGCTCAGCACACCTTCTGAAGTAAAAGCACTCCCTGTACCAGTGGCTGCTGTTTCTTGTGGTGGTTTTTTCACAATGGCATTGACTGAAGATGGGCAGCTTTGGAATTGGGGTGGTAAGAATTTGATCATTTGAAATTTCAAATAAGGTTGCTGTCATAAGATTATTTGGAGAATTGAATTAGGGGCACAATTTTGTTGCCTCTTTCGAATCATAACAAGCTACCTGGTAAGTGGTAAGAACAAAAAGATTTTCATCTTATCACAATTCACATCTCCTTCCAAAGGAGCAGTAGACTGGTCTAGGTGGTGCAAGATAAAGAAATCATGGTTGAGAACAGTCACTTGTTGCTTAAAGCATAAGTGCAGGCGTTGAACAAGAATTAATTACTATTTCATCTCCAAATTTCAGAAATGTATATTTTGTAATTTTAATGTTTTATTGACAGCCAACTCCAACTATGAGCTTGGTAGAGGTGATCAAATAGGTGGCTGGAAACCTCAACCTGTTCCTAGTCTAAGAGATGTTCGTATAATTCAGATAGCTAGTGGTGGATATCATTCTCTTGCTTTGACAGGTATGATCTTTACATTCCATATTTGTGTATATAACTCATATAAGTGATGTTCTAGAATGTGATGCGCACTATATTTTCTATACCCTGATGTATTATATCAGATAAAGGAGAAGTTCTTTCATGGGGTTGTGGCAGACATGGTCAGCTGGGTCATTCTTCCCTTCACAGTCGAAAAGTTCCTGAACCTGTTGAGGTCTTAGCCAATGAGTGCATCACTTATATTGCTTGTGGAGGTTCATACTCAGCTGCTATAACTGGTAAAGAGAATATGAGGAATTTTTTCCTGGAAATGATGTTAGTATGCATTTTCCTTTACCCACTAAAGATAACTAAAATTTTGTTGCTGGTCAGATAAGGGTAAGTTGTACATGTGGGGCAATGCAGCAGATAATCAACTAGGGGTCCCAGGACTTCCTGAGGTGCAATCAAGACCCGTTGAGGTTAAGTTTCTCTCGGAGGATGATGGACTGAGTCATCACAATGTACTCTCTGTTGCTTGTGGTGCATCTCATGCTATGTGCCTTGTTTCAAGGTCAAACTGATAACAAGCAAACTATTTCCTCATAATCCAGCATGAAATACAGAAATGGTTGAGCTGTACCTCTCGACCAATTTCACTCTAGTTGAAAGAGCCAAAGAACTCTGGTGCATACAACTGCGTAACCCCTAGGTGTGCATCTGCAGTGTTGTGCAACTCTTGATTTTCAGAGATCTTAGTCTGCTGCTTCTCTAGTTGAAAAGAAGCAGTACCCGGAAACAAAATTTGTTTACGTATAAACAATAAGTATTATGAAGGATATTCATAGATAACATTCCTTTTTTTTTTTTTTTTTGTGGTTACATTTGTTTTGGCTAGTTGTTATTATGGTTTTATTCGAGTGATGGCATTGATTTGATATCATTTGTGTTGAATGTTGTTTTGTGTTAATAGCATTTGTTGTCATTTAGATGACTCGGCGTCGTCCTCCATGTTTTTGTCGAATGATCTCATGCTGGTTATCATCCAGTTATATCCTAATTATTATGTAAGGAATCACAGAAAATTTGGTGACACAATGTACACTATCAACACAGGCACACCAGCGAGGTGTATATTTGTATGGGGCCGCATATCTGACTCTTGTCTCCTGAAGCGTTTGGACTGAGGATTGAGGAACATCATTTAGATTGTGTGTGTGTGTGTGTGTGTGTGTGGATTTCATTAAAAATTGACGGTTTCGTTAATTTTTCAGAAATACATGTCATGTGTGTCATACCATTATCGTTTGTAACCCTTGTAAAGAAAGCATGCAAAATGTATATTCTGTGCTTTTATAGTACAATTTTACAAATTTTTTACTCAGATACATAGGGTTTTCCCAAAAATAATGATAAACAAATAAGGATTATAAAGGAACGAAACAGTAAGATACAAAACGCATTGAGGCATTTATTCCACAAGCAGCTGTAAGATACAGATACATTTTATTGAACCAGAAATTACAATTCAAGCTCACAACAAAAAACTTACTATCATTACAACAAACTTCTTGATGATTAATGATCAAGAATACTATGGCCACTTCTGATATTCTCAAACTTGTCAAACGTCCCCTACACACATTACACAAAAACAGCAATAATCCAAACAAGCATGTTTCAATTTCAATAACACCCTGCCTGCCTCTCTTAGCAGCAACTACTACTAAATAGTAATTGTTCGAGTTTATGAGTTAATAATGATCCCAAACACCAAAAGTTTTACACCACCTCTGACAGATCATCTGATATAGTACTACTTATATTTATCATCCATCAGGCAGCACAATGGAATCCAGAGGGTGGGGTTTTGCCACATTCAATGAGGACTTGAAGAGCAATAGGGATGACAATGCTGATATTGAGAAGTTTAGCCTTAATAGTGGTGCAGAGACAGACGGCTGCATCTAACCCCACTAACCCTCCCAACACCGGGCAGCAAGTGTCTTTGGCACTCCCTATACCTATGTGCACCAGCCCTCCCAAGATGTCCACACATGCATTCAGTTTCAAGGAGTCGATGGGGCACGTGTCATCCGGAGGCGGGGGCGGTGGAGGGCATGGAACTTCGGGTGGTGAAGTTGGTGGCGGCGGCACATATACCGGTGGAGATGGTGTGGGAGGCACCACTATAGGTGGTGAGGGAGTGACAATTGGAGGGCTCACAATAATAGGTGGTTTAGGAGGAGTGACAACAGGAGGGGGGCTCACAATTGGTGGTGTGGGAGTGACAATAGGAGGGGGGCTCACAACAGGTGGTTTAGGAGTGGTGGGAGGGTTAACAACGGGTGGTGGTGGAGTTATTACAATTGGAGGCTTAGGAGTAATGGGTGGTGGATGAACAACAATGGGTGGGTGGACAGTGGGTGGTTTATGGATTGGAGGGTCTACAACGGGCGGCTTAGGGGTGTGAGGAGGAGGAGGAGGGCTAACTTTAGGAGGTTTGGGGGAATATGAAGGTGGTTTAGGGATGTGGTGTGGTGGTTTGGGTGGAGGGCATGGTGCCGGCTTGGGGGAGGGAGTCTTGGGAGGTTTATGGGGAGGAGCCTTTGGCCTTGGTGGTGGCTTGGGCTTGGAAGGGTGTTTGGGTGGTGGCTTGAGCTTGGGGTGGTGAGATTTGGAAGAAGGAGGAGGGGTTGGATATGGGCAGTATGGGCATGCTTCAGAAACATGAAATACGGCTAAGTTGAGGAGAAGAATCACCACTTGGCAAATGTAGAGCAGCTTCCCCCCCATATTGATGATGATGATGATTGGTTTGGACACTACAATTGGTTTGCAACAACAACAACAAGTCTTATTATATAGACAAAAGAACCCAAGGGGGGAAGGAGTGAGCACAACTATGTATTATGTGTCTATGTGCTGCTCTTCCTCAATCCTCCCCAATAGGCAATAATACCAATTTGAACTTTGCATGGAATTACAAAACCACCCTTACCCTTGTGTCTGTCATGGATGGTTGTACTATATAGATTGACATGCAACGAAAAAGAAAGATGTGGAACATATTTTTATAGCATTATTTGCCCCCACATATCAAGTTTGTGAGACAGGGAATCATTCATTCATGCAATTTTTAACATGTAGTGAATGGTTTTTGCAGCCCGTGATTGATCCACTTTGTGACTTACTAAAACATCACACCAACCTCCTCTAGAGTTGCCAATTAACTTTAAAAGTAAAAGGAACGCCATTTTCCGTTTCAGAACAAAAAAGCCTGACACTAAACAACAAACACCCCCTTCACAAGACTCAAGTATCATCTTATCTTATCCTTTTTATTTTGTTCAAAAGTTCAAAATCTAGAGGGCAACTTGTCTGCCACACACATGCTGATTCTTGTCACGTGATTGTTTGAAGATAATACTATGAACCAAGTACGTTCACAAATCAATAAGGGGGCAAGACAAAGGGGGGTTAGGTTAGGGAACCCATAAACACTTGAAAAGAGCTCTCACTGTTTTTAAAGTATGAGTTATATTGTACATACACACTATGAAACAGACAGATGATTGCTGATTTATCATCATATCCATGGCAATGGAGATGAAAATAGAAAATCAAAGAATAACCTATGTGATGTAACAAAAGGCACACTTGTCGACCCTTTTGCTCCTCTAAAGTTACAACAGATTAGTTGCAGAACCACCACGCATATCATAAAAATTCACTAGCAAGAACATATCACCTAATGAAAAATAATTATGCGCGAGACTGATAAACCGGCTTCTTTTTTCTACAACTTGGTGGGTGGGAATAACGTACTTCTCTTTTCTTGGTTGGTCTTGAAAGAAATTCTTTTGGACAAAGGGCGAGGAGCATATGTACAAACGAATGCCGTCAAGAACTGCTAGCGACCTCTGCAGCTCGTTGCCTCATCATTTCCATAACAGCAGCTCTTCTTCGAGAATCAGACTGCTGTTGGAGCCTCCTCATATGCTCCTTCAAGTCTCTGCCAGAAGGGAGTGAATTTGTCAAGTTTGTGAGTGTGGAAGTGAGATAGATAGCTAATGTGGGTGTATTAGAAGAGACACGGTTCTGAAACATACCTGCATCGTGGGACGCCGCATTGGGATTCCTTGCATGCTCGGGCATGAAGCTGGAGAAGATACCACATTTTCTTACACAGCACACACCCACCTGATGCACGGACCTTGCACAGTATACCATGGCGAAACAGTCCCTTCACCTTGCGGCAATTTGGATATTGGCAAACAGGAGATCGGCACTGAGAAGCATGCACAAGGAGCTCGAGCATTTTCCGTAGCTGCAAGACCAAATATAAGATGAGCTACTTTTGTAAAACATCTATGGGAAGTCAACGCTTCCATACACAAAACATGCAATGGTATAGCCTAATCAGGATCATTGGGCAAAAGTAACAATAATGCATTCCACCTTAGAATAGTTTCATTCTCGTAACAGTTGGAATGATGGATAAATGAAGTATAAAGAATTGAAAAGTCATCCATTCATTTGAGAACATACTACCCACTCAAGTACCCAAATTTCCCTTTCGTTTTCTTTCCAGACAAAATTTGCTATGCAATTAATGATAGATTATTTTTAATTGATAAGCATTTATTTAAAAACAACTCAAAATTGGTTAACCTATCATTTAAGAAAATACTGTTTTTATTTATAATTCGTTGTTTAGTATTCAAATAATGTTCATTTTTAGTTTTTATCCAGATTAGCGTGTCCACATTTTTGAATGCTAACTATCTAGTTTAGTATGCATGCACTCATGAGGATGAATGAAAACAAATCAGTCGCTAGTTACCTGCATAACCCGCAATTGTCTGGCCTCTTTGTTCTGTGCATCACGATCATTGGATGGATGATTAGTTAATTTATGAGGATGATCAATTCCTCCATCCTTCTGAAAACAGCTGTTGCAAACATCGTAATCAGGGCATGTTTCACAGCGCCAACCTTGCCCTGTTTCTATATCAAGGTGGCATACGTTGCAAGTTGTAACAAAAGCAGGGGCTGTAGGATTGTGAAGATGATAGAGAACCATCATCGAAGAATGTTTAGCACGGCGCAGGGTATCATATTGATAATGGTTTCCTTGACAAAGGCTGAGGAATGCCTGTCTGGTATCAAAGAATTCACTCTCAAGAATTTCATCTTTATCTTTTGTATCATCTGGAACGCCGGTGATTTCAATCTGCAGGTTCATAAATAGCTGAGACTAAATGACCATTAAATATGAACTGTAGTTTTAAGTACCGACAATACAAAAGGCCAACTAACCGAAAAACTGTAAACGCTGAACTTACAGGATAAAGTACGTGTTTGTCCTTCAGGTTGGTGGGGTGCCTCTCTCTGTCCTCGCGCTTCCTCTCAGTATCATAGCACCTGAACAAAGAAGGCATTTTTGACTAATTCAGTAAATGGACTTATACCATGTTACTATTCTAGACACGATGGATAAATTGAAGCCTCAGGAGGACCCATTGCCCCAAACAACTGAAGAATCGAAAATCCATGAAAATGAATCACCTCATCTCCTACAATATATTATTTGAATTATAACAGCAAGGTAAAGAAAGTAACACAGTAGTAAAAACAATTCTGAAGCATGATATTCATGCTAGCAAATAATCAACTACACTAATCAGCATCACACTTGCACATGAACAATGTCAATATGTAGATAGCAGATAAAAAGTTAATGCATGAATAGTTTATAATGGTCTAAAAAACCAATAACACAAAAAGCTGATAAATTTCCTGACTAACCGGCACTAGGAAGAGGATAACATGTATGGAAATGGAATTTTCTATAGAAAAATTCTACTACAGCAATGGTAAAACGCATGAAATTCTTACTTGTCACATAGCTGAAAATTTTTGCACTGTTTGCAAACCCAACGATTTCCAGACACCATTAGAATGCAACAATGTGTGCATGCGTGCTGCAAGTGAACCATGATAAAGTCTTCCTTCATTGGAGATATTGTCTCACCAAGCTATGGACCAAAAAACAAAGTATGTTCATTGAAATGGTGGTGACACATTATTTTACATATTATGTTTTCACAAAGGGTACCAAGAATTTGCATATGCCAAGCACAATAATTACAATATACTTATGCAAATATATTGTGAGATTGTAGACGTTGCAGTATCACAATTGTAATAGATACCAGACAGATGCCATGCATAAAATTCAAGGAAGACTTATGCGAAACATAAAAGAACAAAAGAAAGAGAGAAAATAGAACAGAGAATTTAAGTGCATAATTACTTTATGCATTAAGAGCACATCTTTTGATGCATTTCCTGTAAGATCAGTTTGGCCAGAGGCCTTTAAAGCTCTTTTGTTAAAGGTTTTCTTGAAAGTTCCCTTTTTATGCTGTTTCCTCCCTTCCACTTCTTGTTGCAGTTGAAAAATCATGTCCTCCGCAGCACCAGGCCAATAATCTCCATCAAAGTAGGGTAACCGAGCAGCAGTTACTTTTGCTCTACATTCCCCCGTAGTAATAAAGAAATGGTCATACAGATTAGTGAGATCAACTACAATACTTTCCTTAGCAGCTTTCCTTAACATGGACAAATACCTGAACATGAAGATTCAAATGGCATAAAACAGGGGTATGTGTAAGCATGCTCATAATTTTAAAAAAAAGCTCATAAATACATAATAATAGCAATTAGACTTACCATTCCCGAAGCTTATCAGATTTTGGTGTCTTCTGAATTTCTGGGTGGCAATACAAAATATAATCTTCTCCTTTCAATGGAGGGCAAGCCCATATATAGCAGCTTGTGAAACCACGCTTTTTGCAATATTCCAAGTATCCAATCTGGAAACATGAGAATAAGAATATTAAAAATACCATACTACAAACAGCAGACATAAATTTATGGCCATAATAGGAATAAGCTACAACTACAAACAAAATGGTCTCAAAAACTTACCAAAATTTCATGGTACACAAATGTCCGAAGAGCCTCTCCAGTCACTGCTTTTACCTCTGGCCTGAAATACTTGACTGAGTCCAGGTAAGAAAGATAGACCCGGCGATGATTTGGTTGTTGACATTCAGCACCAAATTCTTGAACGTACATGCCAAATAGGCAGACTTCGACACCCTCGATTTTCTGAAATAACAAAACCACCTGGAAAATAAAAGCAAAAGTCATTCTGGAGGGCAGGAGGAATGATCAGATGCATAAACAAAATGCCTTTCTTAGAAGAATTAAAGATCAAGAATCCAGGCACCTGTATCACAGATTATGTATTTTTAATGTTCCACTAACCAGCCATAAACTCCAGATAGGTAAAGAGCTAAAATGAACGGTTCAAGTTAAACACCAAAAGCATTTCAACCTATTTTCTATGGACGTAAAGTTCATCACAGAATCACAAATTCCACTATTCCCTTTTAAAACTTCGATGATGGGCTTTCACATGTGTTTCTCTCTAAAGTATTCCTATTATAGCTCTTCCAAATTCATTCACGGAGTTATTTGATAGATTCAATGAACTAATCCAGAAACCAGAATTTTTAATTTGGCAGTCAGTGTGATAAAGGTGTAAGACTCACCTTAGATTTATATGGATACTCTGAAGGATAATTTTCCTCTTGGAAAATTTCAAGGAACCGGGGTTTAACTTCCAGCTTCTTGTCCACTGATGACACTACTCGTATAACAAGTGACTCTGCTCCAGGAACCTGGTAAAATTTACATGATAAGAAGATTTGTATAAACTACAGTACATTCAAATAAAAATAACACTACAAAATATGCAAGATATCATTTAGATATTTGATCCATGTCCCCAAATTTTTTTGTGTACTCAATGTTAAAAATGTCAAGTTATAACTTAGGTTAAGTAAAACTGAGTAAATCACTAAATCCAACAACCAAACTTCTCTCTTATCAAAACCAAGAACTGTTTTCAAAAAACACCCTTTGTCTAACATTTGAAAGCAAGTGAGAACTCAGGATTTACCCTAATTTCTCCACAGGAGATGTAAAATCCCATATAAATTCAAATTATCGCCTCAGCAAGTTATTTTTCATACTAAAACAAAATGCTTTCCCCAAGTTCCAAAAGTGAATTATCAATATACAAATGAAAAACATTTCCTCAGTCATTATCCACATAAGGTTTAATTTTAATTTATTACCCAAATAAAACCCTTCATCTGACCTACTATAAAACCCTATACACTATTACATTGCCTAATCATTACATAATACTTTATATCCTACCTGCATCCACAACAACCACCACCCAAAAAAAAAAAATGTTACCACTTTCCTTTGTTATGTTGTTCGTAAATAAGTGTCACACTTCCTTTTTTGGCTAATTTTCCATCCACCAAAAGTCCAAAACTAAGAAAATATTCTATCTTCTCTACCCATATAAACCATCAATTAATAAAATGCTTCATCTTCTCTCTCTCCATACACTATTTTCTCTCTTTTCCCTAAGTCTAATGCTCAAACCTATTAATCTTTACTTTTACTATTCAATCACCATTCTTCTCCACTCACACACTACTTTCAAATAAGACAACCAAAAACACCTTTATAATACATCCAACACTAGAATTGCTTCTTTATCAAAACCTTTTTGAGTAGTTAAGAAGAGTAAATCCGTTTCAAAGATTTAACAGGACTTCTCAGAAGTGTGCAAGAAGTCCACTCATATACTTTCTTAAACCTTAAGCATCTTATAATATATCTCAAACATTGACATGCATTTGAAGCAAGAACCCAGCATAAACACTCTGCAAGTATGATAGAAACACACCCCATAACAAGCACAAGATTCAATTACCTCATCGTAACTTTTGCCTTGAAGCCTTGCTCTATCCAGCCTTTCCTGCTTCAGCTTTGCAAACAATCTTTGCTCAATATGGTCACTCAAAATTGTCCTAGGCAAATCCTTAGCCCCTAGAACAGCACTTTGTGGTAATGGAGCGCGCTCCCCTCTCTCAACTTCTTCTGTGTAACAATTTGGACAGGTATACTCAGCCTGTCCACCATCATTTCTTCTACCATTGAATAATGCACATATTTGATGCTGCCAAGCTTCACATTTGTCACATTGAACCCACTGCAACATGCAGAATCAGTGTCTCAGAAAATTTTAATTTTGAGTTGAGCAACTAAGAAACAGGACAAGTACTTGGGGCATACCCATTCTTCAGTTTCCTCATCGTTCTTCTTTTTATCCATCCTTGCCTTCGGAACCTGAGTTCCGTCAACTACAATGGAATCTCCACGAGTTTCATTATAACAAGGAATACAGAAATAATGTCGAGTATCACCAACACCACTGGTATAATACATTGCATTTCTTTTAATGCGAGCACCACACGGTGTACAATATATAGGTGGCGGTTCGAAGGTAAGCTTCTCAACAGCACACAATTGACAAGAATTTTCACTCATGGAATGTTCCATGGCTTGGTTTCTTTCTGCTTTTGCTTTGCTCTGTGTTATTTGCAAAATAAAAAATAAAAAATCAATTGCAACTCATGAACACAGATTTATGACACATCAGGATCTACAAGAAAGATGGCATGGTGTACAAAGTACAAACTAGTTTCAACAAAAAAGATATGATTCCTTGAACCTGAGTCCCTGACACCCTGTAACAGAAATACAAGGGCCAAACGGGAAAACAGAACAAAAGAAACCAAAGGTAAATTGATCTAAAAGAATAAAGAATTACTTAAAACCAGTAGTCCAGTATAACAAATTGTTCATAAGATAAAACATCACTATATCAGGAACTTATTCTCTTTTGTATCTAAAGTATTATCTTGGTCTTTCAAAAGCCAATTCATGGAACTTCTCTATATTCAGATATTTTTAGTGCAGCAATGATTAAGTCTGCGACCTCCAAAACAATGCTAGTATGTAAATTCTCATTTCTCAACTAGGCAACTAGCTGCCTCCTGCCGATTAAAATTAAAATGTAACTCGACAGAAAGCTTGCAAATGTACAAAGGCAGTATGGCTTATTGAATTTAATCAGTCAGAATAAGAATGTAACAATAGGCCGGATAAAATAGCTACAGTACGTACCTGGCCTACCCACTGTCTAAGACCTGTAATATGCTGTCGAACTTGCTCAGGAGTAAACAACTCCATCATTGATACTCCCTTTATTTTAGGCTTCCCTGACTTGGATGTACTCTCAGAAGGTAATGATGAATTTTCCATCTTCGCCTGCCCCATTTCTTTCTCATTCTTAATGACATCTGGTACACCAAATCCAACAGTGTTGTTTGATGCAATAGATTCTGCTTCTGTCCTTTTGACATCAGTGTCCTTGATGATATCCTTCTTCATTTCAATAATCTTCGAACCTAATTGTCCAGCATTTCCAAGAACTTCTTTCTTTATATCTTTAGGTTCTGGCTTCATAGTAATATCAGAGCCATGATACCTTTCTGATTGTTTTGCTTCCAATACAGGAGGGTCATTTACCACAGGCACCCGTTCAGCAGACATTTCACTCTCAGAAACAACAGGCTGGGAGCCTTGTTCAATTTTCATGCGCTTAATGGAAGGTTGCAGATCTTCAGGAGTTTCAGCTATCTTTGGGCTTGTCTTAGAAATTATTCTACCAGAAATTTCAGCTGTCTCATATGCTTGATGACAACCATTCATGGAACCAGGCAATCCTGAACTGTGTTCTGAATGAGCAAACGCCTTTGTTGCTTTTTTACTTACCCGTTCCACAAAGCTCTTGACAGGAACGCATACAGGGCAACTTACATCTCGACAAGTTTTAAAATGACTCATTAAAACTCTAGTAGCACAGCAACGAGGATATGGGCACTGAAACAAGGTGCAGTGTTTTGTATGTTTCAACAGCTTTTGAACTGTCAAGCAGTGAGGCTCTTGGCATTTCCCTTCTGCAGCAGGACATCGATGAGCATGCAGCAAGAACAATAGCCATCGCTGTTGCTTCTTGAATTGTTGGTCGCGACTAAGGGTATTAGATTGACACATAGTACTGCTTGGTTTGGGTGGTTCTGCTGATCTAGAAGCATTTGGTTGGACACTGATTGATTCCTCAGATGATAAATTATTGGGTTGCGCTACATCTTGCCCGGTTATTCTGTGATGATATTCTTCCTTCACAGTTTGATCATGTGAAAGTCTCCCTGATACATGAGAAACATCCTGAGGTCGGGAATACCATTGACCATGTAACGGCATTTCTGATTGAATGCCCCCAGAAAGACCACCAAGATCGCCACGTGGATTAGCAGTGAATTCTTGTGGATGCAATAAATTATGCATCTGATCTGAAGTTTGATTTAGAACTGAACTTCCATTCTGTAGACCAGATGAATGTGAAATCAACTGAGAAACTCCAGAATGCACCTCCATTGAGTTCTGTTGGAAATGACTTTGCACATCAGAGAACTGGAAGGGGTCAGAGACTTGTGACTGCAAACCTCCACCGCCATGTTCTGCCCCATGCTCAGACTTTATCTCAGAGATTAAATTAGTTGATATCTGAGATTGGCCAAAAGTGTCATTCTTAGATAAAAGCTGGTTATGAGTATTCTGCCTTTGTTGGACCTGATTCTGGACAAGTTGCTGGCGTTGAAACTGTTGAGATGGTTGTTGAAATTGTTGATAAGGGTGTACCAGGTTTTCTCTCCCGGAATACTGGGTTTGAAAATTCATTTTCTCTGATTGGTCAATTGACTGAGGCTTCATAGTTGTACCCTGTTGAGTAGGGTGCAAAGTTGACTGATTGATCATCAGAGAACTGTTTGTTTTGGGCATGGGCTGCATAGACATGGTATTCATGCTTTGATTGTTTGTTGCCAATCCAACAGATGATACAGGAATAAACAAGTTTCCAGAGCCTGAACCATCAGCAGCACCAACTCCATATCCATCACCTAAGAAGAAAAGAAATATGCAGTGAAAAAAAATTCAAAAATCAAATTTCCATGATATTGCACATTAGTCTGTTCTGAATCAATTCATGTACATGCAACCACACTACACAACTCACAACACACAAGCGTGTGGATAATAAACCAGGGCCTTTAATAGATTTAAAAAAAAAGTACCCTGCATTACTGGTCGCTGATGCTGGTCAAATGGTTGATGCAAGGGCTTGGCAGAGTTCCCATATAACGTCCCAGGTAGATAACCCTCCGTGTTTCCTGGACCATTCATTGTGGGCATATTGTTTCCCATAATCCCCAACCCTCCATTTAAGGACCCAGCCGATAATCCATAAGATTTCTGCTGCAAAGTAGATCTGATTCCACCACCCAAATGCCCACCAATATTGTGTAAGATACGACTGTTTTGACCCCCAATGTGTTGCTTCTGCTGCATTGGTTGTGAAAGAACAGAAGATTCAACAGATGTAAACACACCGACATTATTGGATGGTTCCATATTCATTAATGGCTGGTTATTAGCACTGTTGATCCCATCATTGTTGCTAGAATTATTATATCCCGGAGTAGGCATCATCTGACTTGTCATTCTCTGCATACCCATGGATTGGACCATGTTATTTGCGCCCGAATTGACCGAGAAAGCAGTAGTAGACTGGTGATATCCACTGGCCAACACTCCTGAAACGAAATACAATGTCTGATAGAATGAACAGCACCTACAAGTTAATACCAAAATTCAAAGGCTGTACAAGCAAAGTACCATCAGATGAACTAAAAGAGCCACCATGAATGTTTCCAGAAGATCCATTTCCAGTAGGTAAGAAGTTCCCGGAATTGGAGGTAGAGGATGTGATCATGTTGGAATTATTGTTAACAACAAAAGAGCTATCTACGGATGGTGTACCAGTAAGGCTAGAATTTCCAGTTTGTTGCAAACCAGGAGTTGGAATCATTGTACCAACAGAAGAAGAAGAAGAATTAGCATGCGAGAACTGCTGGTTGTGATTGTTCATGGGCATACATTTTATCAGAATATGCAAGCGACTTTCCAAAGTTGCCATGTTTACATATTCCTCCTGAAAAAAGAATGAAATTATTTAAAGGGAAAGAAAAAGTTATTGGACGATAGGAATTATTTTAAGCAGTTCTATAAACAACCATGAGCAACTATGTTATCCTCATCTCACACCTGCTTACATGTTATGCCATAAACAAGAGTTACACAATGGTTAGAAAAGAAATTTGTGGTTGAGGAGTGAGGGCAGAAAGAAAAAATACAACACACCGTTGTAGTTGCACTCTTGAACAAAGCCTCTTCTAAACGTTTCACTAAATCAATCATTTTCTTCGTGGGTACCTCATGAGATTGAGGCCGTCGCTGCATAAGAAACTCCCAGCTGCAGCAAAAAAAGTCAAACATTTAAACGCGCGCAATACTTGAATTTCACACTAAAAGCATCATATTTATGAGGTGATGTATGGCATTAAGTCTGTGGAATAAGGAACCTTTATAAGGAAAGTATTGAAGAGAAAGTGAAAAAGTCCATTGCTCAGAAAAACAGTAGAAAATGCAACAGAAGGAATGGATTACCGCTTGCCGGATTAAAACAAATCAGCAAAATAATTTAGAAGAATGAAAGGATAGAAAGCAACATCCAATTTGCCACATCCTATTGTACGAAATGAGAGAATAATAAAAGTATATGAACAAATTTAATTAAGAAAAAAATCTAACATACAAACAGAAACCAAGTATGGCAGCTAAAGATAAACGACACATTCTTCTTAAGTTAATCTTATGACAAGGATTCTGGCAAAAAAAAAAAAAGTCATCATTTCAAAGTAATGCTTAATATCGTACTTGGGTCACAATACGGCAACTTAATAAAATCTTTGCAGTGACAATAGAGACATACACAAGCTAAGTTACATAGGTGTTGTTGTTTGTTAAATTGCTCAATGTTGGCAGTGAAGGGGGGGAAATAAAGGACAAAATAAAGGTAATGGGCAGCAGATGAAGCATGAATAGACAAGTCATGCTTCCTATTAACATTTTATTCTTTGCTGGGTTACCAAGATATGTGTATTGTTGTGTAGTATAGATATTATATTACTATAAAAACTATAATCTCCCTTTTAACTGTATCTGTATTTGGATGGATGAGACAATAGCATTTTTCTTCTAAATAGGATATTGCCTCCAAAACTACCTTATAAGACTCTACATCTTGTAGAAATTTATTAGTTACTCAAATACTTAGTTGAGGCAGTCGAATTGGCCACCTTGCCCTTATATATAGGCAGACAAGAAACTGGGCATAGGGCATACTTACATTCTTATCCCAGGGGAAAGAATGGACAGGAACCAGAATCCTACCAACGACACAGCGAGTCAAATCAGCAACTTAGAAAAAAGAACTCTTAATTCAGATTCTCTCTCATATATAAAGCCAGCTTGATTTTGAGTTATTGTCTTTAACATACGGGACTTAGGCACGGAACTTCTTTTTTTTAAAAAAAAAAAAAAAAAAAAAAAAAAAAAAAAAAAAAACTAGTCATCTAATCCAAATAAGGCGTCGTATCTTCGATACGCTATCCTATTGCTCAAGAAGAGGGGGTCCTTAATAAATATAGAAGTGCAGGCAACGTCAACAGTTAGGGAAAATAATTCTGCAAAAAGTTGAATTAAATTCTTTTTCCTGTTACTGTTAAACAGGAATTCACAATTATGTCTACATAAGTAGAGAGATTTGTTCACCCACAACATCATCAAACAAACTCAAGTCATAATAATAATAATAATAATAATAATAATAATAATAATAATAATAATAATAATAAATAAATAAATAAATAAATAAATAAAAGGACTTACATCCTTTCTTGCATATATTTGCGTGTTTTGAGATATTCTGAGTCTGTATTTGGAACACCGTGATGGATAGTATTTTGCATCTGGCTAGGCATAGGATTCCCATTTTGCTGGGGTATACCAGGCAGCATAGCACCGGCCTGGTTTGGTACCTGCCCAGATACTTGTCCAGTTGTTTGCAAATTCATTCTGGAATGATGCAAACAAACAAATTCTTCATCAAATGAAATCAAGCTTCCACCATGAATAAATGAAAATCATAACAAGACAGTTGCGCTAGTTCTATCCACTCCAGTCAGAGAGTACAACTAATTCCAGGCTTGGGAGTAGCACCACCTGTAATATATGCCAGAAACTTTTTTTAACGAACAAGAAATGAAATGCAGTTCAGATAAAGAACCTAAATTTTCTAACAAATGTTCACAAATCATAATGCATATCCACCTGTCAACAATAGAAGCAGTAAAATGTATGCATGTTGCAGATATCTCCTCTGTTTACAAGCAAAATCAATACAATCACATATTCCCGGGGTTAACGTGTGCTATCCCATTAACCATGATACTAGAATAGGACAGTCTTACTCAAACTTCGCAAAACAAATTTCAATTTAAATAAAATCAAAGCCTATAATGAATTTCCATGGATTGCACTTCATAAAATTAAAATAACCCCAAAATATAAAATCTGAACTCATCATTTATAGACTCAAACACTAACATAGTAACATTTAAACATACATTTCATCCAATAATATAACCATATAAATGATAGGCTCATGAAAAGATTTAAACTCTATTTTGATAAAGAAATTCAAATACAAGTATCCATGAAGATAGTTATTTTTATTATTAACAAATATATATACCTATATAAATGATAGGCTCATAATTAAATTTAAACTCTATTTCGATAAAGAAATTCACACACAATTAATCAATGAAGATAGTTGTTTTCTATTATCAACCAATATAATGAATTATAAGATTGAAGTAAATAAATTTAAGTCTTGAATATAGTTATCAAAACAAACCTTCCCTTACTTCATATCAATGAATCATTTAGCCGTCTAACTTATGCATTACACAAGTTTCTAATTTGTAACAGTAGCAACAAAGACTGATTTTTCACTGGATAATACCTGCTTATTCTTCTCAAGCATTAAAAATGCAGAAGGATGACATAAGTCAATATAATGGCAAAAACATCTTTTAATCAAAATTAAGTTGAAAATGAAAAGGTCCAAACAAACTACAAATATCTTCTTATCCAAAGAAAAATAAGTGACAATCCAAGTATCCAACTTAAAAAAAACGATGAAAGTCTATATATTTTGAGTAAATATGCAATATAACTAACATTGGCCTTAATAAATTAGACAAAAATCCTCTGAATAAGCAAGAAATAGTGTTTCACTAATCTGAAAGTTCCGTTTACTAATAGCACATATAAGAGTGGATGTCATGTCAAAATTTTGGGGGCACTGAACCAACATAAAAAAAAAAATTGGGGCCTCTCAACTCAATTATTCATCCAAAACCTTAAAAAAAAAAAAAAAAAAAAAAAAAAGGAATAAGAACAGCAAACCATTAGCCATTGAATCGAAGAGTTACCGTAATAAATTAGCCATCGTTTTGGGAAGAGGGAGGGTTATACGGATAGAGTGAATATTGAAGACAGCAGTTTATGTGTGAACAATAATTTCCTCTTTTTATTTACTGCCTTAATATGTTCAATTATGTGTTTTTTTAATTTTTACTTTAATATGATAAAAATATCAATGGTTTGGAAAATGGGCACCAAAAATTGGAGACCCTGAGCACTTGCTCATGTTACTCACCGTTAAAGTATGTAGAAAAGATTCAAAGAATAAAATTTAAACTAATGAGTCTAAGCGCTAACCCAAACAAACATGATACATAGTAGAACCAAATATTTCCATGTCAAGTTCAGCAAGTTCTCTCCCCTACGCAAACAAAAACCAACAGTAAAAAGTTAGAAGCATGAACATTGAAACCTTTCTGAATTATAAAGATGAAACCTTTCTGAATTAAAAAGAACCCCGCCAAATTAAACAAAGGGAATACAAAAACACCCATACAAATACCAACTCAAAATTGAACTGCAGTGTACCAACAAGAATCATGATCGCATATGTAAAACCACCCAGTGAATTAAATAATGAGCAATAATTGTTAGTTTAATCGCAAGTGCACAAACCCGATCAACCCTAAAATCAATGAAACTGAGACAGGTTAGGGTTTCGTCAATTTGGGTAAAGGAAAAAAGGGAGCCAATTCCGACCAAGTACCAGCTCAATTAACAATTGGGCTTAATATTAATGGCAATCAATAATCAAATTCGAAAAAGGAAAAAGAAAAGAAAAGGCAGAAATCGACGGACCCAGAAAGCAATCAGCAGCGGCGGCCAAAACCAAGAGCAATGGAGATAACAACGGAGCAGACTTGAAACAGTTTTGCGGCGTAAGAATTGAAATTGAGAGGAGGGGCAATAGCGGCGACCAAAGCTTGAACGGTGTCGTATGAATATTCGGAGGATGCAGATTTGGAGGAGGAAACAGCAAATCTCGCTTATTTCTTGCCTACTTTGTGCTTGGTGTGAACACCGTCTCAAACGTTTTTCATCCTTATTTTTAAACCTCTTTCGATTTCATTAGTTTTTTGTTTTTCGTCTTTCCTTTTTTGGTTTTTTTTTTTTAAATTTCTTAAGTGAAACAAACTGAAAAAACATAGCCATTTTAATTCGTATATAATCAATTTTTAATGCTTTTAAAATTAATTAATCTATAGATACACTTATATAGTAAACATACTATATCTATTTCATTATTACTTAGTATATCATATACTATCATATATCATATTTATAACTATTTATGTGCAATAAATTAGAATGTCACTTTACCGTTTTTTCTAACTCTTTATAAAATTAATTTTTAATATTTATTATTGTACATATTAATTGGCTGATTAAATCAATTTTTTTTGGTAAACAGTGACACTCATAGTATAATTAAATAATTATACTATTATATTAAATTAAAAAATAGGTATATCTTTTTAAGAGTAAATTTATTTTTTCCGAATCTGTATAGGATGTCTAGCAAAAAAAAAAAGTGTAAATTTATTTTTAAATAATTTAAATTTAACTTTAAAATAATCAATATTTTGAATGAAAAAAATATATGACTCGAATTATTTTTTGGACATGTGAATTAGAGGGCTTTCAAATGTGTTTTTTAACCAATTATTTGATTATTGCCTTCAACGTAATTTTTTCTTTGAAGTTGTTTAAATCTAGGGAGTTAAAAAATGTTTTAATTAATTATGTGTTTACCTCATTTTCAAAACGGAATAATCAATGCTGTATACGCATATTCAACTGATATCTTAAATATACACATGCATGTTATGATTATGGATATATAATACTCCCTCCGTTTTTTAAAGATAGCTACGGACCCACTCAGCACGCAGTCCAATGCACACTTTAAACCATTAATAATTCAAATTCGGTACATGTAAAAATTCTAAAAGTTCGATATTTAAAATCTACAAGACGAGACGAATCTAACAAGATCACACTTGGCCATATTTTAACTTGTATAACCATGAGAAAACTTTAAGTCAAAGTATATAAGTGAACAGTACCCATTAGTCAACAGTAGCTAACAAAAAAAAAACGGAGGGAGTATATATTACAGTGAAGTTGGGATGAAAAATCGAACCTCCAACTATTAGTTTGAAACGCATGAACTTGGTCACTTTGACAAATCATCGTCTCATATATTTTTTATTTGAATTTCAAACAAGTCATTCAATTGATTTGATTTACTATTTACGATTCACAGTAGTTTTTTGTTAAAAATTACGTACGAGCGTCAACTAAAGAAAAGAAAAGACTACGATTCACAATAGTTGTTTCGTAGAATAATTATATTTTAAATAAATATACATTAGATTATAAAAAATAAATAAAATTTGTTTATATGGGTTTTTACATAAATCAAAACAACAACAATTGTTTGATGAATTTTATACAAGGACAAAATAGTTTAAATATTAGGGTATGGTTATGGTACTACCAATGTTAATGGTAGTATGTCAGGACAAATTATCTTAACTATACAAAAATATTCAATGGCTATAAAATAAAAATGGTACTAACTGTCAAGCATAAATAATCATATTTTTAGTAATAAAATTATTCAAAAAATCAATTTATTGATTTATATCATTAAATATGTATCATACAAAAAATTTGCATAACTTAGCTCTCTCTTTTTTTTTAATAGCAGTTAGCTCTCTTTTAACACAATTCATAGTATAATAATAGATAAATTATCTTTATTCATATCTTTCACTTGTCATTCTTTCGATCCTCATAGTTTTCTATTTGTCTATTTTAATTTTTCAAAATATGATAGGGTATTTAGATTCCATGCATCGAGTAGATAGATTTTCATATAAAGAACGTCCAAATCCGAATTCGTTTGAGAAAGTTAGAACCATTTGAAATGGTACACTTTCATTCAATTTGATGGTTAAGTTCTAATCTACAGTTGAGTGGGAAAACGTAAAATTGTCTCACACATTTTTACCTACTTTTCGACCACAAAAATGAGTTATTGCAGTGGTAAGTATTCGATCCAAGAGAGTGTCTAATGGATAGATGTTGACTTAGATTGTAAAGTAGGAAATTAAACCAATGGTTTTGGAAAGGATCAAAGGTTCTTTGCTTCGGAAGAATCTTTGAGTGTTCAAATATACAATCCATTTGTAGCAGCAAATGCTAGATACGATTAAGAATCCAACAAAGCCAATTTAAGAATTATTTAAGCTTTTCGAAGAATTCGGATCCGTCCAACTTTGAAATCAAAGCCTAGATCCATATACAAAAGAGGTAAATCATTTTTTTTAATATTTCTATTCATACATTAAAAAAGAATAATAAGATTCTTGAATTTGGGTCAAAATATGAAAAACGTGAATAGAGAATTATATCTTGATCACTTAACTCTATATAGTAACATTCAAATTGGTGGGGTGTTCTCCAAAAAAAGGTTAAGGTACATAAATGACCACTTTCAAATGGTTGACAGTTAAAAAATGGAAACCGTTTTGAATAGTGTAGATGTAGATTAATTTAATAAAAAATTAATTCAACAATTGTTTGTGGTTTTTCAACAACACTTTATATGGTATATCGCAAAAAAAAAAAAACGCTTATATGAATACTAGTAGAGTTATTGTGCGATGCACAGCATTTTGGATATACAACTGCCCGTGGAAAAAGAAAAAAATATTCCTTATATTGGCTGATAATGGCCAAAATTGACCATTATTTTCAATCTATTTCCGTGTGTAAACATGGATATTTGATCGCATTTCGGTCTTATTTAAATAAGAAAGCAGATGTATTTGACAGATATATGCAAGTTTGTATAAATAATAAGCTTTATTGAAAAACACAAAAATATTGCTATTTTTATTAAATTTGTGTTAAAAAAATCCAAAAATATGATAAAAATATTAAAAATCCCATACTTGATTAATTTTGGTTTGGTGTTGTCTATTCGGTGGAACACGGGTTCATTAAATGGAACACAAACCAAATAATCAAATAGAATAAATACACATATATTATTTTATATTTTGATGTATATATATTTATATTTTTTATGTTTATTTTTATTTTCTGCTATAATTAAAAATTAATTGGTCCACTAATCACTTTTAATTTTAATTAATTGCAGGTGATTATAAATTGGTCCAAGAGATTTATTAATCCAACATTCACTAAGCCCAACCACATTTTCAGTCCAAAATTCCTCAAGTCCATTACACAACTCCAAGCCCAAGCCCACAATTACCAAATCCTAAACCTAACCCTAACCCTACCCCCTGCCGCCGCCGCCTCCGTCGCCGACCTCGCCGGCGCCGCCGTCGGCCACCCGAGCCACCATATTTCTCCCTCATTCCGTCTCCACCGCTGCCATCACCACCAGCCACAGCCGTTGTCCTCGCCATCCTCTCACCATCTCTGGCGCCGCCGCCGGACCACCCCAATTTAGCGCGGCCTCTCTCCTATCCCGTTTTCAGGTCCGGCCAAGGCGCCGCCACACGCGGCCCCTGTTCCGCCCTGTCTCGCCACCACCACCATCCTCAATTCATCCTCCATTTCTGGCGAACAACAAGCACCACCGGCGCACCACCATCTCCGCCGCTTGCCTTCATCTCCGGCCACCCTAACCTCAGCCTCTCGTCGCCACCACCACAACAGCCGCAGCACCGCCCAGACACTCTGTCGCTCGCTCCTTCAACCCCATTCCAGATCCGACCTTGCAACTTCCGGCGACACATCTCCACCACCATCCTCATCTATTCCAACCACCATCACAGCCTCCCACAACTGCCAGCAACTCCGGCGAGGCAGCAGCACCCCCAACACCCAGATCCGACCACCGCTGCCTCAGTCACCACCACCACCATTTTCTCCGCTCGCCGCCGCTCCGGCCAGTCCGCGGGCCACCACCATCTCTTCCAAATCCCAACAGAAACCAAAAGAAAGAAGAAGAAGAAGAAAGAAAACAAAAAAATGGAAAACTGGAAAGAGAGAAAAGAAACGAACAGAAGAAAGAAATGGAGGAAAGAAGAAGAGAGAAAAGAAAAAGAAAGAGAAAGAAGAGAAGAAAATAGATTCGGTTTAATTGAGACAAGAGACCGAATTGCAAAAAGAAAGAGAAAAGAAGAGAAAGAAGGAGTGATTCGGTGAGGGAGAGTGAATTCGGTCTAAACCGAATTAAAATTAAAGAGACCGAATTGAATAAAAGAGATCAAATTGAAAGAAAGAGGAGAAAAATGTCAAGTATTGGTACTCAATTCGGTCTAAATGGGACAATTCAGTATAGACCGAATTGATTGTATACCGAATTGGCTTTGAGATTTGGGGAAATTGGAAGCGGGCCCCGCGCGTCCTAAGCAGTTGGAAGTCCCAGGACCCAAGGTCCCAAAGAGTAGCAATTTTTGTCTTCTTTCCGCTGGACTTCGAAGTCCCGCCTCCTCCCACGCAGCTCAAGCCCATGTGATTAGGGTTTTCTCCCTTATAAATACCCCCTCCATTTCACTTCGAAAATGGGAGATAGCAGTCTCAAATATTTCTTCCCTGTTTTGGAGAGAACAGTTGGTTTTTGCTTAGTTTATATTAGATTTTTTTTTCTTTCTTGCAATGTAATTTAATATTTGTAATGTAGTTTGTAAATGGTTGTTTTTAATTTATTAGTGTAGCCATTTTCCATATTTTTACAGTTTTATAGTGTAAAAATAAATTTGAGAACACCCAAATAATGGGTTGTTCTTGAACTTTTAATGCTTTTTAGTTGATGAAATACAAGAAAATGCTTCACAAATTTGGTATGAGTTCTCTTGCTCTTTTATTTATTTTGCTTTCTAAAAACATTAAAATGTGCATATAAGTCACTATGTTCATTTCTTGGAATATTTAATGGCATGTGTTGATTTTGTGTACAACAAATATTGTTCTTGTTTACTTTGTTTCAATAAAATGCATGTTTAGTGGGTTTGTAGTTTGTTTTATGCCTTAGAGCTTCAAATAAGTGTTCTTAGATTTTAGATAATTTAGAGTTTGTTATAAGTATTTTTAATGCTTTATTTTACTCTTTTTGTTCTAGATCTTTTATTTATTATTGCCTTAGATAATGTAGGTGTTCTTAGTTTATGCTTGTAGTTCTTAGATTTTGCTTTATTTTTGGTAGATTAGTCTTTAAATTTAATGTTTGTAGTTTTAGGGTTTAATTCATGCTATTACCCATTGGACATGCATATATCTTGATAACCACAAAATATTCACAAGTGTGACTGCGAGATGATACTGATGTGAAATGAATGATGTGGTCAATCTCATCTATCATAAACCGCATCAGCTTAGAAACCGCATAAACACTTGTGAACAACAAAAAAAAATACACTTATGTGAAAATTACATGTAATTCGGTCTAAGGCAATTCGGTCTATACCGAATTGCCCATGAAGACTGAATTTACATGGTAAAAAATGTTGTTTGTTCATTCCTTCATGTAGTTCCCATGCAATTCTATCTATGCAATTCGGTTTATACCGAATTGCACACATAGACCGAATTGACTTGGAAACCACATTGTATGCATTATCATCCCTTCATGCCTTAGTTTATTTTCCTTGATAAACCAATTCGGTTTACCAATTCGGTCTATACCGAATTATCCTGGTAAGTCGAATTAAACACTCATTTTGAAGCAAATGCCTTAGCCAAATTTGAGTAAGGGGATAACCCCATCAATTCGGTTTGTCCAATTCGGTCTATACCGAATTGCTTGACAAACCGAATTAGATGATGTTATTTCCCAACCTTACTATGATTAATTGGGTAAGATAACACTTCGATAAACCATCAACTGAGCTTGATGATGCGGATGCTACAAACCTGATCAGGCCCCTCTTTGCATGAGTGAGAAAGGCAGTAGGAGAAAGAATAGTACCTACCATTGATACCAGAAACCCACATCAGACCAAGGCTCAAAATGTGAGTCGAATTTCAGGTGTATCCCTTCAGTTTCATTAATGCTCTTTTCTGTTTGAGTTGCATTTTAGCTTCAAGATTGAGTAATCTTTTTCCCACCTTTATTGGTTGAAAAGATTAGTTTTCTGCACATTCATTTAAGATAGTTCTTTTTTCTTTTCAGTTACCAGGAAATGTTTGAAAATAACAGGTGTAACATTACAGACAACGATGAAGGCATATCCTCAGCTTCTTCGTAAATTTATGTCTGACAAGGGCAAAGTAGCTCAGTTAGTTGAACTTATCACTTATATGAATCTTGAGCTTTATTAACTTAAAAGACAAGAACAAGTGGGTTCATTAACTTGCTTAGATATGTATATTCTCCACGTACATTAAAATAAAGGCTCTGAACTCATGCGACTTTTCCCCAGAACTTAAAGGCGTATTTTAAGGATGAGGATAAGGGTGCTTTGAGATCTTTTGTAAAAGCAACTAAATTCTATTCTACCGAGAGCCAAGGGGAGTTGCAAGACTATGTTCAAAACCACATAAAGGAGCTTGAAGATGAATTGCTTACCAAATTAAAATCTGCAATAGAACTGAACAACTGTAATTGCTTCATATTTTTACTTTTATTCATCCTAGAAGATTCATAAACTTCTTAGTTTCATGGTGGATTTATTCTTCCTTATGAGTAATGGTAATGTTATTTTCGTTATGTGATTTATATGTGTTTGGTTGGCAAAGCACTGTGTTTACTTGCATATTTTGTCTTACGCTTCTGGTTTTTGTTTTATTTTTCTATCAATTCAAAAGCCACGGGAGCAAGTTGCTGATGCGGAAGTTTTCTTGAGATTACAAACTCTTTGGTGTCCTCTGTGAAGGCATATAGAAATGCAGGTTTGACACCTTCTATTTTACCATGTGTTTGCTCAGGGAGTTTGGGCAGCAGTCTGGTGCTAGCAGTAGTAACAATGTAGGTGCAGATATGATAAATTGGAAAGAAAAGTAGTATCTAATGTTTTCCGGAATGCTCCTGGATGGTGTACAATGTAAGATTCATCTTTAATCTTGTTTATTTATTTCCACTTTGTTTTGTAGAATTACCTGATACACAACTACTGCATCTTCATTGTGCCTGACAGGATTGGGCCAATGAATACAGAATTGAAGCAACACAAACATGCAGTCCATCAGAAGCGCACAAGACCAACAGAAAATGAGCAGCCCGAACAGATCGCTTATTTATGCCTTTAACACTTGGGCAAAATACAATGATGGTCTTTTGATGTACTTTTGAAGTTTGTTTGAGTTTGGTACTGTTTTATTGTAGACCATGCCGAAATAAGTAGTGGATGTCTTTTCTTTGATCTTGGTTTGTGTTTCTGGTTTATTTTTCCAGGATGTGAGACCAGGCCCAAAAAATAGATCGAGAAGTCTATATTATGCACTGAAAATTATATTCCTCATAATCATAGGTGTAAAAGGCATTTGATAGAGAAATAGACAAATAAAAAGTATTTCGCTATGTCAATACATGTTGCTGCTGACTGTCGGCGCACTTCTACACTCGTTGACGCTGCCTCCTGTTCCGTTGGGTTCGTAGGGATTTTGACAGGTACCATTGCAATTCCTGAGCAGGTCGCAGTCCTGCTTCTTGGCCATGCCGATTGGGTTTTTACAAGGTATTGCTTGTTGTTTTAAGCAATTTTGTTCTGATTATTTTTTATGAACGTATTCGTTTTGTGCGTTTCGGTAGATCTTCTTATTATGTCCTCCATTTATGTCTCCTACCTGTTGGTGGAGATTTTTTGATAGAAAGTAAGATTCGTCCCTATATATGCTAAGCTTTACCTCGCACTTGCATCCTAATTATTCTTATATTTTATTTTCATCGATGTCTTTAAATGCGATGGGGTTTTGGTTCTTTCCATTCCCTGATTTGTGAATTGTCAAAATTTCAGCATAGGTCCACATAGAGTGAAGAACTTGTGTGTTAGCTTTTCTGTCAACAGCAAAACCTTCATGGGTACGTGAGTTTGTCGTTATCACAGTACTGTAGCTATTTCTAGATTTTTTTTTTCAAAGGATAAGGCTGATCTAATTGCTAGAGCTTTTGGAGTTTGTTAATGCAAATTTTTAACTTGCTGACATTTGTTAGAAACTGGATATAGTGATGGTGATTGATGTTGTTATATGAGTTTAAACAATTGGAGTTTTCATTTTAATTACTACTAGATTTTTGACCCGCGCTTCGCGGGCGGTGTTTTTTCTTTATTTTTTTCCCAAATAAAAAAGTATTTGTGGTCTTATTATTATTTGTGCATAAAGCTTGCTTTACTTTACTCATAACATAAACATAGGAAACCATAAGAATCTGTATCAATTTGATCATAAAACATGCAACAAAATAAATAATTAGTTCATTACCTCGACATAATCAACATTATTTTCTATAGGAATATCTTGATCCACCAATTTCAATAAACCAAGCTATTCTAAACCATGAGTACGAATCTCCACAATTTCAATAAGATAGTAGGAGGGATGGATTCAATTTATGAAACTAAGTTTCAAAATTAGACCTGATATAAAAAACTCATGACAAAAATTTGATTAAATTTTTTATAATTGATTAAAATTTATAAATTCAATTATTTCATATATATCTAAATGAAATATTCATATTAAAAATATATTATCATTAATTAATAATGTTTGAAATCTATGATGTTAGTTGTTAAATTCCTTATATTTATATAAGATTATATTATAATTAGTTACGCATTTTAAAATTGTTTAAATTTATTTAATAATATTATCATATGTCAATCTTTATTAAATATTATTATATATACAATCAAATAATTTATGTTATATAGTTTTATATTTCTTAATATTTGAAATGATAAGTATATTTACTATAATTAAAAAACACATACTTACATTTTCCTTTATAATTTTTAGTTTATCAAAATTGTATTTGTGAGATTAAATTTTTAAAATTAAGCCTTGTACAGACATGAGAATTAAAATTTCATTAAATTTTTGTAGTTCACTAATTTTTTTAAATTTGATTATTCAATATATATTTTTAATGAAGTATTTTTTATTTAAAATACGGTTATACCATATTATCTTGTGCCATTCATCATATGCCATTATCTCTTTATGGGCTTCTTTTTAGGCTTATCTTCAGCCAGGGCTTGAAAAATTACATGATTTGAGAAACAAAGTGAAATTGGAAGGCGAACACTGGGATGAGCTTGTATCTAGCTCAAGTCAGAATTCTCGTATGGTCCAAAGAGCAACCTACTTATGGGACTCTTTGTTATCTCGCAAGAGTAAGCATAATTGTTTTTACATTCAATATTTTTAATATTACTAGGATTTTTTTGCCCGCTACGCACGGGCAGTTCGTTCATAATTTTTTAAGTTAAAAAAATCAAGAAGTTTTGTGGCATTGTTATAGTTAAAGTATTTATGTTCACAAACACTTATAGTGGGTGGGGTTCACCGAACAATGGGGAAGGATGGTAGGCATATTAAAATATGGACTATAATTCACAATACCCTCTTGTAAATTATTTCCTCCGTTCTCTTTTAAGTGATCCATTTGCATAGTATCAACTATTCATTAAGTCATTTTAATCAAAAGTTTAACATAGTTATGTAAGAGAAAATATAGTCAAGTGAGATGTTAGATTTGTCTAATCACGTAGGTTTATAATATTAATTTTTTTACAATTTTTACTTATATACAATTTGAGTTATTAATATTTAAAAAGGTGTCTTGGACTGCATGCATGAAACGAAGAAGGAGTGCATTTGAAAGAGAACTGAGGAAGTATAAGCTAATCAACATGGGAAGAAAGTCAAAACTGAGATACTAAGACAAAATTTAGTTGATTTCTCAAAAGGATCGAGATAAAAATTGAAAAAGAAAGAACAAAACCTTAAAAAAAAAACATAACTGAAATTGAGTTATTTTATCTTTCTTTGAGCTGCAGACCACTGCATTGTTCATACTGTAAGAATAATAACCTCGGTATGTATAGCTGCTGCATCTCGTGTTGGTGACCCCCTGTCAAAAGCCTGGTGGCTTGGATAGGCTTTGAGATTTTAATCCACCTTGAGGTATGCTATCATTTTCTTTTAATATGTCTAATTTCGCGATTGGTTCCAAGATTTTCAAAGACTTCATTTAATGCTTTGAATGGATTACTGTTTCACTAATATTGCTCATATCCGTTGGTGTTGCTATGACCATTTCTATTTCTTTGTTGTGCTTTGGTTTTGTACATTCTGTGAAGTGGTATAGATAATTTCTTCAGATCGTTTTTCCTTTTAATTTAATTTTAAAGAAGTGTTTACTAAATAATCTTTTCATAACAAGAAAATTATTGTAGTGTTTGGTCTTGAAATTGGCTGCGATATTTGCAAGTTTAAGGGTGATGTTTTAGGTAACATTATCAATTGTTTCCTTTTATTGCTCATTTGCGGTATGAATGTGAATGGAATTTTTCAAAGAATACTATGGAGCATTTAAAAGAATACTTTGGAGCATTTAAATATTTTTATGAATGTACTCTAATGGTAATTATTTTTGCTTTAAGTTTAGTTGACGAAGGCAATTTGCTTAGCAAACTTTTTCTTTTTTGACAGTATATGAATTTGATTGGTTCCAGGTGCTTGCACAGTGTAGGAAGAGAACTACCACTTACAGATGTCAACAAAAGGGATTTAGCATGAAAACTGCTACATTTTAAGGGGTTTAACCATTAGGGCTCATTATTCTGCTTATCGGGGTTTTATTGTTCATTTTCTACCTATTGATATGTCGATGGATCTAAAACTATTTTGCCTTTTCAGATTGTTCCACTGATCTGACATCTTCGTCTCCAGGTCGTAGAACCACAAGAGCAACCATCCTCCTCTCCCATTATTTACCAAATTGCAACAAAATCCAACTTTAAATTCAATAATACTCCCAACTTTCTCTTCCCCGCATTCCATGTTTCTCTTCTCCTCCATCGTACAAATCGTCAGCTTACAAATCATCAAAAATTTATTTCATCAAAACTGTCCCGCGCGGCATCGCGCGCTCCATGAGTTCTAGTATATATATATATGTGTGTGTTTTTGTTTTGTACTCTGCATCTTATTTATGTAATTATATTTTAAAAATGTATATTATCTTATAGTTGAATAAATACAAAATTATATACACAAAATAAAAGATATAAAAATTAAGATTCTTTTGAAACAAAATTAAGGGAATTGAGATTTGCCCTAGTGGTCAAGTCATCCGATTACCAACCTATAGGTTGGTGGTTGGATTCACCATCGATCCTTATCCATCACTTTTTATCATATTGTAATTTGTGTGTTATGGGCTTCCACCACCATTTCCTAGGCTTTTCTGAAAAAAAAAATAAAAATCTTTTGAAACTAATACTTAAACTTCATTGTAACGCCCCAAAAATTTTAAACCAATTTTTGTGGCGTCATTGCCGTGTTCCCTTAAACTGTTGGCCAATCAATTTAAGTTCAATCAAACGAAACCTGATTATCAGAAGATCCAAACATAACATAATATCATAGTAACAGCAGAGATAAGTCCATAACATAATCATAACATCCCGGCTACAAGTCGCACACAGTACTTTACCTCAGTACTTCTCGTAACCTGTCACAACATCAAATTCAAACTAGAATAACAATGATTGGTTCACAGATCAAATCAAGTTACATAGCAATACTCAGAAACATCAGACAAATCACAGAAATATAGCATAGGATCTAATACAGCATATTCATCAACAATATAATAATGCAGTCCTACTAGATATCTCAGCCCCAAACCCCATCACCATGATCATGCTCTATGTCCTCCTCGGGAGTATATATAAGAAAGACAAAACGCAAGGTGTCAGTACATAAGTACTGAGCAAGAGTAGAAACAACTGAGCAAATGGGGAACAAGATTTGCACAGTTAAATGACAATTTATATATTGCATAATTAAATAATTAAGACATCACACCGTCCCATACCGGTGCTTCAACCACGTCATACACTGCAAAACAGATAAAAATATGAATGATGAATGAAATGCAATGACTTAAGTGCCTATCTATCCTAAATGCAGCACAGAAGATGTCTAGCACGCATCTTAATACCATGGTTGGCATTCTTCCCCATTAAGGCTCCACATCACCTTAATGGTTGAAAGAGATACCTACAGTGCCCCCGCCGCGAGCACTACATGCATAAAAGGGTCAAGTGGACTTACGGAGTGGCATCCCCAATGATCGAACTACATCTAGCGGGTATTGGCCCAGAGCATCTCGCTCTCGAAAGCCTACATGCCCAGAACATAGTTCTCGAAAGCATAACCAAAAATCATCACAATAAACATGCCTAGGATAATCAAATAATCAAGCTTGCCCAGTTAACACTCGAAAGCATAAACATAATATTTGTATCCTCGAAAGCATAAAGTCACAAATCACAATAATGTCAAACACATGCCCAATCTCACGACTCGGAAGCATACATCGCATAATTCCCATAATCATAATTCACATGCCCAATCACTAGATTCGAAAGCATACTAAAATAATTCTCAAGTCCAACAACTAAGTTCCGCATTCAGGTCGCCAACCCCCACATATCGGCTAGCGTATTCCACATGAGTTATTCGTAAATCAAGGGTGTGCAAAATCCCACGTAACGGCACTCGACTCACAGTCGTCATATTAGGAGCAATGCAAGATCTCATCCTAAGCTAAGGCATGGTAGATCTATCAAATCCAATTCTATACTCGTAATAGGCACTAACAATACTTAGACCGTTTTAAACATTTTCCGAAGCCTAAAAACGAGTAAGAAATGATAAAATACAAAAGGGAACGAAAAATGAAAGAAACCTGCAAATCGGACGCGCTGGATCCTGAAAGAACAGAGGCGCCAATGTGGCGCCTTAGCCTCCGTTTGGGCGCCGCTATGGCATAGCGGCGCTTGGTCTGAGGCCAGCAGAACAGCAAACGATGTTCTGCGATTTTCTTCCCCTTTTCTTCCAATCTTCCCCCACTTTGAGCTAAATCCTACTATTGCTTTGGATTTATAATGTCCCAACACTCTAATTTCAGCTCCCAAACTCCTCCAATCACCACATGCAAGCTATAATACAATATTGAAACCAAAACATCAAAATCTATCCAAGAACAAAGGTTCTTCAAACATGCAAGAGGTTAAGCTAGAATTTCCCAACAAAGCTCAACCAAAACAGCACCAAACCCTTAACTCAACTTCCTCAAGGTGTCCCCAAGCTCCAAGAGTGGAGATTCAAGCCACCAACAAACCACACTACAAAAATTCCAACCCAAACACCCATTTTCGTCACCCCTAAATCAGCCACCAAAACTTGCTTCTAACTTCACCAAAACATGAGATTAAAATGTTTAAAACTGATCTAAGTTGTGTTAGTACCTATTATGAGTATTGATTGAACTTGAAAGATCTACCATGCCTTAGTTTAGGATGGAATCCTGCGTTGCTTCTATCACGATGTTTGTGAGTCGATGTCGATACGTGGGGCATGGCACACCCTGGGATATGTCTAACTCATGTGGTACTATTGTAGGCCGATATATGGGGTTGGCAACCCGAATACTAGATTTAGTATTTGACTAGTAGCTTACACTTAATGTTTACGAGTCGGGATCCGACTGGACATTGTGTAAGGTGATTGTGATCTGTATTAAATTATGATTTCGAGGATATTAGATATCTTTACTACGTTTATGAGTCAGTACCCGACTTGGCATAGTTAGTATCTTATCCAGGGCATGTTGGCTTTCGAGAGTGAGATGCTCTAGGCTAGTACCCGCCATGGCCGTAAGCCACTTATTTCAGCTGTTAGTGCCCGCGGTGGGGGCACTGTGGATATCTCTTCCGACCATTAGGGGAGTGGACCCTATTTGGCGAGGAATACCGACCATGGTACTTAGGATACGTGCTAGACATACTTATGTGTTGCATTTAGGGTAGATAGACACTTTAGGTCATAACATTTCATCTCATCATCCATTATTCATCTTATATTGTTTTGCAGTGTATGCCGTGGTTGAAGCACCGGTATGGGACGGTGTAATGTTTAATTATTTAATTATGCAATGATATAAACTGTTTATTAATCTACTAAAATCTTGCTCCTCGTTTCCCAGCTGTTCCTACTCTTGCTCAGTACTTATGTACTGACACATTGCATTTTGTCTCTCTTATAGATACTCCCGGGGAGGACGCAGAGCATGATCATGGTAATGGGTTTGGGGCTGAGTGATCTAGTAGGATTGCATTGTTATACTGTGACTGAGATGTTGTATTTGGAATATGTTGCTTTTATCGCGACTGCTTGCATTTCATGATTATCTTGACAGTTGGACTTGATTTGAGAACTGTTAGTTTGTCATTCCTCCTTGTACTTGGTATTTTGGACAGGTTGATGTGGTTGCCGATGTGAGGTACTGTATGAGGCTTGTAGCCGAGATATTATGGTTATGCGATGGACTTATTTCTGTTGCTTGCTCTGTTCCTATGATATTATGCTCTGCTGGATTTTCTGATTGCTAGGCTTCGTGTTATCAAACTTAAATTGATTGTCCAATAGCCCAATAGTTTAAGGGAGGTAACACGGCAATGACGTCCCAAAATTTGTTTAAAATTTTTGGGTCGTTACATGTTGGTATCAGAGCCATGTGTGCTCTCATGTGCTTAGAATTTTGACACAAGTATGTGGTGAGGTGTGTGGGGGGAATGCATATAGTGTAGGATTTGCATTGAATTATGCTTATATTCCTGATATTTTACTTTATTTTGGGATAATTGTGTACCTTATGAGTTTGAGTTGTGGTTTGCGAAGCAAGCCACAATCAAACCTTAGGGACATCCCGGGAGGTCTATACTTATTTAATTATTCGGTATTACTTTATTCTAGCTACCGAATGTTACTGAATGTTTGATGTTGTGTTGTGAGTAAAGGATGCCGCCGAGTAGAGATGGAGAACCCAGGCGTAGGGGAAGACCTCGCAGGAACCCGGAGCCTGTTATTGGAGTACCGGGACAAGATTTTGAACAGGAGGAGAATGTTCCTTATGGGGAACCTATGAATGTGGAGGACGAGCTGGATTACGAGAATGAACCAGTGCCACCACCACCTCCACCGGGGCCTATGCCCTTCGATCAGAACCCGCTCATGCAGTTTATGTTCAACACAATGCAGGGGATGTACCAGGGTCAGGCAAATCCACCAGCAACGCAGCCTCAATGACCAATAGATTATGTACATCTAGCGAGGCATTATCAGCTGCCAGTATTCAGCAGAGGAACAGATCCAGTTTCTTTGACTGACTGGATCTACCAGATGGAGGAGATTTTCAAGTGTATAGAATGCTCTGAGGACTGGAAAGTCAGGGTGGCAAGACAGCATCTTACGGGACCAGTGCTTCATTGGTGGATGGCACGTGATGACAGTCTTTTATGACTGTCATTTGCGTCCAATTTAGTGTCTTAATGATGATCTTTTGTTCTTAATTCCATTAGTTTTTAATGAATAATCATGGAAGATGAGAAAAGATGGAAAAAGAACCAAGATTGTGAAGAAGTTGGAATTACATTGAAAATGGCTTGAAATTCTAAGTTTTCATTGCAAGTCTCGCACGCTATATTTTTATTTGAACTGACTCACGCTTTGTCATTCAGCAGGAAGTTAAGTTGAAAAGCAGCGAGAGATGGAAAAAGACATAGCGAGGAAAGAGAAGAAATAGTGCGAGGACTTACATACGAAATCAGGAAAGATCTAAGGAAAATGTTCAGAAGCTGAAGTCCACGCGATGATAGTTTGACATCGCGAGGAAAGGAAGTTTGTGCAAGACAGGAAGCCTTAGATGTTATGGCGAGAAGCAAACTTTTTGAAGAGACTATGAGATCTCGCCTTGTGAAGAAAGACAATTACATTTTTGGCTCTCGCTTTGAAGGAACTGGACAAAGCGAGAGGAGAGCTATTCTGATGCGAGCGGTTATCATCCAAGGCTGAAGCTGTAACACCCCGGTTTTGGTAACCCAGGCCGGGATGCCACCGCCACACCTCCCTAGCAAGACACGGTTTCTCCGAGCTCACTAAAGAGATGCAAGGCTATGGTTTTTCAGAATTTAATACGTTCAAACAGCCCATTCATAAGTAATTTAAAAATACTACATCAGAGTTGCATCGAGAATATAAAGTACGCAGCGGAAGTAAAGTGTATGCAGCGGAATTTAAAATATAGGGCCGACATGGCCAAACCACGGGTTAAACAGACCCGTTCATGCAAGTCACGTAAAATAAATAATTAAGTGTCCAAAATGATCCCCCAATGAGTGATCATGCTCCGTACTCTGTAACAGAAAAAAAATGAACAACGGTTTTTATCAGTATTATAAAATACTGAGTAAGTCAATCCTTACATAGCAATAAAGGGGTTAGATTTTTAATAATTAAGATAAAACTTTTTGCCATGCATAAAAACATTTTATAAAAAAAATGTGATTATAATTGCATACTTTAAAGACACATTTAATTTCATAATTTAAAACTTAAGCATGGGCAATTATTTAAGACATGATTTAAAAACATGAATAATGCCGTAAGTAAGTAAATAAAAATTTGAGCTTTTAAAAATTCTCCCCGATACGCCTCCATCTCAACAATATTTAATTTTAGCCGGCAATCCGGCGGCCGTAGCCAATTTCATAAAATCTGAGCTTTTTAATATATTTCCCGTTACGCCATCATCTCAACAATATATATCATTTAGCCGGTGATCCGGCGGCCGCAGCCAATATCAATAGTATCATTTAGCCGGTGCTCCGGCGGCCTCAGCCAATTTCATAAGTATCATCTCATTTAGCCGGTATTCCGGCGGCCGCAGCCGATTCGCCATACCCAGTACCACTCCGTCGAGCCTCGAGTATCCCATACGGATACACTCGAGAGGGTAGGCCGTTGGTCTCTTGTGACCAAATACGCCATATCCAGTACCGCTCCGTCAAGCCTCGAGTAACCCATACGGATACACCCGAGAGGATAGGCCCAAAAATATAAGATGCCATTTTGGCAATCTTTCGCGCGTAATCATCATTGCCGTTTAGGCACAAAATGAATAATTAGGAGGGCACCCTGCAGAGCACTCACCCCCCAATGAAACCGATATCGTTTCAACTTTAGTGTAACGGGATTTCCAAAAATACAACTTTATCGTATCACAAGATTTCGATCGTTGTTTAGAGATTTCAAAATTTCACAAGTTTAAAACCGATCGATGTCACAGTTTACGCCTTTTCAGTTTAAAAATCCATTTCTTAGGCGATTAATCTGAAATTTTCACAGTAGCTCAAATACATCCCAATGAACAACTTTCATGTTTTGAGTTTTTGGGAAAAATGATGGGAAGCATGTCAAAAATCAAGTTTTCTACACAAACAAAAAGCTGTCAGGATTCAGGTTTGACATCTGTCAAAGATTTGACTTTTTAACATATCAAATGAACTCCAAAAATTCTGAAAATTTACAGGCACTTAAAAGACACCAAAATAAACAAGTTTTATTAGAGGCAAATTATGCAAATTCATCACGGATTAAGTCAGATTAATCTACTAAGTTCGGTCTTAAAATCTGTCTCAGTTTCCGAAAGGTTCATGCACCACAGAATATGTTCGACGCGGTTTGGGATAGCAAATCTTAATGAAAGTGCATGAAATTTTACAGAGGTATTCAAGACTCATAGATCTACAACTTTTGTTTAGATCATGAAGATTGGTTTGGAGTAGAAATGATAGAAATAAGCTCATCAAGTTCGGTTATGAAATCTGTCAACTTTTGAAAATTTTTAAAAACGCAGAATATGTCCGACTTGATTTGGGGTATCAAAACTTGATGAAAATCTCTGAAATTTTTACACAATATAGCTTAAGATCTTAGGATCAAAATCTTAGTTTTGAGTTTTCAGGTTTGAACGCTCGAAGTAAGAGTTTTGGTCGGATTTCAGAAAATACGTAGATTGGGGTTTTTAGGTTTGATTTCAACGTTTCGTTTAAGATCCAATGTTTCGGATGTCTTTAAACCACCCATATTGATATGTAAGTTATTAACTTACAGTGAGTGAGTTCTTGAACGTTCTAGAGTTGATCGATTTGTCCAAAATCGCCACGAACGGATCTACGCAACACGTTCTTCTTCTCCTTTGGCTACGAACGTGTTTTGCAAGTAAAGATCCGTAAGTTAGAAGGTTGATTATGATCTTAAAGCAATAAGTAAACTTGATTTACACCTTACCAACAATCCAATGCTTGCAAATCCTTGATCTACACCCTACCTTGGTTGGATTTGATTGCCGGAAACTCGTCGGAAAGTCGCCGGAAGTTCGTCGGAAGAGTGTTTGGCTTTTGGGAGAGTTTTTGGAGAGTTTGGGGTGAATGATTGATGAAAATGGCTGAGAATGGGGATGGGATTGATTACATAACATCCAAAAAGATGCCACACCCGTGATAGATCAAGATTCCCACCTTTGGGACCCAAAAAATGGCAAAAAGTCCCAAAAACACATAAATCCCGACTGCTACAGTAGCATGCTACAGTAGCGTGCTACAGTAGCATGCTACAGTAACTTTTTTTTTTTTTTTTTTTTTTAAAATTTTTTTTTTTTTTATATATATATATATTAAGATTCTTATCTTAAAAAAATCATAATGTGGGAATTTTTGTGATCTTGTAAGTCATACATAGCTTCAAAAAGGAATATATTCTTTATTTGAAAATGACAAGATATGATTAATATTCCACCCTACAATTTCAAACCATAGTCAAATTATTCCCAATTATAATTCATAAAAAAAATATGGGTAGATTGATTAATCAAGGATATATAGAAAATAGATAATTCTCATTATAATTTAAACATGTAAATATATACATGTATATACATGTGTACATGTTTGGAAAGATTATTTCAAGACCAAGGTATATATGTGTATATAAACTTGTATATGGATTTAAAATATTCTATGAACCATATACTTATTACACTTGATATTGAAATCCATATATTTATTTGAAAAGACAAATATATATAATTTTTTTCAAAGTATGTTTTGTAGAAAATAATATACTAATCTTTAAGCACATATTTGAACATATAAATATATATAGATTTGATTAAAAATCTACTTAGTGAATTGATCAAAATATATATATTCATACATATATATCGGGCAATTTCTATGGTATTACAATCTACCCTCCTTAAGAATCAACTTCGTCCCCGAAGTTGCGCGACTTATTGACCGATTGATTGATTGTGGTTGTGTCATTGTGTTTTGTTGTTTGATATTATTCGACTGAACCCAGAATTGAAATTTCCAAGTTGCCTACGTACCCTGTGAAGGGATCAAGTCATTACGTAGTTCAAAACAATTAGAATTTGTTCATTTGGGATACAAAATATTCGGGTCGTTACAGAAGCAGTTACAACGCTCATCTATAAATAAGACCCTTGGGGGATCAGCTCAAGTAGCGGGAGATTGAAGAGAATAGCTCATTTTTACTCTCCAGTTCACTTTTAGAATTCAGTAGGTAGGTTAGCTAGGGTTTACTTTTCACTGCAATTTACTTCAAGTTCTTCAGATTTGTAATTCAATTTCGCAGTAGATTTTCTTCGGAATATTTTAATAGATTAGTTTGAGGATACCCTGGAAGAAGAATTGCTTTCGGAATGCGTTGTTCATCCATTACAACGATCACCATTTAGTTTCCGACTTCTTCGTTCAAATTCACATTATTCTGATTGCAATCAGATTTCCAGGTGTATTCGTTTTTAATTCTTTGTTATTCAAGATACATGAAGAATGATCAGTTATCAAACCGTGCATTTCTTATCTTTCTGGTTACAATTTTCAAAGGTTTATTAGAAATATGATGTTTTTCAATTCTGTTTCAGAGAAGTATAAACTTCGAATACAATATTCACTTTTTGGAATTTGCATAACATTGATAATTTGATTCTCGAGATCATGATACTTTCATATCTTTAATTCGTAATTTGTTTGTTCTAATTGCGCAAGAAGTTTGGATATTGTAACCGAGTTAGGTATGAAACTGATAGAATTGTGAATTCATTCGATCTTCTGTTGATATTATATCTCGATCACAAATTTGGAAGAAATCCACAGAAATTAATGTTCAGAACTCTAAAAGGTTCCTAAGGACCCATGTAGTGTTAATCATCACATGATAGTCTTTAAGAATTAACAACTTTAAATTCTCGAATTTGGATGTGAAAGGTTCTGTTTCATTATTTTCTGAATAAAAGTTCCAGAAGGTAGTTATGATAGTTATAGGACTTGATCATTTACTTCACATAAGAATAAAACCACGCTTCATCCTAAAAGATGACGCGAGGAATTATTCAGACAACTTTGTTTCAAGAGAGGCTATTTCAATACTCTCGCGATGTCATTTTGACAAAGCGAGAGAACCAACTCATAATAACAACAGAATTGATTCACATTTCTCGGGACATCAACTACTCACTTCTTATACATATATAACCCCTATTCTATAAGTAGGAATTGGATACCTCGCCGCATTCTTACAGATATTACTGCGAGGCATTCAGTTCTTTTTATAAACAAAATCTGAGGAACATTCTTTGAACAATAACTCCCTCCACGCTGTACAGACATAGCATGCGGAAAATTGGAATGTTCATAGTTTGAAACCCAAAGTAGTTACTGCGAGCTATCTTGGACATTTATTTTGCAGAATTATTTCTCAAATCTTTTTCATAGGAATGTGATTTCCTAATTCTGTCTAGTTTCCAGTTTATATTTTGGAAACACTCTAGCTTTTTGATTAAGAGGACTCAGAACCCTCATCGTTTCCTTATACATATAATACTACCTATACATATGATATTTTGGGATATTTTCCAGTTTATGATGAGTAATCATACTTCACAAATACAGACTCATAATTCATATTTGTAATTCATGTTATTATTTTCATTAGTACATTGAGAAAGATGATGATATAAGTTTCCTCAATCATTATTTACTCAGGGTGATGAAGAACAAACTTGTTCTTTAGTTGGGCATTTAGTACCTGTCGTTTAAAAGGGAAGGGTGTTTCAAAAACCATCTTTTGTCCCAATAATTAGTGGAGTTTTAAGAAGATTAATTTCCAGCAGGGTTCATAGTTTTATAGTTTCCACTATATGCTATGGGTAGGATATTAAATATTCTTTCTACAGTCTTACTAATCCTGAGTCAAGCCATGGGTATTTGGAATTGTTTACAGAGATTTCTCAAGCTAAAGCATCTATATGAATCTGAGTGGTCTGGATAAGTCAAGGATTTTGAATAGCAATTTCATCTTGATATACTTACAGGACTATTACTTCTTACAACTACTTGAAGGAATTACTCTGAGGAGTCAAGTCTTATGAAACTATTGGATGATAGATTTAAATACTTGCTTTTTCACTTCTTGTAGAGGATATCCAATATAGGGTCATGAGACCAGTTTGATTCAGAGTAATAAAAAGAACAACTTCAAGTTCAGATGAATATAAGATGATTTAGATGTGACCTTGAGTCGTCAAAAGCTTAATCTGAGTCCGAAAGAAATAGATTAAGTGACAGTTCTAAAAGCTTTTATTACAGAATGAGTCTGACCGATCATCCTGTGATGACAGTATCCCATGATTTCAGTGCTTAGATTGTCATGACACTGAATCACAAGTACCTGTCTTGGGAAGTGATTTAAGACATGAAGATTTGATTAAGTTGCATAGAGGATTTGTCTATCTCGATGAGCTTTCATTCTGTTTCTAACCATTGAAGTACGATATTCTCATTATACTCTTATTTCGTTTATTTGTTTTGGTCCGCACTATCTTAAACTCATGAACATAATCATAACACTTAGCATCATTTCAGTTGCTTTCTTTATTGTTGTTTACAGTTTTATGCATTTACAGTTCAGCATTTAATTCTTAGTCATCATCATTACACCATCCTTAAACCAAGAGCAGAAACAAGTTCTAGAACTAATAATTCTATTAAAACGCTTCTATCGTGTAACTCTCTAATGAATGATCCCGACAATAAAAATAAATACTGCAGCTTGATACTGTGCGCTTTCGGTAGGAAAAATTAGGCAAGCTCTTTAACAGTCCTATAGGATTATAGTTTAAAGGCTGTCGGGGGGGCATTGCAGCAGGTTTTACCTAAAAGCTTCAGCACGTAAGCCTGAGTTATTGGCGAGGCCCGACTTCTCTTGGGAGGTATTCTGTCAGGCTCTGAGATCCCACTTTTTCACCGCACAGATGATAAATTTTAAGAAGCGGGAGTTCCTCAACTTAGAGCAAGTGGGGAACATGACAGTGTCAGAGTACTACAACCGATTCGTGGAGCTCATGTCCTATGTTCCGATGTTGGTTACTGACGAGGAGGATAAGGTCTTCAGATTTATGGATGGCCTAAAGGCCGAGATTCGGACTGGCTTTAGTGCACAACATGCATCCGTATCTTCAGCCTATGACCAGGCATTGTTCATCGAGAGGACCACGCATAACAAAACTGGTTTAACCGGCATAAGAATAAGGGAAATTCAGGTGTACCGAACATGAGGCATACTAGAGGAAGATGTGAGACCTCCAGGAACCTTACTTTTACTCAGCCTCAGTCCAAGCAAGGCTCTTAATGCTGGAACTGTCAGCAGGAGGGGCACATGAGGTACCAGTGCCCGCAGTTGATTGGGCATGCTGGAGGGTCTTCATCTGCAGCTCGTGGAGGAGATGCCCCGAGAGGGCGTGGCTCAGAACGTGGACATGGAATTTCGAGGGGCCATGGAGGCCGCCTCAACGTGATTGAGCGGGCTGAGTTAGATGGTCGAGACGATATTATGACTGGTAAGTTTTACATTGTTCAATTTCAATTCCAATTGATCTAACCATCTATAACAAATTGCTAGGGTAGTGCTTTATGTTGTTGATTGTGTAGGTACTATACTAGTTGATATTGTTCCTGCTTATGTTTTATGTGACTTCGGTGCATCATGCTCCTTTATTTTTTGGGAACTCGTATCCAAGCATGATATGGGACAATTGGAGGCTTATCAACTTCCCGTTTCGCTACCTTCCAGAGATCTTATGCGGAGCCATTGGATCATACCCGATGTGCAAATAGTCATTAAAGACCGAGAATTCAGAGCGGACTTGGTGGTGGTAGACTTGGCCGACTTTGATGTGATTTTGGGAATTGACTGGTTGTCCAAGTACCGAGTGAAATTGGATTGCGGTGTGCCAAGGATAACTACTACAATGAAGAAGGTGATAAAGTGACCTACTACCCTCCTAACGTCCAAGTTATATCGTCTAGTTTTTCTGCATTAGTTAGGAAGGGATACCCGGTGTACATCTGTCATGTGCATGAGATTGTGACACCTGCATAAAGATCATCAGTGTCTCAAATTCCTATCCTTTCCGAGTTTCCCGATGTATTTCCTGATGAGATACCCGGGTTTCCACCAGCTCGAGAGATCGATTTCGCCATAGACTTGGTACCAGAGGCAGCACCGATTGCCAAGGCTCTTTACCGTATGGCTCCTGCAGAATTGAGGGAATTGAAAAAGCAGCTCAAGGAGTTACTTGATAAAGGCTACATACAGCAGAGCAGCTCACCTTGGGGAGCACGGGTGATTTTTGTCAAGAAGAAGGATGTGAGTTTGCGAATGTGTATTGACTATCATGGGCTTAATCAGGTCACGGTCAAGAACCGTTATCCACTGCCGAGGATTGATTATATATTCGATCAATTGTAAGGCGCTTCTACATTTTCTAAGATTGATTTGAGATTGGGATATCATCAAATTAGAGTGGCAGAAAGAGATCGTGAAAAGACAGCATTCCGGACACAATATGGCCACTTGAAGTTCACGGTGATGTCGTTAGGATTGACTAATGCCCCAGTAGTTTTCATGGATTTGATGCATCATGTGTTCAGACCATGGTTGGACGTGTGCGTGGTCATTTTTATCGACGATATCTTGGTATACTCTCCCGACATAAAGACACATAAGGAGCATCTCAGAACCGTTTTGCAGGTGCTCAGGGAGCATAAGTTGTATGCCAAGTTCTCGAAATGTGGGTTCTGGTTGGATAAGGTTGCTTTCCTTGGACATATCATTTCTGGAGAAGGAATCTATGTGGATCCAACTAAGGTAGAAGCAGTGTTGGAGTGGAATCCACCCACTAATGTTAGTGAGGTACGGAGTTTCCTTGGATTGGTGGGATACTACAGGAGATTCATTGAGGGGTTCGCAAGCATTGCTAGAACCCTGACTCAATTGTTGATGAAAGATGTACCTTTTCAGTGGAGCGAGGATTGCCAAGAGGCGTTTGATTTATTGAAGGAGAAGTGACGGAAGCTCCAGTTTTGCTGTTACCCGATGTATATGGGGAGTATGAGGTATACACTAATGCATCTCATCGAGGGCTTGGTTGTGTACTTATGCAGAATGGCCGGGTGATTGCATACGCATCTAGGCAATTGAAGCCTCATAAACTAAATTACCCGACTCACGACCTGGAGATGGCAACGGTTGTGCATGCATTGAAGATTTGGAGGTATTATCTTTATGGTGCTAAGTGTCAAATCTATTCGGATCACAAAAATCATAACTCTACACTGCAGATAAGATGTAACACCCCAGATTTGGTCACCTAGGCCGGGACGCTACCGCAACACCTTTCTAAATAAGACACGGTCCAAATCGAGCTTATCTAGAAAAATGCTAAGGCTAAGTTGTATCAATACTTTAAAATAATTTAAAACCATTCAACAATGCCCGAAATTAAAATCAGAGTATGTCTACCATGCATAGTTGCGGAAGCTAAACATGCCAAAACATGCGGCCAAAAACATAATCCAAGGTTCCAAAGTCTTAATGTAGAATTTAAATAAATATAAAATGCGACAAGTCTTCGCAAGAAATATATTCCCATTCCATCGTGCAATGCTCACCCCGCGAAATCTGAGGAAAAATAAAAATAACAACTTATCAATACAAAAGGTACTGCGTAAGTTAATATACAGCACACCGAATTTTAAGAATTCTAGAAGAGTATATAAAAATGAGATTTTTAATTTAAAAAAAAAGACGAATAAAATACTTTTCCGAAGTCTCTTACACTTGCCACACGAATAATTTACCATTGTTCATTTTGATCGAGGACACCCGTCCTTGGGGAATCGAACCCGCAAGAACTCAACATACATCCTAGGGAATCGAACCCATAGGAGTCAACAATATCCTGGGGAATCGAACCCGCAGGAAAACCATAGAACTTGGGGAATCGAACCCGCAAGGCAAGTGAAAGCAGTGACCCTATACAGACACACTCCGGAGCCCTAGATAACCCATACGGATACATCTACGAGTATATACTCTTACAATCACATAATCATATTTACCATTTTGGCTACGAGAGGGGGCGGCTCAACGAGCTCCACCAAGTGCACTTACCCTCAAGAATAATTTTAGCATCCCACTCGATCACAACTCCCAAAGTTTCAAAATCCACTTTTAATCATTATCACAAAATGACCATATTTCCAGATTGTATATATTTCAAAATGAATGAAAATCGACTCAACATTCACCAAAAACACATGACATGGATTTCACCATTTTTAGACAAGAGATGGAATAAAAGCGCAGTGTTCTGTTTCACCATTGGAAATATAGTAAACCAGTTTTAAAAATTCTGAAACATTCACAGTAGCTAGGAGACACCAAAATGAACATTTTTCATAGAAATAGGCATCCTCAAATTCGGACTCTAAATAGGTCAAATAATTCGATTTCAGAAAACTTTGATTCAAGGGTCATAAAAGGTTCAGCGAGTTAGACCACAGTGTGTTTAAAAATCAATAACTTTTTCTAGAGTATTCTTAAAATTGTAAAAATTGACGGAGACATTCTAGACACAATATGGAACAAAACTCATGAAGACATCGATCATAAATAACCAACATAGGAAGATCTAACAAGCACCACAAAACTGAACTACATGAAAAATCAAATCTGACAGAATATGATAGCAGAAAACCAGATCAGATTTCGGGCTTCAAAACAACTCTAAAAATTCTAAAAATTTACAGAGATCATCTTTAGAATGTTAAGAACAATTTTCATTTAGGAAAGATCTTTTAAAACGCTTAGATCTAGGTCGAAAACGCAAGACAACAGAAACTAGTCATGGAAAACCCTAGTTGACAGATTTCACAAGGAATGGAAATGGATCTATAACTCGACTTATACTCAACCAAAACTTTTAAAAAATGGTGTGTATGATATCAACTTACCTTGGAGTAAATTAGGATCAAAATCCTTCTTGGTTGTATCCCCGAAATCGTCCTACGCAGCCACAAGATCTACAATCCCTTCTAATGAACCTATAATCGAATGGTTTGAAAAACCCTTGTGTTTAGGGCAAGAAATTCGATTCAAAAGCCATGAAATCAAAGTAAAGTCCTTACCTATCAATAGATGAATGGATTGAGAACTTCAAATTCGTCCAAACTCCCTGGAATAATGAAGAACAACCCACAACTCTCGAACTCTCCAAGTTGAAATATGAATTTCGGACTAGGGGATTGAAGGGTGGTTTTAGGGCTGTTAAAGGCTTGTTAATGAAGGGGTTAGAGTTCCAAAGGGTATAATTAAGATCCTAGATAAGTGGCGAGTGTTTAAGGTCAGTCAAATCTTGAATTTGAGGCTCACCAACCCCCCATTAATCCACTCATTCCACCATGGTTCAATGAATCCTTAAATTGTTCATGTATTACTTTATCCAACTTTGTAGGGAGTTTAATACATCCAAAAACCATCCAAAGGAGTCCCAAAACATCTCTTAATGTCTGAGAATCGAATTTGGATCGGTTGGAGTCGTCAAACCTAAAAAATGGGGTCGAAACCGCGTGCAACGCTTTGAATCGCCGCTTCTGCAGGGCGGCGTGCGGGTGGCGGGCCACCGCCCCGCCGCCGCGCGGCCGCTTGCGGTCGATTTTTCTTTTTTTCTTTTTATTTTTAATATTATGATTTTTATTTTCAAAATCATAATGTAGGAATTATCCGAGATCGTTGGGATAATTCGATAAACTTATTTCGAGTTGCTACCGTCCAAAAATATTTAATTCTGCTCTCTCGAAATTATTTCGGTTTCGATAATCAAATCCAATTCTTTAATTTTTTATTTAATTCTCGATGTCGATTTATCGGGTACTACATAAGATGAGTGGGAGGTAGCGAAAGTGGTTGGAGTTCTTGCAAGATTATGACACTAGCATCTAGTACATTGAAGGAAAGGCAAACCGAGTGGCTGATGCAATTAGCAAGAAGGGACACATGCTGAACACGATTACCCCCCTTGGCATTTGAGGCAAGAATTTGAAAAGGAGGGAATTGTGGCAATCCCTTACGGTATTAAGGCAAGGTTTAATGATATGATCGCAATGCCTTCATTACTGGAGGAACTCAGATTGACTCAAGTTGTAAGTCAATAGATGATGCATTTGAGAGCTAAGATTTGACAAGGCGAGGCAGACAGATTCACTATTGATAGCAGATGTGTGATCAAGCTTGAGGATCGTTGGTGTGTGCCTCCTGAGGACCAGGTGTTAAAAGGGAAGATTATGGAAGAAGCACATTGTACACCTTAATCTGTACATCCGGGAGCAGTGAAGATGTACAAGGACTTGAGACAGAATTACTGGTGGAAGGGCATGAAGAAGGAAGTTGATGAGTTTGTGTCTAAGTGCCCTACTTGTCAGAAGGTTAAGGTAAAACACATGCGACCTTTGGGGTTATTGCAACCTTTGGAGGTTCCCATGTGGAAGTGTGAGTCTATTGCTATGGATTTTGTCACTGGATTGCCTAAGACAATGAACAGGTTAGACACCATTTGAGTGATTGTAGATCGACTGACCAAGAGCGCGGTGTTTGTACCTATGAGGTTGAATTTGAGTATGCAACAATTGACGGGTGCTTACATCCAACATGTGGTTCGACGGTTTAGGGTGCCGAGGGAGATCATTTCAGACAGGGATTCCAGATTCTTGTCTAGATTTTGGAAGGAATTGCAAGCAGCTTTTGGCACTCAGATCTCTATGAGCACGGCGTGGCACCCTCAGACTGATGGGCAGAGAAAAAGGACCATCAGAACATTGAAAGATATGTCGAGGGCTTGTGTTATGGACTTTCAGGGGACGTGGGAGGAGCACTTACCTTTGGTGGAGTTCTCCTACAACAACAATTACCACACGAGTATTCATATGGCTTCTTTCGAGGCCTTATACGGGACGAAGTGCAGAACACCATTGTGTTGGAGTGATCCTTCAGAGCGAGTGGTGATAGGTCCCGAGATTATTGAGCAAACCACTGAAATTGTGCGAGTGATCAGAGACAGAATGAACGAAGGCCAGGATCGTCAAAAGAGTTATGCAGACCAATCAAGAAGGGATATTGAGTTCGCTGTTGGTGATTTGGTACCTTTGAGAGTCTCGCATATGCGAGGTGTGAGACGTTTGGGAAGAAAGGGAAACTGAGCCCAAGGTTTATTGGCCCCTACGAAATCGTCAAGAAGATTGGGAAGGTGGCTTATCGTTTGGATTTGCCAACTGAGGTGGAGAACGTACATAAAGTCTTTCATGTGTCACAATTGAGGAAGTACGTTTCCGATCCCGACAAAATTATCCAACCGGATGAAGTGGAGTTGGATGAGAGCTTGGAATATGAGGAGTACCCCGTGGCGATTCTGGATACCAAAGATAAAGTACTTCGTAACAAGGTGATCCAGATGGTGTAAGTACTTTGGTCTAGACATGGTGTAGAAGATGCCACTTGGGAAACAGAGGATAGCATGATGGAGCGATATCATGAATTGGATTTAACTCCAAATCAATGAGGTAACCTGTTTAATCCATATTCATGCATTCGATGACGAATGATCATAAGGGGAGGGATTGTAACACCCCGATTTAATAAACAAATGATTAATTTAATTAATTATGATTAATTAACAAAGGATTTATTATATAAATTATTTTTTAGGTATGATTAGAATGAAGTGGAATAATAAGTGGATTCAAACCTACAAGAGAATAAGAGTTCAAGTGCTCAAATGGGTGTAATATGGGCAAGACTAGTTATGCAACCCATTAACCCACTTTTCCGGCCCGACCTAGATCCATTTTTACTTGTTAAAATCTGATTTTTGGAGTTGAAGAGCTCATTTCTACCCCAACTCATCCCATTTTACCGTCAATCTCCTTGGGTTCCCTAGGGTTGATATCAAAACTTTACTAATTCCTTCTTCCTTCTCAAATTGCCTTGGGAATTGGTTATACAACTTATGGTAAGTGATTTTGTAGCATTACTTCTCATTTTTGTTGACTTTTGGAGTGTTTTTTAGAGGGGGCAGCCTAGTGACGGGTTTATAGCTCCTGTGGTGTTTTTGTAGCTTGGAGCTTGTGGGAGGTTGGCATTGTCATGCTTGGGTGTTTGAAACCTTGTATTAGATTTGAGGTAATGATTTTCTATCTTAACCATTGCTTTGTGTTGGCTTTTGGATGCATGTGGAATATGGGTTTTTGGAAGAATGAGATTTGGTGTTGATTTGTGTTTTATGGGCTTTGAATCTTGAATTGTAGCTTGCTTGTGGTGATAGGAGATTGGGAGAGCTTGGAGAATCAACCATTGAAGTAATTGAAGTGTTTGGACTTCATAAACACAAGACAAGAGTAGGATTTAGCTCAAAGTGGGGGAAGATTGGAAGAGAATAGTAGAAATCGCGAATTCTGTTCTGCCGACTCTCCAGGAGGCACTGCATTGCCTTTGCGGCGCCCAAAAGTGGATTGGAGCGCCGTTTCGGCGCCCCAGACCACAGAGTCTTCAGTACAGGAGCCACAATGCCTGTGTGGCGCCTGAAAAGGGGTTCAAGCGCCAGTGTGGCGCCTTCTATGCCACCCATGCGCCCGATTTGTTATTTTCTTCCATTTTTCGTTCCCTTTCGTATTTTATCGTTTCTTACTCGTTTCTAGACCTCGGAAAATGTTTAAAACTGATCTAAGTTGAGTTAGTACCTATTATGAGTATTGATTTAACTTGAAAGATCTACCATGTCTTAGTTTAGGATGGAATCTTGCGTTGCTTCTATCACGATGTTTGTGAGTCGAGTACCGATACGTGGGGCGTGGCACACCCTGGGATATGTCTAACTCATGTGGTACTATTGTAAGATGATATATGGGGTTGGCAACCCGAATACTGGATTTAGTATTTGACTGGTAGCTTACACTTAATGTTTACGAGTCGGGATCCGACTGGACATTGTGTAAGGTGATTGTGATCTGTATTGAATTATGATATCGAGGATATTAGATATCCTAACTATGTTTACGAGTCGGTACCCGACTGGGCATAGTTAGTATCTTATCCTGGGCATGTTGGCTTTCGAGAGCGAGATGCTTTGGGCTAGTACCCGCCATGGCCGTAATCCACTTATTTCAGCTATTAGTGTCTGCGGCGGGGGCATTGTGGGTATCTCTTCCGACCATTAGGGGAGTGGACCCTATTTGGGGGGGAATACCGACCATGGTACTTAGGATGCACGCTAGACATACTTATGTGTTGCATTTAGGGTAGATAGACACTTTAGGTCATAACATTTTATCTCATCATCCATTATTCATCTTATATTGTTTTGCAGTGTATGACGTGGTTGAAACACCGGTATGGAACGGTGTGATGTTTAATTATTTAATTATGCAATGATATAAACTGGTTATTAATATACTACTCCATCCGTATTCAAAAAATTTTAACATTTCTTATTTTCACGCAATCCAATACACATTTTTAACGAGTAATATCTCAAATTTTATAAAATAAAAAATTATAAAATTTTAATATTATAAAACTACGCGATTAGACGAATCTAACAATATCTCACCTGACTATATTTTATCTTATGTAACTGTGTGAAAAGATCGAATTAAAATAACTCAATGAATAGTGTTTACTATTAAAACGTTAATATTAATAAAATACGGAGGAAGTGCAATCTTGTTCCCTGTTTCCCAGCTGTTCATACTCTTGCTCGGTACTTATGTACTGACACCTTGCATTTTGTCTCTCTTATATATACTCCCGATGAGGACGCAGAGCATGATCATGGTAATGGGTTTGGGGCTGAGTGATCTAGTAGGATTGCATTGTTATGCTGTGACTGAGATGCAATGCTGTATTTGGAATATGTTGCTTTTATTGTGACTGCTTGCATTTCATGATTATCTTGACAGTTGGACTTGTTTTGAGAACTGTTAATTTGTCATTCCTCGTTGTACTTGGTATTTTGGACATGTTGATGTGGGTACCGATGTGAGGTACTGTATGAGGCTTGTAGCCGAATATTATGGTTATGTGATGGACTTGTTTATGTTGCTTGCTCTGTTACTCTAATATTTTGTCGTGCTGGATTTTCTGATTGCCAGGCTTCGTGTTATCAAACTTATATTGATTGGCCAACAATTTAAGGGAGGTAACACGGCAGTTTAAAATTTTTGGGGCGTTACAATTTTAAATTATAGATTTAGGGAGTATATATGATATGATTGAGTTTGTTGAAATTAAATATTAGATTTATATATATATATATGATAGATTTATGGAGTATATATGATTGGGGTAATTAAATTGTATATATATATATATATATTAGAGATTTAGTAAATATATATGATTGTTGAAACTGGAAAAGAAAAGTTGGAGGAGGTGTTGAAAAAAGGGGGTGGAGAAGTGGGGGGAATGTAGACTATATTGTTTTTATATAGATGTATATATATATATATATAGATTTATTATATAGATTAATACTACCTCTGTTCCTTAATATTTGCCACGAATCCACATTTCACGCAATCTAATACACATTTTTAATCCTTAATAACTCAAATTCAATACAAGTAAAAATTATGAAAATTTGATATTCTAAATCTATGTGATTAGACGAATCCAACAATATATCACTTGACTATATTTTATCTTATATAATTGTATTAAAAAGTCGAATTAAAGTTACTCAATGAACAGTGACAAAAAACCCAACGTGTCAAGGGAACGGAGGAAGTATAATATATGTTGGATATACTATATTCAATTAAAGAGTTTATAATATATATATTTAATTAAATATTTATTAAAAATCAAATATAGTATAGTTTGTTTACATTTTATATCTTTTTTTTTTGGACTGAAAAATGGGTGGTGGGAGCCCATGCTATACAAATTATAAAGAGAACAAAGGGGGTGAATAGGGAGCCGGGTGGGGATTCGGACTCCGACCTATAGGTTACCTATAGTATATCATTTAGCTCGAGGTCTTATTTTTAAAAAGCTACTTTATCTCACAATGTCTCACAAATTAACTGATATAATTCAGCTCGAGGTCTTTATTTAAAAAAAATAATTTATCTCACAATATCTCATAAATTAGCTAATAGTATGATTTAGTTATTTTGGTAAATAGGGCCATAATCATACTTTCATTTATAGTATATCATTCAAGTCATATTGTGCTTATTTATATTATATAGATTAATATAATATATGTTGGATGTACTATATTCGATTAAATATAGTATAGTTTGTTTACATTTTATATCTTTTTTTCTTTTTTGACTGGGAAAGGGTGAAGCTACACAAATTATAAAGGGAACAAATGAGATGAATAGAGGGCTAGATGGGGATTCGAACCCCAATCTGTAGGTTGGGAGTTGGGGACTTATAAGTTCCCCACCCTATATTTTATATATTTTGAAAATATATAGAAAGATTTTTTTCAATATATATATATTTTTATATTAATAGATATATTCATGATAGGATTTAAAAAGTTGATGATATGGCAAGTCTAGTGAATCAGTGCTGTGTTTTTTTAAGAGCCGTTGATATAAAATAAGCGTATAATGAATGATTAACCCTTTAAAATTAATAATACTAATAGAGTATAAAAAAGAAGTATTTAGAATTTATTATTATAGCAATTTAAGGAAGAGGAACATGGGAACATGTATGTATGATGGGAAAAAATGATTTTTTAGTCATTTTTCTTTCCAAAATGTCCAAATCAGTCCGTTACTAATTTTTTGCCCCATATAGTCATCTACGTTTGCTAATTTTTTCTATTCGGTCCTGATTATGTAATTAACATGAGGTTGCTGATATGACCGAAGTATATCACATTTTACATATACCGTAGCAAGTCTGGAGTTCCCACCACATAACATACTATTTTAATAAATGTTTGAAGGCTGTCATTACACATCATTACTCTAAAAAATGACTCTAGCAGGTCAATTGAACCATTTTTCACTGGGATGATGTAGATAGTTTCTACTTGGTTCGCATTGAGCCCTTCTTCATTGAGGTTACCAAACCCATAGAAAAAACCAACCATTCATTTGCACGCATTATATATCACAATTGGTCTTCATTATCTTGAGAAATACCAAAAATCACTGAGACCGAAAAGAAAATGCACTGCGATAGCTGTTGACTAGAACTCCTATGTTATTGTTGTGAATGATTGTTGTTTCTTTATGGTTGGATAACCCCAATGAGGACTCAATGCGAACCATGTAGAAACTATGTCCATCATCCCAGTAAAGAAGGGTTCAATTGACCCACTAGAGCCTAGAGGTATTTATTAGAGTAGTGTATGTTATGACTGCCTTCAAATATTTATTTCAAACATTTATTAATTTGGTGTGTTATGTGTGGATACTCCAGATTGGCCACGGTGGATGTAAAATAGGATTTACATCGGCCACGTCAGCAACCTTAGGTTAATTATGTAATTAGGACCAAATTGGAAAAAATTAGCAAACGTATGAGACCATATGAGACTAAAAATTACTAACGGATCTTGAATATTTTGGAAAGGAAAATGATTAAATAATCTTTTTTCCTATGTATGATGTATCTGTCATAAACTAATAGAAGTAATAATAATAATAATAATAAAAGTAATAAGAGTGAATAATTAATTAAACCCCGGCCCAGACAAGGAGGGCAGAGAGTCGAGACTCCAGGCACATCTCTATTCCCAATTCCCAATTCCCAAACCAGAAACACAAAAGAAACCAATTACACAGCTATACGGAGGAGACATACGGAGACGGACTACTACTACTACTACTACTACGACTACAATTGCTACTACTACTCTGCCCCCTGCATCTCCCCCATCCCTCTCTCTGCATTCCGCACAAGGAAAGGAAAGGATTCCCATTTTCAAATCTCCTCCCCAATCAATTTTCCCCCAATTTCCCCTTTTCCGATCAATCTCATCAATACCATCCACGATTATGCGCAAGAGGGAGCGCGAGAACCCTTGTGGGGTTTGCGGCCATTACCACAAGTACGAGGAAGGTGAGGTCTGCGGCATCTGCGGCCACCGGATCGCCGTCGTCTCCGATAAATCCTCCGCTTCCCCCCTCCACGTCAGCGCCTTCCCCTCCGAGATCTTGCCCGAGTTCCTTTACTTGGGCAGTTACGACAATGCTGCCCGTGCCGAGCTCCTCAAAACTCAGGGCATCTCCCGTGTTCTCAATGTAAAACTCATTTTCTTTCATTCCTATCTGCTAGTATTTTACTACATAAAATTTATCTTTAAAGCTTGGATTTTTGTTGATTTTGTCTGTTTTGAGCAAGTCGTGATGCAACACCCCGTCTGGATTTTGGACTTTTTCCCCAACCCCAACAACACCCCCCCACCCCACCCACCCCCACCGTTTCATGTGCAATTCGGAATACACTTATGGGATTGTCTTTTAGTTGGGAAGTTCATAGTTGTTCTTCTGAGTTGTTGATTGGTTGGTCAGTATTCTAATTGATTTGAATCATCACATGAAAAAGTAACAATGAATGCAATCACTTAGTGCATTGAATGTATATTAGGCAGCACAGGAGATTTCCAATTACAGCACGGTAGCTGAATATATGAAAGATCCAAAAATTTCTGTTCCCCCTTTTCAGTCGTTACATTTATTATATGGAATAAATTGCTCATTGTTCCGGAATCTTCAACCTCATTTGAATTTGTTGGACTCAAATTTCTACGTCTATTATATTGCCACAAAGAAGGTGTTCTATGGTGCTAGGGATGATTACTTGGAAGCATTAATGAGAGAGGAGTGGTTTTCTGCATCTATTTTCCATTATCAATTTAAAATAAGCGAGGCATGACATTTTTTCTTCCAACGATATCATAAAGACAACTATCATTATCCAGCAAAGAACTTGACATTTGGGTTGGGGCTTTGAGATGGCATTGCAGCTGTGGTTGGAATTTTTGCGTATGCTATTTAGACTTTCCACATGTTCTGGATACATGTAGATTTGGTGCATTTTGGTCAATAGGAAATGTTTTTTTTGTCTTCCTGTTCTTAAGAACCTCTGCATGTACTAAAATTATGTTTTCCTGTCTGCAGTCCGTGCCGGCCTGTCAAAATTTATACAAAAACTCTTTTACCTATCACTGTCTCCAATACGAGAAAAAATTGCCATTTGATGATGCAATCCAATTCCTAGGTGAGTCTTCTAATCTTAATGCCACTGTTTATTGCATTGTTTCCCTTGCCTAATCCAAGGCTATACCCTTCTGTTCAGAAACAAATTATTTATCCTAGTTTATTAATGTATTTCTCCATGATCCTCTTTAAGTGATAATGGTTTTCACTAAAATTGTGAGTGAATTTCGAAGCAGTACATTGTCCCACAAATGCTTCCCTGTGCATCCACATGTTGAGACAGATAAATTTCTTTGATCTGCATAATTCGTTTATTTCCTTAAAAGAAATGCTTATTTTGGAAAAGAGAGATATTTTAGTTTTATAATCTGTCTCGATTGAATAGTAAATTTGATGACTTTATTTCTGTAACAAACTTTGTTGGACGGTTGGACAAAGATGTGAATGCATGAATATTTCTGCTGTCAAACAGATATAAATCACTAAGATGTCAGAGGCAGTAATGCATCATGTATCAACGGATATGTTTTTTGAACAATGAAGAGTTTGAAGACTATTGAGTTTAGATGTCTTTACCCTATTCCGGTGACTCTTGCATATAGTTCTCGAACTTCTACTAGTGTTTCAGTTTTGGTAATGAATAGTATTTGTAGGCTTGATAATCTGCTTCATGACATGTCTGCACTTTACATTTATGGAGTTTATTTTTCTGGTATCCTATGTGCAGAACAATGTGAAAAAGATAGGGCAAGGGTTCTTGTACATTGCATGTCTGGTAAAAACAGGTGAGTAATTATCAGAAATTGGGGTTCGCCTTTGCTTTATTTTATCATGTTGTGGTTAATCCTTGTGAGATGTGTTTACTATTTGGATTTGCTCCATCCTAAATATTCAGTGATTTTAAATTTAAACTTTGATTCAAAAGAAATAACATAAAAATTTTGAAACATAAAAATATGCATATTTTCATATATACCGTTAGCTTGAGTGGTAACGGGGCTCTAGCTCCTTAAGTAATGTCTCAAGCCCGTGGAGTAGGGATGGCAATTTCACCCGCATCCGCCCAAAATCCGATCCACCCGATCCGCCGAAATGGATGAAAATCCGACAAAATGTGGATTCTTATAGGGTGATGGGTGGATTGGGTGACGGATCGGGTCGGAGATGGATCTAGGTTCATCCAAACCACCACCCGATCCATCATCCAATCCAACATCCAAACCATCCATCACCCGTTATATTTTATTAAATATGTAGACTCAATATATTTTAGTACAAAATCTAACATGGTTTTTCCTCCATTTTTTCTTCTATGGTCCCTTCCACCGTTCCAATCTTTCACAATTCCCCCATAATAACATCACTCATTGCTAAGGAATGCCTTATCGACTAATCTTCCTAATGTCAAGACTCATGTTTATAATTTTCTCGTTTGACCATTTTATTCTCAGTGTTCGATTACTCCACTTTTGGATATTTATTTTCTCGTTTACACTTCGCTTCCATATATCGCAAATCATGTAAGGCTTTCTAGACTTTACGATGTTCAAACATGAATTAACTTTGAAAATAAATGATTGCAAGTTTATTTATATTTTCAAATCCATTACTCACCCGATCCACCCGTTTCACCCGTGGTTGATGGATGGATTGGATTTGGGTTGAGTTTTAAATGGATGATGGGTGGATTGGATGATGAAATAACACTCATGGACGGAGATGGATTTACCCTTCTCCGATCCACCTCCGACCCATTGTCATCCCTACCGTGGAGACATGTATTCATAAGGCACGGACCTGAGAGAGTATGAATACATGCTTTGGGAGAGGTCAACCCCACTTGCACCTCAAAGGTTTTTTTTGGCCTCTAAGAGGCCAAAGAAATCCCTTGGTTTACACCCCCCCACACAAAAAGAAAAATGCATATTTTCCACTCTTAGATGTTTCTTCTTGATTTTCTATCATATTTGGAAGTTTATGCCTTTGGCTTATATAGATTTTCAAAGAACACTAGAAATGCTACTTGCAATTGATCTATTAGTTAAGATGAAGGACTGAGGGCCTATGATGCTCGGACTCGGCAAAAAGGGTGCCGTACCGGTGTCCGCCGGACACGACGTGGATACCGGTATGGGATCTGAGGCGGGTGCTTCAGGCGGCAGAGCAGACTCGGCAGTTTGAGTTTCTCTCTCTCTCTCTCTCTCTCTCTCTTCCCCTTCTCCCTCCGCTGCAAAAAAGCTTCAACTGTGTTCTAATAGAGAAGAAGGCGGAAGAAGATGAAAACAGCTGGCCGGGCAGCGAAGAGCCGGCGGCGGAGAACAACGAAGTGCGGGAACAATGTAACATAATTCGCTCAACTCCCTAGCGAATTGCTATTCCATTTGCTCGAACCCAATCGGGGTTCGGTAGCGATCTAAATCGCTTGGATTTGCGATTCAAATTGATAAGATTAGCGAATTAAAACAAACACAACAGCTACCACAACGAGCTGGAGAAGGGAGTGGCGGACAGGGGCAGCGGGGTGGGGGGAGGGGAATGGGTGACGACTCGCGAAACCAGGCAGGGCAATGGTGGGTTGCGAAACCAACCGGGACAGTGGGGGAGAGGCGCAGTAGGGAAGAGAGGAAGACGAGCAGAACAGAAATCAAAAATAGGGCACTGCAAAGCGGGAGAGAGGGTGGGGGGGAGAAGATGAACAGTGATAGCTTAGCTGTATACTCCGTATATTATTTACTACAATATTATTTTATTATTTTCAACTTTTTCTTCTCCGCATAACATTTACTACCTACCACTTTATTCGTATTCCTTTATCTGTATTCAAGTAATTGAATCAATTACTTGTATTAGCCTCCCCAGACAATTATTTCTTCTTTTTTTTTTTTTTTCTTTTTCAAGTCATTCTTATTTTATTCTTCCTTCTTTTCTTCTTTCTTTCATTCTTTCCTAGTAACTGTACGAAGAAGCAGTATAAAAGGGTATGTGGATTAAAGAAAAAATAGATATTAATCAAATTATAATTCAAAAAAGCGAATTGAAGGAGTATACCCCTAGCGAATCAAATTTTTTCTAACTAACGAATTGCGAATCGAACTTCGTCCCCGTACCGGAGCGAACTGTGAATTACGTGACACTGTGCGGGAAACATAGAAGAGGAGCCGGCGACGTTGGCTCAGGCGAGGGACAGTGGTTTTAGGCCGTTTGTTGAGGATGGGGTTTTGGGGAAAGTTTTTGGGAAGAGGAAATTTTTTGGGAATATAAAAAGAAGATGAACAGAAAAAAGTTATTAAAGGCAATTTCGGGAACAGCTGTACAATAGCTGTACTCTTAAAGAATGAATAATAAATTATTTTTGGGAACAAAATGAATAATTAATAGAAAAATATGGCTGATATTTTACTTTTAGATTAAGCAAAAATTCAGTTTCCCTCCTAAACAAAGAATCTAAAAAAATTATTGTCTTTCATTTAGTATTGGTACATATAATATATATATATATATATAAATTCAAACGTGTCCCCGTACCCGTGTCCTAATTCCGGATCCTTTTTTGTCGTGTCCCCGTATCCTATTTTTGAAAATAACAAGAGTCCGCCACATATCCCCCGACCCGTGTCCGACACCCGCACCCGAGTCCGAGCAACATAGCTGAGGGCATAGTGTAACCAAGGCCCAAAAAGGGATAACTTGATTGTGAGAAACTTGTCAACATGCTGTCTGGTTGTAACATTTTTTGAATGGGAAGAAAATGAATTGCTTTAGAGGTTGTTTAGCTTGTAGGACGACATGGTACTCCCATTCACTTATTATATTTATAGGAGCACATGGCCATGTTCAAGTGGACTTTGTAAAACTTTTAACTTAAACCAATATAAGTGGTTATTAAAATTTTGAATTGATATTGGTTATAGTTTTATGCACCAGGCAATTTAGATCTGTCGATTTATTTAGTCTTTATGGTTAGGTTTGTTTAATTTTGTTCATATTACTCCCTCCGCCCCATTTGTATTGTCCCATTTAGACTTTTTATATTGTTCATGTTATAATTTTGACCTTTCTTTTTGTTCTAATTTTATAAGAAAAAATATAGTTGAGTGAGATCTTCTTGTATTCGTTTTTTCGCATAGTTTAAGAATATATATTTTATGGACATTTTTACTTATACACATTTTAAGATACTAAATGTTAAACAAATGCACTGGACTGCATATCCAAAAGTTTTGGGATAGTTCTAATGGGACGGAGGGAGTAATATTTAACATCTCTAAGATACTAATTGGCATATTGTGAAATTCACAATTTCACAATAAATTAAAACATCATAATTTTAATGGAGGAATAACTAAATAAATCTTTACAAATGTTGAAACAAAAAATGATATAGGATTAAATGGGGGAGCATGGGTTTGGAATGGAGCATGATTGTAAACTTGCAATCCAATTGTGTTGTACTGGTTGGCAAAGAAGTTATTAAATATAGAGAAATTGTATCCTCTATACCAACAACAGCGGATCCAGAAAGAAAATTTTAGTGGTGTCACAAAATGAATGAAAGTTAACTTAAAATTGGGATAGTAGTGGTAACACAAAAGAATTGAGAAAAACTAAGTTCAAATTGAAAATAGTGGTGTCAAAAAAAAAAAAATAATAATAAATAAATGAGTGCACTAGCCTAATTTTGTTTTCATAAAAAAACTTAGCTGCTTAAAAATCAATTTTAACAATTTAAGTGGTGTCCCGTGTAGGGGTGATATCGAGTCGAGTATTGAGCTTGAACAGTGTAATTCGAGCTTGTACAGTAAAATAATACTTCCTCCGTCTCGGTATAATTGTTACGTTTGATTTTTTGACACTATTCACTGTTTAAGTTTGATTCAAATTTTTATCATAGTTATGTAAGAAAAAACATAGTCAATTGAGATCTTGTTAGATTCGTCTAATCTTGTAGTTTTAGACAATCAAATTTTTGTAATTTTTTATTGTACACAATTTAAGTTATTAACCATTAAAAATGAGTATTGGCATACGTGCCAGGTGGGTCCGTGACAAAAACAATGAGACGGAGGTAGTATAAAGTTCGAGCTTGAATTTAACTAGGCTAGGTAGTATATAATTTGAATTTGAATTGGCAGTTTTACTTATTATGCTGCAAAATATAAGTTTGTTAGGCTTGATAAAGCATAAATTGTGTCTAATAGTTTTTTTATTTTTATATTTTTAAAATTTAATAATTTAATCGAGTTTTGATTGAGTATCGAGTCGAGTTTTCCTCACCCCTAGTCCCGTGTACCCGCTTGACTTAACATGGATTCGCCCATGTATACCAATATGGTATTTAGTTGGATTATATAACTAATCCCCATCTAACTGTCAATATGTTGTGTTTTTACAGGTCACCTGCTATAGTGATGGCTTACTTGATGAAGAGCAAAGGTTGGAAGCTTGCACAATGTTACCAATGGGTGAAGGAACGAAGACCGTCAGTAGATCTGAATCCAGGTTTAATAAATCTATATTAATACTGTTATTGTCATACAAAGCTGCAATAATAAATCATTTACCAAATCATTTATTAAGTGGAATAATTATGTATAGTGCCAATGGTAGCATGATGATTGAGTGTACATTTAACCTGCCAGAGCAAGGTGTTTGGGTCGTAAGATTTAAAATCTTGATTCATGGAAAAGTTAATTGGAGTTCTTTTTAATTCATCTAGAATGTAAATACTGCTGGTATTTTTTCTTTAATGAACTGGATATAAGCATATAACAATTGATTCATGAACTACAAGAGAGCCCTGAACAGATAAATGAACCTGTTACTTTGTCCCAATTAAATGTGGTGCAATTGATTCCTTACCGTATAAATTAGGTTTTATTGTGCTGCAACTAAAATCCTAATTAAATGGAACTCATTATTAGTTAATTACTTTCTATGAAGAGCTATGCCTATGAAACTCCAGATTCATAAAGATGATTAACTACCATTTCTTTGAAAATAAAGTAGAAATCTGATCCTAAAATAAAACTTAGTAGTTTTTCTCCAGTTGCGTTGGGTGTCTCAATTTCAACACATGATTTTGGTTCAAGCATAGCTTCAGTATCACTAAAAAGAGAAAAACTGAGATCTGAGTTGATAATTTAATATTCTTCTAACAAATTAATGGATTGCATCTTATAAGTTGTTCTCTGTTGTTTATTTATTTAGATTTCGATCAATATGCTACCTCATTAATTAACCATCAGAAGATCGATTCCATTTAGAATATTGTATTGGATTTGTTCGGCTTCCTATTCAGCCTAATGAACTATATTAGCAAGTGGATATTTGATAACAATAAAAAGGGGGAACCACTCAGTTTATTGTGGGTATTATGATTCTTGAGATCACTATGAAATTTATTTTGTATTAGGTTTCATTAGCATTACAAATCTTACCAAGGCTTCTCTGGATATATTGGAATTATGAAGAATTAAGTTGTATTTACATTACCCCTGGTCCATTAATTGGAAAAAGCATACTACTATATTTTGTTTCTATTGTGAGTTTCTAATGTTCAATTTTCTTTTGACTTCAAGACGATAAGTGATGGTGCGTGATGAGCCTGTCATTTATCGGCAACTGATTACTGTAAGAAAGAATATGCATTTCTCTGTCTGTTGGAACTTGGAAGAAATATTTATGTTCTAAAAGCATGCTGTGCCCTAAGTCTAATATGCTGGATTGGTGATTATTAGTGGTTCTGTATTTTGATAGCCTTGCTTCTCCCAATTGGTGTGGTATAGATTCAATACTTTCTAGCTGAATCATTGAATTTGAGATTATGGGAGGACTCTGCTGTAAATGTGCATCCACACATATTTATTGGGTTTCCCTTTTGGTATTCTGATGTGGTTCATACATAATAATTAAACTAAAATATTTACTAAGGCATGATTGGTCATACACATCTAATTTAGATGGTAAGTTGCCAGCTATCATATTCTTAGAAAATAATAAACTTCTCAAGACCATAGCTGAAATTTCATTGTGATTTTTCCCAAGGTAAGACCTGCTTCTGTGGAAAATTTTGATATGTATTGTGTATCTGACACAAAATGTGATTCATTTTTATGGTTCCCCCGATGGCTCAGAGTCATATTGTTGTTGAAAAGGCGATGAATTGGTTCTTTGCACAACATCATGCACGAGCTTGAGGAGAAGAATCATCTTAATAAAATATGTGAAGAGCTTGTTAACTTGAATTTTCAATTTTGTATAAATCTCATTATTTATGGGGTGCCGCTTAAGTAATTATAGAATGTGGGGCTAGAACTGAAAAAAAAATCAGAAACTCAAATATGTGATAAATGGGCAATTGATCTGATTTCACATAGAATCCAATCAAGTAGTGATAAATGGGCATGTTATATCTGTGACCATTAAATTCCTCTGATTTAGAAACACATTTTATTGGGCATTTGTAATAGTAATACTCAAGATAGGCAATGTGGTTGAGTGCTCAACTTAAGGGTGATCTTCCAGAAAAGATGAGTAACAAAAAGGAACATGTTTGGATAGGTGTGTGGGCATATTACACTAGATAAATGTAGTAATGATTGCATGAAAGCATAAAGTGTGGTAGCACCTGAAGATGATAAATCTGGGTTTCACGCTTTAGGTGTTTGCATACGTAGAAGAGAGCCTTAGATGCCTGATTATACTGGGTAGAACGGAGAGAATCTCAAATCATATTGGAAGGGAAGAGGGAGATGATCTGGAAATAACCTGAATAAATAAATAAGATTTCTTGTCCCAACCAAACACAATGGCAACATCTGATCCATATGACCAATCTCATGTAGTGGGCAGGATAAAGAATTTGAAAATATCTCATTTCATATAGTCTCTTGTAATTTGGACTTGTGTGTTCAGCACTTGTTATCTTACTGCATTGGACTTGGATCGTTATCCTTTTATTGTTGATCGTTACAATCTTGATGATGCTGATCATTAGATTCAGACCTCTAGAATTTCACAGCTGACTTGTTTGTATTTTATTGTTTCCCAGAGGTCTCCCAACAACTACAGGAGTATGAGCAGAAACTTTTTGGTTCAAACGAGAACAGTACTCTCCTGCCAAATTTGGCCCCCTCCAGTTTGCCACCATTCAGCTTTGGCTTCTCAAGGCCAAATGATCCACCCATCACGGCTCCAGTTTTCAGCAACACTGCCACTGTTTCAATATTTTCCCGTCCCCAATTTGATGCCCCTCAGGAGTTCACCTTTGGAGCCGGGCAGAGTCAAAATGCCGCGACACAAGCCAACACAAATACTCCTCCGGTTAATGATATCACCATGGAAGGTGTTTGATTGATTAAAACTCAAGGTTTGAACATTCCCTCAAACGTGAATTATGGTAAAGTCGGGTCAGGTTTGTGTCCAACTATGATATTTTTACGTGAAAAGTTGGGATGCAAATTTGGAAAAGTATATACTGAATTTGGGCACTTGAAAAACTCATCAGAGATCCACAGGGCTACCCTTTTACCAAACAAACAACTCTACATTCAGAGGCTTCGCTTATGAGTTCTATTTGAAATTTCTTGTTAAAGTAATGCTTGGACAGCAAGATTGGGTTGTGCTACTATATACTATGATAGTATGATATATATATATATATATAATTATATAATGGCAACATTGGTTTCTTTTGTTATTCATGTGAGCTTGTTGCCACTTGCTACAGACTGATGAGACCAGCCAGCCAACACACGACACGACACGACACCCCTCCTCTTCATTCATTCACGAGCCTTTCATTTTTCTAGTCTATCTGGAATTTCCTCCTGTTCTTTGATCATTACCAACTCATATAGGAGTATTTATTTTTGGTCTATACCAACTCGGGAATTTGGATCAGGATTTATTTATTATTATTACTATTACTAAAAATGTCCTCAGCGTGGTTACCGCATATCGGGTTGGAATTTGTACCCGTTCAGTTTTTGGAATGGATTTCAGCAGGATTTTATTGAAATGTTTTAGAATGACGCCACTTATTATACTCTCTTTGTTCGCCATCTTGAAAAACTAAAAACGTACAAATCTTTGTGAACCACACCACCTGCTGCCATCGTACAAAATGAATTGGCAGTCCGGTTCCGGTGCAGCCACTCCAAATATCTGCAGGTGCAGAATGATGATTGTGTATTTGGAAATGATGGTTACATATCTAGACGTGATGGTTGCGTATCCAGATTATAAACATCATTTGTACATGTATCCAGAAAGTGATGCTTTCATATTTAAAAAGTGATGGTTGAGTATCCGAAAATGATGGCGGTAGGTGAAGTCCGCCAGCACCATAGCCATTCCCATGAATTGGGACGCAAATATCTATTATCGTACGATGTCAGCCTGTGATAATAAAAAACAAATCTAGCAACTAAAAAAATTAGAGTAGTGGAGAATAATGAAGAACAAAATAATCAATCAGTATCGCATTATAAACAATCTCTCATCCGCAATGGGAAAAATACAAACCTTTCTGTTATTGTACAATTGCACGTCCGCAGTTCATTTCAATCTCCTTTTCGGTTTCGATTTGCTACCAATAATACATCTTTTGTTTTTGTACCAACAGCAGCAAACTTATACATCATGTGTCTGTGTCCCCCACAACAAGCCTGCTGGATCATTTTCGATTTTCAACTGGCATGGTTGCATTGCAGTAATTAAGCTAGCTAGCTATAAGCTAGTACAGTACTAGGCTACTAGCCCTGTGGTTCTTCACCAGAAGTCCCCACAACTGCATATCCCATCTTTAAAATGATGAAATCGACTTGTGTCTCTCACTGTTATCTCTCTCTTTGTAATAATTGTGATGTATTTTAGAGCAGCATGGCAGTCACCGCAGACTCTCAAATTCTTGGTGACTATGATAGGCTTACTACTACTACTACTACTGCTGCTGCCTTTAAGGCTAATAATCCCAAATGCCACAGCAAGCTTCTCGCTGTGATACCGCAGAATCTGCTCCTTCTCTTCATCTTCAACATCATGGTAAACAAAATCACACTCCGCCCTGTATCCCAGTCTCTTCATTTCTTCCAATAGTTCCTCCAATTTCCCATATATTTCAGACGACTGTTGGTGAGACCGATCACCGCCGACAAACGCGTGCACTGTCCCGTTAACTTCTATCCAACTGCATCCAGGTTTTTTCTTAAAACCCATTTCCTTCTGCTGGATTCTAACATTTGCAGCATCATCCCATCTCTGAGCAGTCGCATACAGATTGAACAACAGAACGAAATTTCCAGTGCCGGTTGGCCCCAAGTTCAGAATTTTGTTAGAAACTTCTTCTCCGAGTTCGATGTTTTTATGGACCCTACAAGCAGCTAGTAACGCGTTCCACAATTGAACGTCCGGATCAAATGGCATCTTGGAAATGAACCCGTACGCTTCGTTTAGAAGACCGGCACGGCCCAACATATCCACCACACAATAATAGTGATCCATTCTTGGAACAATGTTAAATTCTGATTCCATGATGGAAAACAGATGCTTCCCTTCAGAAACAAGCCCCGAATGGCTGCACGTTGACAGGAGCGCGATAAATGTCACTTCATCTGATTTGCAACCTCCCTTCTGCATATCATGGAACAACAAAAACGCTTCGTTTCCAAGCCCATGGATTCCATAACCCAAGATCATTGCATTCCATGAGACGACATCCTTATGAGGCATCCTATCGAATACCTTCCTCGCATCATCCATCTTGCCACACTTACTGTACATATTTATTAAAGCATTACAAACTGAGATATCTGATGTGAATCCACGCACGACAGAGTAACCATGCCCGCAGACCCCATGTTGCAGCGCAGCTAAATAGGAACAGGCTGGGTAGAATCCCATCATCGTTGCTAATTCAGGCTCAAAGCCTGCAAGTTGCATTTGATGAAACACCTGCAGTGCTTTTTCTGCAAAACCATTCTGAACACAACCGGCGATTAAAGCATTATAAGAAACAGGATCCTTTACTTTCATTTCTTCAAAAAACCTCTTTGCATCACTTATTAATCCACATTTCGAATACATTGAAAGTATTGTATTCGCCACCATTAAATCCGAAAGAAAACTCAACTTAACGATGTAACCGTGTAGTTGCCTCCCAATGTTCTCATCGTTAAGTTTAGCACAAGCACGGACCATAGTTGAGAGCACAATTGGCGAAGAAGCACTCTCACCAACCTCGACCCTCATTCTCCAAAACAATTCGAAGCCATCACAAATAGAATCGCAAATCACATAGGCGCCAATCATAGCACTCCAGGTGACCTCATTCTTGGCAGCCAGCGCATCAAATATCCTCCTCGCGTGAACCAACTGGCCACATTTTCCGTACATATCAAGAATCCCCGTTCCAACAACTACATCAACCTCAAAACCTCTTCTCAAGCAAAAACCATGGACTGCCTTACCTTCCTTCACGGCACTCGTCTCACCAAAAGCGGGCAGGATTGCAATAACAGTTGATGAATTCGGGTTCACGCCTGTCCGCTGCATATCCAAAAACAATGTAATAGCATCCCCACACAACCCATGTGATGAATAACCCAAAATCATTGCATTCCAAGCGACGACATCTTTTTCAGGCATTCCATCGAACACTTCCCTTGCATCCAGCAAACACCCACATTTGACATAAAAATCAACCAAAGCAGTACACACATAAACATCATTGTGAAGATTGAACCTTTTGGCATGCTCATGAATCTTTAAACCAGCCGAGACATCCTGCAACGCAGAACAAGCCTTGAGCACAAAAGGGTAGGTGAATTTTGTGGGAGTGACACCGGAGTCCATCATTTCGTTGTACAAAAGAAGAGCTTTTTGGTGGGGTCCCTCCCATGCGTAGGCCCGGATGATTTGGTTCCAGAGGATGGTCTTGGTCTTCCTATGTTGGAGTGGCATTGAATTGAAAACATGGTGGGCAGGTTGAGGCTTATTGCAAGCAATGTACAGACGAACGAACTCGGGAAGGAGTGATGAATGGGCGCCAAAATCGTTGCCGTTGAGTTTGAGGAGGCAACCGTGAAGAATCTTGGCCTGCTTGAGTGATTTGAGTCGAGTGCACTCTTCAAGGAGCTGTGAGTAGTAAGTGATGGTTGAAATTGAGGCAGCATTTGGCATCCTTTTTCCTGCCAGGTTTTGGCGGTGGACTCTTTCGTGCTAGTAGTTTACATTCAACAACTAATATATAGATGGACGCTGTGAATGAAATCAGAGCTTATGTTGCTTGATTGCAACACCTTTACTCATTAATACTACCACAGTGTGTTTATTACAAAACTTTGACACGGACACTTAAAAGTTTTATCAAAGTGAATGTCTTGTAACATCTCATCTTGTAATTCACACACACACACTCATTTAAAATTTTATCATACTACCTCCGTCTCACTTTATTTGTTACGTTTGAATTTTGGATACTATTCACTATTTAACTTTGACTCGAATTTTTAATATAGTTATGCAAGAAAAAACATAGTCAAGTTTTAGAATATCTAACTTTTTATAATTTTTCATTGTACACAATAGAAGTTATTAATCGTTAAAAATGTATATCGACATGCGTGTCAGAGAGGAATCTAACAATTATATTGAGACGGAGGAAGTAGTAAATATCTTGTAGCATCTCATAATTTTCAAATATGGTACACATATGTGCTCCATCCTATCACGACTCATTTAATAATACTTGTATGAGTTTTTTATATCAAATGTACCGTCCTGTCCTGTCCTGTTGACTCATGACAATTGGTCAGTATGATTTCATCGATCGCTGAATGCACATACAACAAATCAACATGTATTTTCGTTACATGCAACATTCATGATTGTTGCAATCTAACACTAGAGTAGACCACCTGCCTTCAAAGACGACAATGACACAAGATTTTATAAAAGCCCAGCAAATGATGAACCTCGTTTATCAACATCCCCATTTGTTAATCATACAACAACCATTATTGCAACGTCACTTTGAAAACGCATTTGACCCTTTATTATTACAATTCATTTTTTTTTTTGTTATTGTTATTGTTCAATGTACAATCTCAACAACAATTTATCTCGTTCATAACTCAATTACACCAAGTTTGTGTTTTCTGTTTTTACCAAAAGCAATTTCTTCAAATGTTTTCCTTCTTTCTTTCTAACTGAGTTCACAACAGAACAGACTATGCAACATGTGTCTCCAGGGAAGATTTTGCAAGCCATAACAAGCCTGGATCATTTCGCTTTAACACCAGAAACACTTCGCTCCTTCCCCATTCGTCCACAATAACATCTTCACAGAACCCGATCATTGTAAGGATGTCCACAGCAGCTGCAATACACAATATATGCTATTTACAAGAGGCAGATAGATGATAAAGACGCAACATTCCAAGGACAATTAACTCATTCATACCTTTGTAGGTAATAATGTTTTTCTGTATCGTCGGATTCGCCTGTAGAAAATCAAACAGAAAAGAGAAGTTAGATGAACAATCTTAGATCTGATTTAGTAATTAGAATATAGCAGCATTGTACCTTTCTTAGCCTTTTGAACTTTATGTCCTCTGGATGTTCGATTATGTTTCTGCAAGTAATTGAAATATGTAGAGCTCAGCACAAACATTTCCACTCAAGAATGTAGAGAACATACTATAAATGATCAGCACAAAAATAAATACAAATAGTACCGTATTATTTTAATTAGAGTTTGTAGGACAATTCCAGCTTCTGAAGGCTTTGCTTCATATTTCAGTGACTGGATCCCATTTTGCAGACGATTGCAAAACATGGTAACTGGGTCTTGGATGATCTGCAACTCAGGATTCTCAGGATCAGGCTCAGTAGCTTGGGTCATTGGTGTTGCTTCGACATCGGGTACTGACTGCATGTATTCGGTCGGAGAATCACTAGGACGAGGTTCATCAGGATAGCTGGGAATTTCGGATAATACTGGTGTAGCAAAGCCTGTTTGATCAGGTTGCGCCACACTTTGAGATATCAGATAGATTTGGTCTTCTACAGAATCATCACGTTCAGGTTGCGGAATGACATCCAACTGGCTAATTCCAGAATTGTCTGTGTCAGATTTTTCACATCTCCCGGCTTCTGAATTAGACCCTTGGATATGATGCGAATCAATAACCATACTGATCGGTCTCCCGCTTGATTCAACATAAGTCTCAAATCCATTAGACTCGCCACTTTCACAGGCATCAGGATCAGCATCACGCTCAGGCATATTCAGATTGCCATGGACGTCATTAGCTGGTAAAACAGTGGGTTCCTGCACACCATCCGTACTTGAGATTCTATATCCATGCAGTATACTTCACCTGATAAAAAATTAAATTCAAAGATAATACTGAGGCCTAGGTTGTCAAACATCAAATTTTATCTACCTCAGTTGATCCAGAAAGATTGGCAGATGCATTAGCTAAGCGTTCAAAAGCTGCATTCACTGATGCAGCTCGAGCATTGGGAAGTAGTGAAGCCTGCCCTCCAAGCTTATGGAAAGTTACATATCCATCGTCAAACTCCTCCTCTTCCTCCTCCTCCTCATCGTAATGTGATGAATGGGAAAACCCACTCAAACTATGGCCCCTCGATTTAGTCCAATCAAGAGCAGCAGCTTCATCGTTAAGCTGTAGCATTAAGGCATTTGGCAAAATAGACATTACAGTATGACATCATAATGAAGTTTTCAATATCTAAAAGAACTCATCAAAATTTAATTTGGGTTGTCTAAAGACGCATGCATGCATTCAGAGTTTCAGACAGAAAATCAAATTCCCAACACAAATTGTCCGATACCTGTTTATCTAGAGCATAGAAATTTGAATCATGTTCAGAGAAAACCATGTGTGCCTGAAAAGATGATAACAAACGAAAATCATTTCAGCCATTTGAATTTAGTAAATGGAAGAATGAAACACACAAAGAAAAATTTCTTAAGTAAATGAAAATAGTAACTTACGAGCTCATGCAAGAGAGTCTTCTTAATGCTTTGATATTTCCTAAAACCCTTGAGGTCATCCGTCCGGAGTCTCAGTGATATTTCCTCCCCATGATTCTACCACACACATAACAGATTTAAGCAACCAAACTCACGGCTAATGAAAATAGATTCAGGACATCTATTTAGGGAGATCCTCCTGACGACAACATTTATGAGTGCTTACAGAAAAGGGAAAAGACTATTCCCATGAAAACCCTCACCTTATTCACACCAAGTATGCACATAGGACTCACTCCAACATATCCAATTGGTGCCATCTCAGTTAGCAATCCCACTCGCCAATGATGCTTCAAGAAACCCAATCAAAAGAGACATTATGACTACTAACTTATAAAAAATTATAAGAAACATAGCCACAATTATTATATACAAAAAAAGCAGAGGCACCATCTAAATATACCTTATTCATAATTGCAACAATTCCCGGGTCTGAAGCAAGCTTATGCAGCAATTCCAGAGCCTTTGATGCTGGAGGATTTAACTGTCCTTGCTTAAACAAGATAAATAAGATGATGCTAGTGTTTGAAATCATAAAAAGGATATTAACAATCTAACATATTTTTAACATGAATTAGAAAGGTTAAACTAGAGACAACATAACAGGCCACTTGCACGAAGAAGATAAAGCGAACCTGAAAAAAAATTGACCATCTTTATAAGGAAGGAAACTCGGACTCCAATTAAGAGAGTGTTTGGTTAGCCTTTTAAGATTAACTTACAAGCTCACATATCTTATAAACCCTTTTAAGGGCATAGTTCTTTGAATGGAAAAATAAGATGATGATATGGAAAAATAAGATGATGATACTTATATGCTATTTAAATGTTGATAATTTAAGACATTATATGGATATAATTACTCAAACGATATCAAACTTAAGGCTATTTATCATCATATAAGATCTCATCTCGATAAGTATTGAAAATACTGTACTCCGGTATTTATAATTTTTAATAAAGAACTCATAGTATTAAAAAAAAAGTTGGACCCAACCAATTTAAGTTATAATCTCCATAAGAGCTTATTTTCTATAGTATAATGTTGCTAAACATTCTAGTTGACCTTATAATCACTCAAAGGTCAAAGTTTTTATAAGCTTTGCCAAATACCTTCTATGTGGATAATAACAGGTAGCATATGGAAAAGAAAACTAACTTTCCTCATTCTGCAGGCTTAACATTAAGCTATTTCAACTAAAGCCTTTTTGGATGTGAATGGCACCATGGCCACACATCTGCACCATGTGCCATTGTGCTCACTATAGCACACACTTGACAAGTATGGTTAAAACCAATAGTCTAATAGATATCAGGCATAAGAAGATGGAGACTGAACTTTACCTCTACCCCTGGAAGACTGAGTGTTTGAAAATCACAGAAAATATAATTTCCTTGTGGAAGTTTACGAGATGTGTGGGATCCATTTGAGATTCTCTGCTTCAATCTCCTCTCTTCTTCATCAAATCCAGCTATTCTGAGGTTAGCTTTCTCACTTTGCAGGACTTCATCAACCTCATCTTTGGGCACTCCCATCATCCGGATCGACTTCCCCTGAAGCATAATGCAGTAGACAAGTTATGAAAGTAAAGGTAGATCTTGAAAAAAGCCTAAATGAAAGACGTTTGCTTGCAATTTTTGCCACCAATTTCACCAAATTTATTCCCAAATCAAACCACAAAGTTATACTGATAAACCTTTTTGCTTTCTCTAACATACAAGGTAAAAAAATATATATATCAAAATAAGGAAGTATTCAATCATTTCATCTTACTCAAATTAAAATTTATTTTACACAAACATAACAATATCATTCCACACGAAGCCATAACTCATCACTCAAACATGCCATCACACTACTCATGCTAGCACCATGTTAACTAGTTGAGACAAAAGGCGTTTGGAGATTGGATGGAGTTTTTGACACCTTAATAACTGATGCTGAATCCAAACTTAGAATAGAATGCTCATCAGAGAAAGGATATAGAAGTTTCGAACTTTTCTCGGAGGGAACAAGTAGCCTCATAGTATCTGCCTTGACATTCGAGAGTTCTTGCAACTTTACCCCCAATTCCTTCAGAGAGGCACTTGGGTTCATCTCCACAACAAACTTCTGTCCTCTCCATGCAACTTGGACACTAGAGAGTTCCTGCCGTGGCTCCATTTTCTGTCCAAATAAATATGCAGACATAAGGGCTGAAACAAATGCTCAAAAAAAAGTCCACTAAAGCAATAAATGCTATAACGATGTAATGATTTAAAACTGAAATTCTCAATCAATTAAGAACTCCAAAAAGTATGATAAAAATGAAGGAAAGGTAAAATCCGACAGGCATTCAATTTCCATACAAGAAGTCGGATCATGCATCTAACTGGGCTGATAAAACCCAAACTTCAACAACACAAACAATGAGGTATAAGAAAAATAGAAACCCAGAAAAGAGAGGAGGACAAACTACAGTGCGTCAGAGTTTTAAATAAAATTAAGGAGAAAAACCGAATTTCCCACAGCGGAAGCAGATAGATAGGGCAACACAATCCAAAATTTCCAAAAATAAAATTCAGAAAGCATGAAATAGAGAACTGAAGATCGAAACAGCACCTGAATCATAATAAAACAAGCAAGAGAACACCAAATTTGGCGGGGAGAATTTACCTTGATTTTGAGGGATTGGTGGAGATTTCTTTTTAATCAAGACACCACTTTTATAAATACTTCTATATATATTTTGGAGGGCGGAGGATGAGGGAACCGGTGAGTTACGTCTGTGCTGACGTGCGCAAACTCGGCAAAACATTTCCTGAATCTGGAATTGTCAATTCTACGAGAACCCTCAAAAGAAAAATAAGAAAAGGATATAATTAACATTATTTCGGAAATAGAAGTAGAAGCGATGGATATAAATATTATTTCGGAGTATAAATTTTTTTAAAAAAAGAATTGTATAGTTCAAAATTAGAATTAGGATCTATAAAATTTTAAATTGAAAATTTATTTTTTTGATAAGGATTGAAAATTTATTGATTTAACAATTGATCAAACTGATAACTTTTATGTGTACATAGTATTTTTTAGCTACATGTACATATTTAGTATTATTATATTTTGAGTATGTTTGGGAGCAAGCATATTTATTAGTATATAGCATATTGGAATATCATATCTTCTCACAATTTTTTCTCCGAATTTGCTATCTACTAGCGGATCTGCTGACTCCCAAACATCCCTTTATGTTTTTTTGCGATACAGCCAATTAAGGCTAGGAAAGGGAAATAAAGAAAATGAAAATTAACAAACTAGCGACGAGGAAACCTCGCGCCCTAGTATCAGCAACAAGTAGAGGCTTCACACTGTCCGGGGAAATGCCCATGTCGTGTAGAATAGCTCGCCATCCGCACCCATCTTCGCAAGATGATCCGCCACCGCATTACCTTCTCCCAGCACATACTCGAAACAACATGTATTAAACTCTTGACGGAGGTCCTTAATCCTTAGCAATATCGACACCAGCCAATGGGAAGGATTTGGTTCCATTTTTATCAGTCTCAAAGCTTCCAAGGAGTCACAATAACAGCACACATCCGATCACCCAAGGGATATTTAGTATTAGTATATTGAAGTTGTTATTATTACGTATATAAAACGTTAAATATAAGTTCATAAAAAATTGTTTGGAAATTGGATACAATAAATTTTGTAAAATTTAATTAATATTTACATAAATTAATCGTATTTATTTGTAACAAGTTTTTGTTTTATGAGCTTCCACCACCCTTTTTCAGGTCTTTAATGGCTCATTAAAAAAAGATTAGTACCTGTTAATTATAGTTAGATATGATATTCATGATTCACTTTCTAACGAAATGATGGTATAATTTACAATTATTAATTATTTAACTTGGCAGTAAAACAGACTCATTGAAGAATAAAGTTTTTAACTCAACGATTCCTATTTTCTTTTACTTTCGTTTCTTCTCCAACTCCCAGACAAAATAATCCCTTGCTCGGAAATCCCAAGTACTCCTCAACAAGGCCTCTTATTATTCTGATTTATGTTCGGTTTAATGGGGACTCGGGCATTTTATGCTAACTGTGTTCCACTGATAAGATTAAGGTTGACAATGACATGATGAATCATGATTGACTACTACTTACTCCGTTTTTTAAAGATAGCTACGGATCCACTCAGCACGCAGTCCAATGCACATTTTAAATCATTAATAACTCAAATTCGGTAGAAGTAAAAATTCTAAAAGTTCGATATTTAAAAACTACGATATGAGACGAATCTAACAAGATCTCACTTGGCTATATTTTAACTTGTATAACTATGATAAAACTTCAAATCAAAGTGTTTAGATGAATAGTGTCAATTTTACCAATGTAGCTATCTTTTCTAAACGGAGGGAGTACTAGAAGATTAATGAAATGGGAATGGAATGCTAGTGGCAAGATGAGATCGATATTATTGGTGGGAAAACATGGGCCCAGACCCCACTAAAAAAGATTCATTAGAGTCAAAGCCCCACTATTTAAATCTTCATAGTTTAGGCCCCATAGATTAAGAAAAATTAAGCAAAACAAAGCATCAAACTTAATTAACATGGAAAAGACCCAATTGCCCTCAATTGAGAAATAGTGGTAAGGCACATACAAATACAGTGGTAGAACGCATACCAATAAACTGGTAAACACCATAAAGTATTGATGGTAAAGCACAAACCAAGTACTTGGTAAATACTATATGGTATCAAGCACTTGGTAAACCACATACCAATACAGTGGTAAAACACAAACCAATAACCTGGTAAACCTTGTTATGCATTTATGGTAAATTGCATACCAATAACTTGGTAAATAATAGGGATGAAAACGGTATGAATACGGTCAGATAGTATCGAATATGGATATTATCTCACAATTTTTCTCTCGGATTCGGATCGAATACGAATTCGAATATTTTCGGGATACGAATATATGTCGGATAGAAGACGGATATATGACGGATACGAATTCAATCGGATGCAAATTATCATATAATTTGATATTTTTAAAATTTACTGACAATTTTAAATTAATAAATAATAAAATATTAATATATTTGGATATACGGATTCAAAATCTGGATAATATCCTGTCAATATCCTGAAATATAAAGAAACCATACACAAAGATAGAGGCAGCTTTGTTGCGGACAAAAAACACAAAGAGACCTTTACCTCCTTAAGAAATATAAAACCAACAAACCATGGTTAAGTTCAACGAGTTCTTGTTGAGAACCCACAAAAACCAAATAATGAAGAGTGTTCTCCCTAGCCTTAAATTTGAATATTAATCTTCTCAATCCCTTGGTTTTCTTGGTTCCATTTTACACACAAACTTGAGCCTTAATAACAGAGTTCAGAATTAACAAAAGATAGTTTTTTTTGAACAAAATTGCTAGAACATCAATTAAATCAAGATGTTCACACTAACTGAAAGCATCTTCAAAGATCAAAACACATACTCCTATCTGCTCACACATCCCATATATGTATTAAGATTGTAATTGCACAGAAAATTTCAAAACGAAACAACACAAAGGGGTTAAGAGAGCAAGTACACCTTAACACTCTTGCTACAAGCACAAGGGCTTTCCAAATTGTTGAGGCCTCCTGACAAATTCTACACTCCCCCACGGCCCCACCCCAAATAGTTCGTCGGCTCATCTTCAACCCCATTCTCCACTATGACCAGAACTTTATCAGCATTTTGTGTGTGATTTTGTAACCATCCACAAGCCACAACCCGAAGAACCAGTTGATATGGTCCAACGGCGACAGTAGCACGGAGGACGGATGCGATTCGACGGCAGGGGCGATAGGCCGTTCGCCCACTACGGAGAAAAACAGAGGAGAAGAACAGGCTACAGATGGTTAACAGAAGAACGTCGTCGAAAAGGCTTGGAATAATTTCGATTCCTTTGGTTTTCTCCAAGTCCAGTTTTTCTCGGTGGACTTGGAGAGGAGAAAAACTGGACTTGGAGAAAACCAAAGGAATCGAAATTATTCCAAGCCTTTTCGACGACGTTCTTCTGTTAACCATCTGTAGCCTGTTCTTCTCCTCTGTTTTTCTCCGTAGTGGGCGAACGGCCTATCGCCCCTGCCGTCGAATCGCATCCGTCCTCCGTGCTACTGTCGCCGTTGGACCATATCAACTGGTTCTTCGGGTTGTGGCTTGTGGATGGTTACAAAATCACACACAAAATGCTGATAAAGTTCTGGTCATAGTGGAGAATGGGGTTGAAGATGAGCCGACGAACTATTTGGGGTGGGGCCGTGGGGGAGTGTAGAATTTGCCAGGAGGCCTCAACAATTTGGAAAGCCCTTGTGCTTGTAGCAAGAGTGTTAAGGTGTACTTGCTCTCTTAACCCCTTTGTGTTGTTTCGTTTTGAAATTTTCTGTGCAATTACAATCTTAATACATATATGGGATGTGTGAGCAGATAGGAGTATGTGTTTTGATCTTTGAAGATGCTTTCAGTTAGTGTGAACATCTTGATTTAATTGATGTTCTAGCAATTTTGTTCAAAAAAAACTATCTTTTGTTAATTCTGAACTCTGTTATTAAGGCTCAAGTTTGTGTGTAAAATGGAACCAAGAAAACCAAGGGATTGAGAAGATTAATGTTTAAATTTAAGGCTAGGGAGAACACTCTTCATTATTTGGTTTTTGTGGGTTCTCAACAAGAACTCGTTGAACTTAACCATGGTTTGTTGGTTTTATATTTCTTAAGGAGGTAAAGGTCTCTTTGTGTTTTTTGTCCGCAACAAAGCTGCCTCTATCTTTGTGTATGGTTTCTTTATATTTCAGCTTATTGGCTTCACATGCTTTGCCATTCTGCAACTTTTTCTTTTGCCTCTTTATATTTTAGCTTAGTGGGAGTTTGAATGATTTGTGTTTTGATGTATAGAATAGTGGGGGAAGTAATATTGAATGTGTGATTAGCCTTGTGAACGTATTTCGCACCTAATATGTTTGATGAAATGACAGAACGATTATGTTTGTCTGGAATCCTCAATTTTGGCATACATTGTTGTTTTAATTGATCAATATTAGTGTTTGGCCATGGTTAGTTGTAGAATCTAATGGTTTTGAGTGGTGAGAAATAGTGTTTCATAATGGGTTGGTGAGAAAAAATTCAAAGAATATTGTTGTTTAGATTATTATGATGATGTGTACAGTTTATGTTGAATGATTATTTCATTTGTTTATTAATAGGTATGTCGAATGATAAGAAAATGCAAGCTCCCCGGTGCTCCACATTTGCAAAGGAGCTCCACATTTTGGCTTTATTAATGTTCATGGCTTGATGATATATGTCGTTTGAGTTGTAATTTATTTTTTCTCGTCTATTTGCAGCTGTGATGTTTTTAAGATATGATTTTTATATAGGTTAGATGTAGATTATAGTAATTTAGGTTATTTGTGAGTGGTAAAATTGTAATTGATTCGATTTTGGTGGTGATTATAATGTTTGTGTTTGATTTGGAGAATTTGTGGGGGAAATAATTTGATGAATGTTTGTGAATGTAATTTGCACACAATGTGTTCGATGAAATGTCATAAAGGTTAAGTTGGTTTATAACCGCCAAATTTGAACTACATTGTTGTGTTAATTGAAGAATGTAGTGTTTTACAATATTTGGATGTATATTGTACTAATAGTTTTAAGTTATGTAATGAAACTTTAGTGGGATTTATGGAGGAGGTGATTTAATGTAATGTTTTGTTTATTAATAGGTGTCAAAACTGATGGCATTCTATAATTGAGCATTTAACTGAACTTCTAAACCGATGGCATTGGCTTTTGCTTGTTTATTAATAGGTGGGCTCATGTTGATTAGACAATCAAGACACTATCTGCTTACATAGAGAAAAGAGATTGCATCATTAATGGATGTGAATCACTCAACAAGCCTCCAAGTAAAATGTCTTTCACTGACTTCAATTCACAGAAGCAGAAGTGGGAAGATTCGGTGTATCAAGAGTATGGGATAAGAACTTAGCAACGCTTTCCTGGATTCAATCAACCATTCAGGGTCCCGCTCGCTTTCCTGGATTCAATCAACCATTCAGAGTCTCTAATTCAGCTCCTGATAAGCAATTGAAAGATCATCAAGAGATATGCGAGGGAAATGGATTGAATATGGTACAAAACTGGGACCCTAGAGTAATGCTGAACAACCTTTCATTCTTGGAGAACAAGATTTATCACCTTAAGGATTTGGATGTTTGTGCTATTTAGAATGTTGTGTAGTTTGAATATTTTGTATTTAAATGTTCAATTGTGTATGTGGATATTGGTTAGTATTTGGATGTTGATTTGTTTATGTATTTTGATGTTTTTGTAAGATGGTTTGGTTAGGTGAACTTTGGAATATTATTTATTGGTTAAAGTTGTAAATGAAATGTGGTAAAATCATATTACGCATCCTGGTAAATTTTATGCCAAAACGTGGTAAGTAGTATAGAAGAAATGTGGTAAATAATAGATAAAATCATGAAATCAAGGCATGGGACGGTGAAGTGAACGGTAAATAATAGGTGAAACATCGCACTGACTACAGGACGGTAGGAAGGACTGTTCCAAAACCGTCCATTGACCGTCGTGTGCTAACTAAAGTGGACAGAATGCTGGGAGGGACCGTCCCAGTAACCATCCCAATATATTGGTAAAGCACATGCCAACAGCGTGGTAAACCATATTCTAGAAACTTGGTAAACCCATATAGTATATGTGGTAAACAATATTGGAATTGTGTGCTAAACATATCAAGAACTTTGGTAAATAACATATGATATCTGTGGTAACACATTGCAATAAAGTGGTAAACACACACCAATAACCTACTAAACACAATAAGGAATTTGTGGTAAATTCTATTGCTTGGACTAGGTTGTAAACGAATCAAATATTTTTTTGTTGGATTCGTGATTCGATTCGAAATTATTCACAATTTTGATATTCGATTAATATTTGATTCGATTCGATATTCATTTTATATTAAATTATATATAAATAGATAAATTTATTTTTTAAATAATTTAAAATTATAATAACGTGATTATATTTACTTTTTTTTTTTTTGTTACAAAGCCATAAAGGCAAGCTAAAAAAATACAGAAAAAATAGATATGCCAAAGAGAATAAAACAGACAGCACCTAACAGATCAGCGCATGAGGTACCTTCGCACATCTATGTCCCGCTCCAGATTCACCTCCAACCTTGTGACTAAGGAAGAACTTATAATTCACAATCTGTAGTCACCATTACGATAGTAAGATACAATTGGATGAAGATATTGACGAATAAATACGCATTTGGAACTTTATTATGAGAACATGGTGAAACATATAACAGTATTCGGATATACAAACAAGTTCGAAGTGACGTTGACCTTGTAACTAAGGAAGAACTTATTATTTACGATCTGTAGTCATCATTACGATAGTAAGATACGATTGGGGACCATTTAGTGAAACAAATAACAATATGTGAAAAATAATGAACGAGTTTGAAGTGACATTGACTTTGTAAGTGAACTTCGAATTAGGCTTCCTAGTCACCATTACGATAGTATGATACAATTAGATGAATAAATTGATAATTAAATACAAATCAACCCTAAACCTTAAAAACCCTAAACCCTAAAAGCCCTAAACTTTAAAAGTTCACAAAAGAAACCAAACCTAGAACACATCAATACCATGACACATCGGAGACGTGGACAAGTCTTTGATTTACCGCATGTACCATATAAAATTTACCAAGTTCTTGGTATGTGGTTTACCACCCATTTGTATGTACTTTACCAAAAACAATATATGGTGTTTACCAGGTTAATGATATGTGGTTTACCACTATATTGGTATGTGCTTTACCACAGCTATCATATAGTAATTACCAAGTTATTGGTACGTGGTTTAGCACACTATACCAGTATGGTTTACCACAGATACCATATGGTATTTACTAGGGGTGAAAGCGGTACGGTATATATTCGACAGATCCGACGCCGTATCCGATTATATCAGCATCCGAATCCGAAATTAGCTACACTGCGTGACTTTTTAATATTCGTATCCAAATCCAAACTCGTATTAATATCCGCATTCGTATTCGTATTCGAAAATATCCGGCCATATATGGATCCGGAGCAATATTGACAGGATATTATCCAGATTTTGAATCCGTATATCCAAATATATTAATATTTTATCATTTATTAATTTAAAATTGTCAGTAAATTTTAAAAATATCAAATTATATGATAATTTACATCCGATTGAATTCGTATCCGTCATATATCCGTCTTCTATCCGACATATATTCGTATCCCGAAAATATTCGATATTCGATCCGAATCCGAGAGAAAAATTGTGAGATAATATCCATATTCGATACTATCTGACCGTATTCATACCGTTTTCATCCCTATTATTTACCAAGTTATTGGTATGCAATTTACCATAAATGCATAACAAGGTTTACCAGGTTATTGGTTTGTGTTTTACCACTGTATTGGTATGTGGTTTACCAAGTGCTTGATACCATATAGTATTTACCAAGTACTTGGTTTGTGCTTTACCACCAATACTTTATGGTGTTTACCAGTTTATTGGTATGCGTTCTACCACTGTATTTGTATGTGCCTTACCACTATTTCTCAATTGAGGGCAATTGGGTCTTTTCCATGTTAATTAAGTTTGATGCTTTGTTTTGCTTAATTTTTCTTAATCTATGGGGCCTAAACTATGAAGATTTAAATAGTGGGGCTTTGACTCTAATGAATCTTTTTTAGTGGGGTCTGGGCCCATGTTTTCCCTTTTTATATCAAAGTATTTCCATTAGGGTTCGGGCCCTAATTTACCCTTATTGGGGGCGTATTGGGTTCAGTCATGGGAGACTTGGATTGGGCCCAATTTCTTCAATTACTAGTACAACAATTTGATGCATATTATGTTAGACGGCATAATTATATCATACGACAAACTAGAAAGCAAATCAAGCAAGCATCATCGATCTCAAGAGAAATTAGAGCAAAAACTCCTTAATACATTCCAGATTTCCAGTCTATCAAATAGTAGGAGTAAACGATGGTGGCTACTCAAATTTCTTGATGAGAGAGAGGTCATTCAACATTTTCTCAATGGCTTCGTCATCATGTGCGCGACCTCTGGTCTGCATAGCACAGCAGCATAACCACCATCATTTTTTATATCAGTGTTTGTCCAATAAAGATATACACATTAAATTCGTATTCTCAAATCATGAAAAAGGTACACACTCAAGACTCGAGAATCATCATGTATTAAAATTCATATCTTCATGAAAGCCAAAACACTGCATTTTCATAAGGATATCAGGATCGCATCCTTCAAAAGACCAACAATACTTGCTTAAAATTAAATATCCTCATGTGTCGTAATAGCCTTTCACTGCAGAACATGAACAAAATATTCACACTTATAATTTATCTCGCTTGGTGATAATGCTATTATTTCATCTGTTTGGCTTTCCTTTTTCACATTGAAATTCAAGTTGCTTATAGAACATTTGATTTCTAGGCACAAATTGTAGTGCTGTTTTACCATAAACAGAGTGTCTCATTCATGTCATGAACAAGGTAAAGGACAACAGTACCTTGATGGACGGGACCATAGCTATGGCTTCCTCTACAGTTTCAGGGCAAAGGTTCCCAAGTACACAGAGCTGCACATTGCAGGATTTAAATAAGATCATGATTTTTTCTTTTTCTTATGAACATTCGACCCAATTTCTTTAAAGGCAGGGATAATTATTTTCATAAGAAAATTGCAGAGATAATTACCTCGAATTCAGCTAGCTGATATCTACTTAGAATTCTGAAAGCGAGTTAAGATTCACAAGGACTGAATAAGCATCGACAACTTCATGCCATGCAAATTTACAGAACACATCAAACAAATAATAAGTGTAGAAAGCATTTACACAATGTAAAGATCTGAACCACTGACAATTGCAATCTAACTTTTGTACATGTGACATGTGGAAAAATAGTTCCTCCAAGGACTGGAGCCAGACCAAGACCTCCACACACTTACATAAAACTACAATAAGTGTAGAGTTCAAATAAAATCAGCAGATTGGTTCAGGTAATTTTTTCATGAAGTCTACTCTCATAAGTGAATGAACATATGATAAGCCATCCTTATCCTACATTCAGATTGAGTCAACACCATATGAAAGCAGATGTCATGAATACTGTATTTTCATTCTCTCTAACAGAAAGTTTCCCAGGAAAAAATAATATTTTAAACCTTCCCAACAAAGTATATTCATTATATGAATTTTAGACTACTGATAGCCAATGCCAACATGATCAATAAAGTAAATAAAATAACACAAGGATACTCTCGAACTTGTCTAACAGCATCAGGATTTTTATATCGGCTGAAGCGCTTCACATACTGGAGTGATTTTTCAAAAACCCTGGACAAGAAAAGGAGAAATAATCACAATACAGCATATATCAGATATATACATGGGAGTCATCCACCAAGCATACTAGTAGATAATTTATTTTCTGTGTTGCATTAACTCTCTTACTCAGGTATCGAGCAGAAGGTCCGATCACAACCGAGTTGTACTCAAAATATATAAGAAAGCCCAGAGAGTGAAAAATACGTTGACAGACAAATTTGTTAAAGGAGTCACATAATAATTCCTCATGATTATCTCCAGGTCCAGGATTTAGAATATCAACTTCCCAAGGTATTTTATGTTCTAAAGTGGCCTTAACTGAATAACTGAATTTCAGTCTTAGGCTGCATTTGATAACTAACATTTAAATTTTGAACCATAAAGTCACTGAATATTCAAAAAGAAGAATTAGTACAAGTTTCTTTTTTCGAACAAATAGGTTGATGCGAATATAACTTAGGTTTAACCTTGCCCTACATTTTATTAAGATATAGTAAATGACAATCTCATCACTCATTTTAAGCACTATTTCATTGGCATAATTCAAATACCAAATCAATAAAACAGGTGGTTTTTTTGTTATAATTTATCAATGAATCTTAACCCTCATGTTCAAGTATTTGATGTCTTGATGGGTCAACAAACCAGTCCGTGGTTTTCAGAAGTGAATGGAAATGGTCATTGTCTCATTGATATAATCTGAATAATGATAAACAAACACAAGGGAGACTTGACTTACTGTGACATTTGATTCATTGGATCATCAGCCATCTGCTGAAGCTGCTCATACTTATGCTCAAGAATAAGGGAAACTTCACAATTCATAAGACATTTGGCCTTCAAAAATTCTACACAAAATTTTCACACACATGTAAGATGGAGTTTCATGATTTGAGAAACATTGAAAATGATAATTCACATGAAGATGGATATAAGTACAATTTATTCAGAGCATGTTCACTTTGAGGGATGTGAGATTGACTAATTTAATCATATCCCATTGGGTTAAATTAATCCCAACTATTTCAATGGGATTCCCGTGAATTTAGTTCATTTGATTAGCCTTGATAAAACCAAGTGAACAAGGCCTCAGTGTTTAAACCGTGATTGGTAAAACAAAAAGCTGTATGTGTAATCCACAATTCATCTTCTTGAGCAAACAAAGCGTCATGATGACAACAATCAATTTAATCTGATGGATTCAATCCCCTAAAAGCGCGCACCACGAGAAAATCAAAATCAATTGTTCCACTATGTTCGAATGTAACTCACAGCAACATCACAGAGTCAAAATCAATAACAAAGACGAAATAGAAGAGGCTGGGTTTAAAAATTCATCCAAAAAAAAATATAAACAAGTCGAAACTTTAATCTAAACCCAGCCTTCACAGAAAACAAGGATAAAGCAAGCAAACAAATTACCATCGGGAATTTTAAGCTCGGCGGCGTTCTCCTCTTCTTCCGCAGACATAGTCGATACTCAAAATATCAAACCTAAAGAAAACAAAATTGATATATCCTAGGCGCGGTGAATAAAATTCCTCAAAGGCTCCGACGCACTGCTGCCCGTTTCTAAATCCTGGCTGTGGCAATTCAGTTTGCGAAATTAGGACACAAACTTATCCTTGGAGTTCGAAAATCAGATCACTCACACTCCCGCACATCATCTCCTCCTGTGTCTCGGATCTTGAGTGCCTGCAAATTGAAATGGATTACTGCCCTAACCGACTAGCCCTGAAGAGTGATTGCTTCATGGCTGTTGGACTGTTTCCTGTTGGTGATTGGAATCAGGGCCGGACTTAATTAGAATATATAAATAAAATAAATTCTAATGGGCTACACTAAATTTGGCCCAGATTAAATTATTACTTCCTATATTCAAAATAAATAGTACGGGATGAGGATTTAGCTCAATGGTTAAGTCTCTTGACTTCCAACGGAAGGTTGGAGGTTCGATTTCCCACTGGCCCCCTATCCCTCCCTGTTTTTCCCTTTGTAATTGTATGGCATGGGCTTCCACCACCCCTTTCCAGCAATGGCTCTTCCAAAAAAAATAATAATAAATAGTACCAGTGCTTATCCAAATAAATAAATAGTCCTTAGTCCTTCAATGGCTCATAAAAAAAAAACTAAATAAATAGTACTACTGCATTTTAAATCTATTATTAGGTTGGGGTTGATTTATGAAGTGAACGAAGCCTACGAATATATATTCACTCGACACTAGGGTTGCAAACGAACCGAATCGAACCGAGTACTGCAGTATTTGATTTGATTTGTTAAGCTTCACGAATACTATCGAATCGAATCGAATAATTCTATAAGATAATTTATATTAAAAAATTAATTTTTAATTATTGAAATTAAATATTAGTTCAATTTATATATCAAATTTAGTACTTTAATTTCATATATAAATATATTCATATTAATTAGTAAATATAATCATTAAAAATAAATTTTAAATTATTAAACAAATTTATTTTATATATTTATATATTATTTTATATAAAATAAAATGTTTAATCGAATATCGAATCGAATCAAATATTATTCGAATATCAAAATTTCGAATAATTTCGAATCGAATCACGAATTGAAACAAAAATATTTGATTCATTTGCAACCCTACTCGACACTACTCGATATTTGATGATTATATTATTTCTACAATCCAACTTGAGCTCAGTACGTACTTGATAAAACTATTCGAATACTTGATTCAACTCAAATTTTTTTTTTGGGTACAAATCAAGGCCTACGTCGAATTTGAGTAGCTTTTACTCAGTAATCACACATACTAAGCTACAACTCAAATTGTTATTTGAACCTTATACTTTTGTCCTTATTAAATATAAGGGGGGTGTTTTGTTCAAATCCACACACTTTTCCCATCTAAATACTATATAATATATTGTTTTTTTTGCCCCATATATAAACCCATATCTTCTTATTGTGTTGATTTAATTTCTCACAATTATATTCATACAGTATTCCCTTTTTTAAAACTAATTTATTTGATATATAATGCAACAATCCCTATTTTTTTAAAAAAAAAATTTGATTTGATTTCATTAATCATAATTTTTTAACTAATTTTATTTGATATATATAATGCAATAATCCCTATTTTTTTAGAAAAAAATTGATTTGATTTGATTTCATAATTATTTTTTACTAATTTTATTTGATATATATAATGCAATAATCCCTATTTTTTATAAAAAAAAAAAACTTGTTTGATTTCATTATTCATAACATTTTACTTTTTTTTTTAAAGTAATGAGTAGTATTAAAACATCAATTTATACGAAACGGAGTTGCCTTGAGTGGTATAAGGCTTTGATAGTTTAAATAAAGATTTCGGGTTGAACCTTTGTGTATGCAAAATTTTGTTTTGGACTCGATCTTCAAGGATTAATATTCTGCCAATGAGGTAGAAAAAATTGAGAATACCTTTTCAACTTAAAGAAAACACCAATTTATTATTCTTATTCATTTATTCATTTACAATTTTCTAGGAATATAAATTATCTTAAAAAGTAGGGTTAACACATAATACTATTTTTTGATAAATTATATTTTCTAATTTAATCTACACTAATTAATATTAATAATAATTAAGTTGAAAGATTTATCTCAGAAAAAAAGAAAAAGAATTAGGCCGTTTACTTTTTTTTTACTGACGGTCGGTAAATACGGTCGGTAAATACTGACGGTAAAACCGACCCGTTTACTTTTTTTAAAGTAATGAGTAGTATTAAAAACATCAATTTATACGAAACGGAGTTGCCTTGAGTGGTATAAGGCTTTGATAGTTTAAATAAAGATTTCGGGTTGAACCTTTGTGTATGCAAAATTTTGTTTTGGACTCGATCTTCAAGGATTAATATTCTGCCAATGAGGTAGAAAAAATTGAGAATACCTTTTCACCTTAAAGAAAACACCAATTTATTATTCTTATTCATTTATTCAAATTTTCTAGGAATATAAATTATCTTAAAAAGTAGGGTTAACACATAATACTATTTTTTGATAAATTATATTTTCTAATTTAATCTACACTAATTAATATTAATAATAATTAAGTTGAAAGATTTATCTCAGAAAAAAAGAAAAAGAATTAGGCCGTTTACTTTTTTTTTACTGACGGTCGGTAAATACGGTCGGTAAATACTGACGGTAAAACCGACCCGTTTACTTTTTTTAAAGTAATGAGTAGTATTAAAAACATCAATTTATACGAAACGGAGTTGCCTTGAGTGGTATAAGGCTTTGATAGTTTAAATAAAGATTTCGGGTTGAACCTTTGTGTATGCAAAATTTTGTTTTGGACTCGATCTTCAAGGATTAATATTCTGCCAATGAGGTAGAAAAAATTGAGAATACCTTTTCACCTTAAAGAAAACACCAATTTATTATTCTTATTCATTTATTCATTTACAATTTTCTAGGAATATAAATTATCTTAAAAAGTAGGGTTAACACATAATACTATTTTTTGATAAATTATATTTTCTAATTTAATGTACACTAATTAATATTAATAATAATAATTAAGTTGAAAGATTTATCTCAGAAAAAAAGAAAAAGAAAAAAAAAGAAAAGCCTAATATATACTACCTCTGTCTCAGTATATTTGTTACAGATGGTTTTTTGGCACTATTCACTGTTTAACTTTGATTCGAATTTTTATGATAGCTATGTAAGAAAAAATATAGTCAAGTGAGACCTTGTTAGATTCGTCTAATCTTGTAGTTTTAGACAATTAACTTTTTATAACATTTCGTTGTATACAATTTAAGTTATTATCCGTTAAAAATGTGTATCAGCATACGTGTTGGGTGGGTCCGTAACAAAAATAGTGAGACGGAGGAAGTAATTAATAATTTGAAATTGAAAGGTAGCAACCAATTAGTGAATTAAGAAATATAGGTAGGCGCTCATCCAAAAAAAAAAAAGAAATATGCCAAAATATTCCATTATACTTACTGTATTATTATAGGTAGCCTGCAGCCTGATGCCCTGCATGCAGATCAAACATACATACATAGTAGTACATGAAATAACATTACTACTACTACTACTTTACTGACGTGGACTTTAAATGAAATAGAATTATAGTAGCTAGAATAGCGTGGAACAAAAGAAATTAGTCATCCTACATTATATAGTACTAATAATAGGGCAGTACTGTAGTGTATCAATGTAACAATACACATATACATATGATGTATATTATTATTAAATTCGGGCCAATTATGAAGGAATGAATCGGCCGGGGTGATGATGTGATCGATCGGAGACATGAGACCATCATTCACATGATGTATGTATGTGAAGGAAGGATGGGAGTAGTGTAGTAGGATTATTAAGTAATGGAGCGACACTGGTCGGCGGCTTCACAGGCTCGGTGATAAGGGTTGGCCTGTTGAGGGGGCCCGTGATGTATTGGGATCCTCCCCGCTGCTATTCCCCCATAACTTATGTATTTCGGTTGTTGTTGCCCCCCCTCATCTTCTGCTGCTCTTGCTGTTGTTGCTATTCCTGCTGCTGCCACTACTACTACTACAAGGATCATCATCATCATCTTCATCTTCATCTTCCCATTATTCCCCATTTTTATTAATTATTATTATTATTATTACTCACTCACTAGCTCCCATGCATATATGCATCATCTATCCCCCACCTATATTTATACACTTAATTAGACTACCTGACCACCTGCATGCATGCAGGAGAATTATTAGGAGATCCATCCATCCATCCATCCATGTCGTCGTATAAATTTATTATTAGTATTTGTCCGGTCCATTACTTTTCTGTGGACTCAGAGACAATCTCTCCCATCCATCCTCTCTTAATTCATTCTGGCCTCTATATATTTATGCATGGATCCGATCCGACTGCACATTAATTGGACTTGGTCATCAATTAACATCTCTATCTCCATCTAGTATATGTATTAGTATATTAGTTACTTGTGATTTGGTCGTCAACCATGCATTCATATATAATATTATATTAGTATAAGTTAGGGTTTCGACTTTCGTACCGTATTTTATTAATTATAATATAAAAGGAAATTACTATTATTATTATTATTATTATTATTATTATTATTAGGATATTATAGTTGTATATATATTAAATATATATGAGAAGAGTTGTTGAAATTGGAGAAAAAATAGCCGAAAGGGATGTTGAAAAAAGGGGTGGGAAAGTGATGGGAATGTAGATTATATTATTTTTATAGATAGATATATAGATATAGATATTCTATAACATCCATCACCGTATATCACGACTAAAAGAGACAAAACAAAAAAAGATTCATTCCAAATTATTGCAACAGTTCAAATTAATCATTCAACAATTTCTCTTGAGCATAAATATATTGTGCACTTCCATTTGACTCTTCATGTTTCCCTAAACTATCCCAATGACTTTATATGAAGAGAACATTTGGCAAACGCACATGTGTTGGACGGAAGAAATAATTTTTGACAGGCCCAAGCTAAGATGTAAAACCCTGTATGCGTTGTTTGAGCGTAGTCTCAACAACCTGCAAACCACAACTAGAGGTGAACACAAAACAAAGTGCGGAAATAAACATAAGAACACCAAGAATTTGGTTACCCAGTTCGATCCACTGATCGATATCTGGGGGCTCCAAGCCAGATTTTCACTAGATTCTCACAAACGGTTGAATCACACATAAACACACCTTACACATCCTTACGTTCCGGTGAACTTCTCTATCTAATCAACCTAGATTAGAGAAACACATGGGAGCTTCAACCTATCTACCCAAATGCACTCAATTCACTAGCAGATGTTAAGGTGGTGTTTGTAGAATCCTAGCTACTCAACAGATTAGGCGCGATGGTGATAAAAACACCCAAGCTATGTACATGTTGTGTTTACAAACAATAAGATTTTCAAAAATGAAACTTTCAGCAGCGAGGGAATTTTTTATATTATGCTTAATAGTTATATTTAAATTTTATTTTATTTTAATTTAAATTTCAAAATAAATAAAAATATTATTTTAATAATTATTTTTATTGATATGTTAGGTTTGTACCAGACAAGCCACAGAAGCTAAAGAAGACGGTATAATATGATTTCTTTGTTAGTTTTAAAAATAATTAAATTATAGTATTATCATATACTACTCTTTCGAATCTATATAAAATCATTACATATTTTTCATTATTCAAAATACAATTTATTATTAATTTATATAATATTAATATAAAATATATAAATATGCCCGTCGAATATCGACGGGTTACTTGCTAGTATCTTTTTAAACTTAAATATTATGCTAGAATTAGAATCTTAATTTGGCCTTTATTCACTCAATTTTATTTTCTTATTTTGCACTTTTTAATTAATGATAGAATATAAATAAATTAATTATATTTGATTTATGACCATATGTATGAATTTTTCTTAAAAAGATATGTCACCCTAAAATATTATTCATCATATATGAAATATTTATAAAAAATAGATAATGTATGACCTCTACCTCTATTATTTGAATTTTACTCATTATAGAAGAATTTTTGAAATCCACAACTAATTAATTTAAAATTATGGAATGATTTATTCCAAAATAATTTTATTAATTTAAATACATAGAATAAAATTTTAAAATATTCAAAGTTTCCTCCCAAAATTCATCCATTTAAATAATTAAAAGTATTTAAATTATGATTTAAAATTCAACCCAAGTGAATTATACTTATTAAATACTTTCTACCATGATATTGTTTTTGAACGATATACTATTTTGTAGTGTTTTTGAATATTATGATATGGTTTATTGAGAATCCTGAAATGTATTAGAATATGAATAATTAAATAAATTTTATTTTTCTATATCAATTATTAAAACACAAAAAGAAGTAGAATTATTTAAACGAATCTGAGTATATAAAAATTCTTAACCAACTTTTACATTTGAAATTACCAAATTAGAAAACAATGTCATAACAAAATATTGAGAGCAAATTTTATCTCTTTGTTCAAACCAAGTTTATCAAGATCGAGATCTTAGTGGGGATCATTTTTGTCTTTGCAAGATTGAGATAAGAGGATCGGATTTATATCTTAAGTCCTACTAAATTTCAACAATAGATAAAAATAATTATACATATTAACAAATGAAAGCATAATATAGAATATAATTAGTTAAATGAATCAATAAAGCACTATAGGCAGAAAATAAAATTCAATACCGATTTTATAAAAAACCTGAGAGTGTGGGAGCATATTTCAAATTTTAGTATGATCGGATCGTATAGGATCGTAAGATTCTATATTAAGATTATTGAGATTCTACAATCAAAATCGGAAACAAGATCGAGATTCTACTAAATTTAAGATCCTACAAAGATCTAGATCGTTTTCAAGAAGTGGAATCGTAAAATGGTAAGATCTTAACAAATTTAAGATCATACAAAGATCAAGATTGATATATTAATAAATTACTAAATATTGTAATACTCTATAATATAGTAATAAATAATGCTATAAATTACTATATAATCCAATCAATTGGTCCACTACATATACTAATTACGTCCCAATCGGTCATTCACCCACTAATTATGCCCTAATTACATACTTTTGGCAAAATCAATCTTTTTTTTAAAAAAATTTAAACTGGTCCGTTATTAATTTTTGTCCCCTTTCGTAATGGACTAATTGGGCAAAAAATTAAAAAAAAGGACGGATCTGGCTTTTTTTTGTAAAAAAAAAGGACCATATTGGCCTTTTTTCCTTAAATTATTTAAGGGTCGTGTAACTAAGTACCTAGTCTTAATCAGAGCCGTCCCGAGGGGGGAGCGAGTGGAGCTCCCGCTCAGGGCCCCAAATTTTTTGGGCCCCACATTTTTCCTTTTATTTTTATTTTTATTTTTGTATTTTTATATTATTTTATTTTTTACTATTACTAGTTTATTTGCATTTTTTAAATTTTAAGATTGAAGTTTGCAAGATTTACCTTTTTTAGTTCCCTCTGTATTTGATTTGGCGTAATTTATCTTTTTCAATTGCTCTTATGTTTGGTTCCTCATACAAAATTAATTCAACTTTTACCTTCTTTTATTGCTTCTCTTTCATCTTGTACTTTCTTTTTTAATCCCAACAAACTTTTCACCAATAGTAAGTGGTCAACTACGACTTTTGATGTTATTTAAATTGTAAACTTTTATCATTTGAACAACACTACACATAATTTCTTAAAATACCATTTATTTTTATTTTTTATTGCATTTAATATTATTTAGATTTAATAATTAATATTAAATATTTTTTTCTTTCTCCGTCCCATTACAATTGTCTTGTTACTGTTGGGCACGATAATTAAGATAAAGTTGATTTGTGAGTATATGACGGGGTCCACATAGTTGTTGGAGGAGAAAAATATTTTTATATATAGAAGGAAGACATTTGTAATGGGACATCTAAAAATAGTAAGTAGGACATTTCGGTTGGAATGGAGGGAATATATTATTATGTGGGGCCCAATAAAAAAATTTGCTCCGGGCCCCCAAAAAGATCAAGACGGCTCTGGTCTTAATTAGGACATGCATGCGCAGCTCGATGCATATGCTGATATGCATAATCAATTCGTGACTGAAATGTCCGTATAATTTAATTAGGACATGCATGCAATGAACAGATGAGGATGATCAGATGAGTTTTGACTGAATTCTGCGAATATTTTCTATATATTATTCGTTACTATTAATTCGTCATTATATTGGATTAAGCTAAGCTTAGCTCGGTGTGTAATTGGTGGTTAATTAGATTAGCATGCAGAATCAACACTTATACCGTGTATAGTAGTATCGTTAATTCAATTAGTCATTAGACGAATCTCATCATTAATTAGATTTTTTGAAGAGTTATTTTGAAGGTTGCTATAATTATTCATTACTAATAATTATTGTGGAATTTGACATGCATATATAAACTGACCGGTTAATTAAAATTAAAATTAAAGAAACAATACTTAAAGAATGTTTGAGAGCGAGCGGATCCGTTAGTGGATAATATATTTGAATACCAGATTGTCTAACAATTCTCTATCTGAATCTGCTATCCGCTAACTCTTAAAAACATCTGCTTAGCAGCTGATGGAATTCTAGTTTAAATTTTTTTAGTTTGGCCTATAATCATATACTGTATGTATTATGAACAATTTTTAAGTTGCCCCCCAAAAACAACCCAATAAAACAAATGTTGGAAAAAGGGGGTTTTGAGCTCCTTTTTGCGTAATGACGATATTTAATTTGGATTAATTAAATAGCGTATACGAATTCTACATTTCGCGTAGATTGTCGTAGTGCATTTATTTTCTCAAAACCGTTGTCGGGTGAGTGAGAAATAAGTGGTCGAAGTGGGTCATTGAATGTGGCTAGTTGAAACGCCTATGTTTAAATGGTTGTTAAAGAGTGGGTAAAGGCGGCGCGTCCCACATTGCTTAGGCAGTGGGAGTTGAATTAGTTTATATTGTTCTGCGTGTTGGAATCAGTTAAACTAATGCAGGTTGGTCAAGTGCGGGGGAAGCCCACACGCGCGCGCCCGCCCGTCCCGAGCCGCGCCGCGCCGTCGCCGTCGCCGTCGCCGTCGCCCGAGCCCGTGCCCGTGGACTTGGACTTGGACTTGGACTTGGATCTTGGATCTTGGGCTTTGGGTGGGCTTTGGGCCTATCTAATTTTTTAGACGAAGTTTATTTGTCGAAGCCCATGCGCCAAGCCCAGTCGTTGAAGCCCACTCTGATTTCAGCAGTTGTTGAAAAGCCATTTGAATCAGCTGTTGAAACCTTTTTGAATTCCAGCTGAAACCGCCCCATCAATGGCTGCCGGCGGTTTCGTCTCGTCTCCTCCAACGCCTATAAATGGCAGCGTCAGGGTTAGGGTCATACACACTATCTTCTGCATTCTCTTCTGCATACCCTCTTCTCCTCCCGACTCCCTCATCTCTTCGTTCTGTTCGTCAGTCGTCGGCGTTAGCGGTGCTGCTACGTCGAGGCAATCGTCGTTTTACCTTTGGGGACGTTCTGCCGTTGCCGGAGCACTACCGGGGCATAAACGTCTTGCGGGAAGAGTTCCATCTCGACTCGACGTTCCTTTTCTGTTGCTGTTCCGTCCATTTCTTACAGGCGCAAGACGTTTATGATGGACGGTTCCACTACTGCCGCCACCGCCTCCGCTGACGTCTCATCCGTCGCTGCTGCCGCCGCCTCCGTTCCCATGCCTGGGTCTGTCCAGGCGTTCGCTGCCGCTGCCGCTGCCGCTGCCGACGGCAGACCCAAACGCCTCTATCGATCAATACTTGATTGATCCCACGGCGGCCTTCCTGCCCCCGTCGCCGACGCCCAACTCTGGCGGGTTCGTTCTGCCCAATTCTGGACAGTTTGTTTCTGGACACTCTTTTGGAACTGTTTCGTTCCAGCCCAACGCTACCGTTGGGGCGTCTTTGCCATTTTCTGGACAAACAGTCGGGGTTACACCCGCAGGACTTAATAATATGAACACCGGTTTGCAACCGGGCGTTGGGCCGCTGAACACTAGTTTGCCAACTTATGTTCAGTCGGAGCCGGCCTTCGTGCCGGGCGTTGGGCCGTCAACGGGTTCTGTCCCTATGGCGCTGCCTAGGTCATTTGGAGTGGCCGAGAAGCCGTCAAAGTTTGACGGGCGTGATTTCAAGACGTGGCAACAGAAGATGCTGTTCTATCTGACCACTCTTGGTTTGGCCGGGTTTTTGAGGAGCAGCCGGCCGTCTGTGTCTGAGATGGAGACCGATCCTCAGAAGCTCTTCGCCAAAGAACAATGGGTTCACGGTGATTTCATGTGTAAGAACTTCATTCTGAGTGCTCTCACGGATCCTTTGTACGCTGTGTACTCTGCTGTAAAAGGTACAAAGGAACTGTGGATTCAGTTGGAACGGAAGTACAAAACGGAGGATGCTGGTACTAAAAAGCATGCCGTTTCCAAATATCTGGGTTTTCAGATGGTTGACGGGCGTTCAGTGGTTGAACAAGTTCAAGAGTTTCAATTACTGATACATAGCGTTCACGCTGAGGGAATGCAATTGCCCGATGCGTTTAACGCTGCGGTTGTGATCGAGAAGCTGCCTCCTTCGTGGAAAGACTTCAAGAATTACTTGATGCATAAGCAAAAAGAAATGTCCCTTGAAGATCTTGTTACACGGATTAGAATCAAGGAGGATAACCGCAAGGCCGTGTCAAAGAGCCATTCCATGGAGGCTAAGGCGAACTTGACTGAAACCGGTAAACGCAAGCAGCCGACCGCTGCGGGCAAAGGAAAAGCGGTTGCCGATGGCCAAAAGAGGAAGAAGTTCTCCGGGAATTGCTACAACTGTGGCAAGGTTGGGCACTTTGCCAATCAGTGCCCAAAGCCGAAGAATAAGAAGCATGCTAAGCCTGCCTCTCATATGGTACAGGCTGAACCTGAAGGTTGGGAAGACAACCTTTGTGCAGTGGTGTCTGAAGCAGTATTGCATATTGATGATGCTAAAGGTTGGTTTGTTGATACCGGGGCTTCGTGTCATGTGGCTGCCAACAGGGAGTTCTTTACTTCATACCGGACTGTTGAAGGCAGAAAGCTGCACATGGGAAACCAAGCATCATCTGATGTGGTTGGCGTTGGAAATGTGATACTGAGGCTGACTAGTGGCAAAAACTTGACTCTGAAGGATGTGCTGCATGTCCCTGATATCCGGAAGAATTTGGTTTCTGGTTCGCTGCTAGTTAGTAGTGGTTTTAAACTTGTTTTTGAGTCTGATAAGTTTATCATGACTAAGTTTGGAAAATTCCTTGGTAGAGGCTATCTCACCAATGGACTTTTCAAGTTTAATGTAATGGCTAAACGCCAAGTTGTTGAGCAAGCTTCTGGTAATAAAATTGAAGGTTCTTCTTACTTGCTTGAGTGTTTTAATTTATGGCATTGTAGACTTGGACATGCAAATAAAAATGCTATAAAGAGATTGGTAAATTTAAATTTACTTAAGGAAATGGAATTCAACGATAAAAACAAATGTGAAATTTGTGTTGAAGCGAAAATGACAAAACCTCCATTTCCAAGTGTTGAAAGAAATACTAAACCCCTGGATTTAATTCATACTGATGTATGTGATTTTAGATCTTTGCAAACTCGGGGTGGTAAAAAGTATTTTATTACTTTTATTGATGATAGCACTCGTTATTGCTATCTTTATTTGTTGAGAAGCAAAGATGAAGCTATTGAAGCTTTTAAAAACTTCAAGATTGAGGCTGAAACTCAGTTGAATAGCCGAATTAAGGTTATTCGGAGTGATCGAGGAGGAGAATATGTTGCTCCATTTGCTGAATTGTGTGCCGAATCCGGAATAATTCATCAAACTACAGCGCCATATTCACCACAGTCAAATGGTGTTGCGGAACGAAAGAACCGTACGCTAAAGGATATGATGAATGCCTTGTTGATTAGTTCAGGGTTACCCCAGAACTTGTGGGGGGAAGCTGTTTTAACAGCTAATTATATTTTAAATAAAATACCTCACAAAGGTAAGGAAGTAACACCTTACGAGTTATGGAAAGGTAGAAAACCTTCTTTCAAATACCTCAAAGTGTGGGGGTGTTTGGCGAAAGTTGAGGTGCCACCGCCTAAACAAGTTACAATCGGCCCTAAAACAGTTGATTGTATCTTTATAGGGTATGCCCTCAACAGTAGCGCGTATCGTTTCCTGGTACATAAGTCAGAAATATCTGGTATAAGTGAAGGAACGATAATTGAATCAAGAAACGCCGTGTTTTTTGAAGACATATATCCTTACAAGGATAGAGTGGAATGTTCAAATAAAAGAACGTTTGATGAAGCTACGAGTTCTGATCAGCCGAAGCAAACTGACAAGGGAAGTGTTTCTCCTGAACCAGTTGAGCTTCGTCGTAGCCATAGGGCCAAAGTGGCTAAAACTTTTGGTCCAGATTTCGTCACTTTTATGTTAGATAATGAGCCAAGAACTGTGAGTGAAGCTCTGGCTCGACCAGATGCTGCGTTATGGCAAGAAGCCATAAACAATGAGTTAGAATCCATTATGCAAAATCGCACTTGGGTTCTTACTGATCTACCGAAAGGTTGTAAACCCTTAGGGTGCCGCTGGGTCCTTAAAAGAAAATATAAAGCCGATGGATCAATCGATAAATACAAGGCTCGCCTTGTAGTTCAGGGCTTTAGACAAAAGGAAGGAGATAATTATTTTGATACTTATTCTCCGGTGTCCCGAATCACCTCCATTCGAGTGTTTCTCTCGATTGCTGCACTTTACAATCTTGAGATACATCAAATGGATGTTAAGACTGCGTTCTTAAATGGTGATCTAGATGAAGAGATTTATATGAATCAACCAGAAGGCTTTGTTGTTCAAGGACAAGAGCATAAAGTCTGCAAACTGGTTAAATCTCTGTATGGTCTGAAACAAGCGCCTAAGCAGTGGCACTTGAAGTTTGATAATGTAATGTTGTCAAACGGGTTCAAGTACAATGAATGTGATAAATGCGTTTACTACAAGGGAATAACAGACAAATTTGTTATAGTTTGCTTGTATGTAGATGACATGTTGATCATGGGCAGTGACTTGAATATGATTAATCAGACCAAGAACATGTTAAAAAGGAATTTTGACATGAAAGACATGGGTATAGCCGATGTCATATTAGGGATTAAAATCATAAGACATCCCGAAGGGATTGTTCTTTCTCAGTCTCATTACATTGAGAAAGTGTTAAGTAAATTCAACGCTTATGATAGTCGTCCGGCAAAGACGCCTATGGATCCCAGTGAAAAGTTGAAAGTAAACAGTGGTGAACCTGTTGCTCAAGAAGAGTATGCAAGAATCATTGGTAGTCTAATGTACTTGACTAACTGTACTCGCCCGGATCTTGCATATTCAGTTAATAAACTGAGTAGATATACTAGCAATCCAAGTCGTGAGCATTGGAAGGCTATTATGAGAGTCTTGAGATATCTGAGATATACTCAAGAGTTGGGGTTACATTACACGAGATATCCTCCTGTTCTTGAAGGGTACTCTGATGCCGATTGGATATCAGAGAAAAGTGATTCATTATCCACAAGTGGTTATGTATTCATGATTGCGGGAGGGGTTGTGTCTTGGAAGTCACAAAAACAAACGTGTATAGCCCGATCCACCATGGAATCTGAATTCATAGCTTTAGATAAAGCTGGCGAAGAAGCCGAATGGCTTCGAAATTTCCTCGAGGAAATTCCATGTTGAAAGAAACCTGTGCCAACAGTAATGATACACTGTGATAGTCAAGCAGCTATTGGCAGGGCACAAAATGAGATGTATAATGGCAAGTCGAGACATATCCGTCGTCGACATCATACCGTTAAGCAATTGATCTCTAGTGGGGTGATTTCTCTAACTTATGTGAAGTCTGGAGATAACCTAGCGGATCCGTTAACAAAAGCTATCAACAGAGATCAATTTTGCAAATTGCGAGAGGGAATGGGGTTAAAACCCACACCTAAAGAATGATTACATTGGTAACCCAACCATGATGCGTGGAGATCCCACAAACTTGGTTCAAAGGGACAACTAAGATGTATGATTTCAAATGTGAAAACACTTTTGAAGAATAATCTTCATCCTTTCCCTCAGAAGCAATGATAAAGTGTTTGATGCCTGTCTGTGGTAGAGGTTGAGTTTAATGACTCTTAATGATTCTGGAACTGTGTGTTCATATAAGTATGACAGGATACTTGTTCGAATCACCTATATAAGTAGAAGTGTGGCCGCTTCAGTATAGACTTATGAATCCAAAGGGGGTTTCCATGGCCTGGAATGGAACCAAACGTGAGAACGGACAAAGAGTCTGAAAAGTTACTGATTCTTTATTATTGGACTAGTATACGATGTGGGGGATAGTTCAAGAGTAAAATCACTAAGCCGCCTGTATACTCGATAATATTGATATGGTTTAAGTTCAAAGCCAAAAACTACTTAAACCCGTGCAGTAACCTTTCTTTAAAGAAGGAGTCGGGGCATTTGCATCTGCATTGCATTCACTGCTGCTGTTATTTCCACTCATGTGGGGGATTGTTGGAAAAAGGGGGTTTTGAGCTCCTTTTTGCGTAATGACGATATTTAATTTGGATTAATTAAATAGCGTATACGAATTCTACATTTCGCGTAGATTGCCGTAGTGCATTTATTTTCTCAAAACCGTTGTCGGGTGAGTGAGAAATAAGTGGTCGAAGTGGGTCATTGAATGTGGCTAGTTGAAACGCCTATGTTTAAATGGTTGTTAAAGAGTGGGTAAAGGCGGCGCGTCCCACATTGCTTAGGCAGTGGGAGTTGAATTAGTTTATATTGTTCTGCGTGTTGGAATCAGTTAAACTAATGCAGGTTGGTCAAGTGCGGGGGAAGCCCACACGCGCGCGCCCGCCCGTCCCGTCCCGGTCCCGAGCCGCGCCGCGCCGCGCCGCGCCGTCGCCGTCGCCGTCGCCGTCGCCGTCGCCCGTGCCCGTGCCCGTGCCCGTGGACTTGGACTTGGACTTGGACTTGGATCTTGGTAATTGGGCTTTGGGTGGGCTTTGGGCCTATCTAATTTTTTAGACGAAGTTTATTTGTCGAAGCCCATGCGCCAAGCCCAGTCGTTGAAGCCCACTCTGATTTCAGCAGTTGTTGAAAAGCCATTTGAATCAGCTGTTGAAACCTTTTTGAATTCCAGCTGAAACCGCCCCATCAATGGCTGCCGGCGGTTTCGTCTCCTCCAACGCCTATAAATGGCAGCGTCAGGGTTAGGGTCATACACACTATCTTCTGCATTCTCTTCTGCATACCCTCTTCTCCTCCCGACTCCCTCATCTCTTCGTTCTGTTCGTCAGTCGTCGGCGTTAGCGGTGCTGCTACGTCGAGGCAATCGTCGTTTTACCTTTGGGGACGTTCTGCCGTTGCCGGAGCACTACCGGGGCATAAACGTCTTGCGGGAAGAGTTCCATCTCGACTCGACGTTCCTTTTCTGTTGCTGTTCCGTCCATTTCTTACAACAAAACCTTTTTAAGTTGCCATTTGCCAACATGAACATGCATGCATGTACGTAATATATTCTTGGTAATTTATTACTATTATTTTTAAAAAAAAAAAATCGTAAGGAACTAGCTAGAAACATGCATGGAAGGATGGATCGGGATCTCTAGCTCCAATTTTAATTATTATTCATGGAAATGGGAAATGATCTTGTATATATATCATATATGTCGTTGTCACAATTACATTGCAGCATTAATAATGAATAGCTAGTAGTAGTATATAGTATATAATATAGAAACAAATTAAAAGGACATGATTGTTAGTATTATTAATGTAATTCTAAATAATACTAATAAACTAATATTAATAAAAGCAAAGCATCATCTATATACATATATATATATATATATATATTCGTAGGTATATAGTTATAGTATAATTTAGGATGGATGTATATATAGGAAGGAAGCAGCGCATATATCGGGGCATGCTCGCAGCTGTTGAATGGTGGGTAGCCTAGTAGGGCTTTTATTATTAGGGGTTTTCCGATCTGCAATGGTCGCTGGGGTTGCAACCCCGTCGATAAGGATTGGCCTGCTCTGGCGGCGCGTGATGCCCCGGCACCCCCCCTGGTTTCATCGCTCCATACTTTAGGTTTTTTGCTTCTGCTGCTGTCATGATATTACAATTAGAAGAAGAAGAAGAAGAAGAAGAGATGCTGCTTCCCACCACCACCATCACTACCATCATCATCACCATCACTTTATTCACTTTCACCACCTTATTATCCATCTTTTAATTTCCTCCGATCCGATCCTCGATATATAGAAGAGATCCTCTATTCTCTATCTTCTCTATTATTTCTCTTTTTACTACGTAGTACTACTCCGATCCATCTTTATTATCATACTCCTTAATACCACAAGTATATATATATAGATGCATATATAGCTCCCAATATCCCATCCCGGCCATACATGCAAATATGGTGCATGGTATATGCATGCTAAGCTTGTCCATTAGTTTTTCATGCACTGGAGACAAATTCTCTCCGTATGTCTCTCCATCTCCATCCATATATACTATATATATATGTATATATATGTATATATATATGTTTTCTCACTTTAATTTCTCACCCATATACCATATTTTTATAGTATTAAAAAACAATCAGTATAATTAATTAATTTCTTAAAAATATCAAGTATATATATATATATATATGTGTGTGGGAGTGGGACGGTAATACTTTTAATAAGTAATAATTATATATACCCGATTTTCGCAGCGCGGTTCAGCCGTAAGTCGTAACCAAAACAAGCAGATTAAAAATAATTTAACGGGGTGAATGGAACTATATTTAGTTACTACAATCAATAAGCTAATGATCGATTGCCAAATAACACCCAACAACAAATCATCATATCATCATCATTATGAACTAGTACTAATTGCTACCATACATTCTTTTTTAGTTGTCTTTCTAGCAAATACTACACAAATCAAGAAACATAATTATTACCACACAATCTTCCATTTCTACCCCTCTCACTTACCAAGAAATGTACTTGGGGTGGAGAGAGAATGGACATCATTGGGGAATAAAGGGGTAATATTGGAAAAGTTTTATAGAAATACAAAAAATAACAATTATTGTGGAACACTATTTCATCTCTAAAAAGACTACTATATTTTGGAACGGAGGGAGTAATTTTTTAACTGCACTCAAATTATGGCCGCCTGATGATAATATGAAGTTATAATCTATTTGATTATTAAAAGCTGTTGTTGGATCGATGGAATTTGGCAAAAAAATTAAATTAGGATGATAATCTGCAGTGTTATTTGAGTGGTGCACCTCATGCATGTGATATATATATGGTGGAAATTTTAATTTTGAAAACGGCTTCTGATCGAAATATTAAGTCATGAAATGAAAACTAATATAACGACTTATATACATAATAATAGGAAGCTAAGCTGCAGGTAATAATAGTATATCAAATATCACCTCCAACTTCCAAGACTCCGCCGCCTAAAAAAATATAGCCTCCAAGTTTGTTGTAGGCTTTAATGCAAAAGTCAAATTAATTAAATACACAAACATACATACAAATTTCTACTACTCCTACTTTCTTGCGTTCCCATGAGTATCAATATAATTATCACACTTCAACGTTCAACAATATTACTCATATTGTACTCCCTTATAAGTATATACTACGTATGTAATATAACTTGAGAATGGATATATGCAGTGCTATATATATATACTTCATTTGGACAGGCTTTCTTATATTATGAAGACATATATATATACTATCATCAATCAGCTCAAAAATCAAATACTTTGTACGTCAGCTTAAACGAATTAAATTGATGAATTATAGCTAGGAATTAGTAATACAAGCTAACTGAGCAACCTTAATATTTTGAAAATCCTTAAAAGTGAAGCACAATAATAATAATAATAATAATAATAAATAATAATAAATAAAATATTATTATTACTATTATTATTATTATTATTATTATTATTATTTGTTATTATCATTATTATTATTATTATTATTGGAGTATTATTATTAGGAGTGAGGGTGGAAATCCGGTAGATATTACCAGATTATATTACCAGCAGTAGGTGTGTTGATGTGTGGTTGTTAATTTGAGAGAAAAGCTAGCTAAGAGAGGAGTATATATTAATTGTTGTTACTACGTACTATTAATTACTTTTCGGTGGGTAGTTGAACTTGAATATTAGTATTACGGAAATCGTTTGGGAGCTGGCGACATGTAGGTGCTGGCACATTTAAAAGTGATGTGTATGTGTATATAAAATTATGTGTGAGTATCAAAAAAAATGATGGATAGAGGTTATGAACCAAAAACTAATAAAAAACAAACTACCGTCTATACATCACTTTATAAGGCTTATACATCACTTTATAAAGTGTTACACATCATTTTTAGCGTTGTCTGCACCTATCGGAAATCGGATTGTATTATTACTACTACTACTTCTTACTAGTGTCATAATAATAAATGGAGTAATTAATATACTATGATAAAGCTATCACCCCGCGGCCCCCTCATGCATGCATACCTAGCTAGATATTTCCATTACAACTCCTAGCTACTTTTGCTTCTTTCTATTTCTATTGTTTCCATATAAACATTGCTTCGGGAATAGCTAATTACTCGACTTCCAATTTTTATGCTTTTTTGTTCCGATTACCATTCTATGATCTTTATTTATTCCTTCTTTTATATTTATAACACTACAAAAAATTCACGGCATGGAGAACAAAATTTTATTAAAGTCATTGCATAAAACTTTGTCGCCTGGTGGATTTTGTCACCTAGAGCACTAGGCGACAAAATCATTTCGTCACCTACCCGCGAAATTTTTGCATAGTGTAATTTGCGTGATATAAATTAGCTCCCATGTAACAATGTATGTATATATATATTGTTACTTTGTGCATGTATGTGGGTTAATACATAGTACTACTTATATTATATTTAGCATTAAGAAATGAGTCTTATTACATTGCCGCTTTTTTTGGGTGATTTTATGGTACTTAATGCTTGCACTTTTGTTCCAAGAAAATATTTTAGTTCCAAATTAAGTTTGTTATACTACATAGCTTCATCTCGTTTCTTTCTTCAATTTCTATTCTTTATAATTTGTTTGTTATATTTAAATTTAAATAATTCCCTCCATCCAAAATTCCAAATTGTTACTAATGTAATTAAGTTATAAACACTAATGCATGAGAGGTGAGAAAAGTGACAAACTAGAGAATATAGGGTTTGACCATATATATATGTAATATATATACACACATATAAATGGAGTATTAATTATTGGAACAAATTACATTTTTATGTTAAATTAAAAGCCAAAAAAAAAAGGTACTACTACAAAGCTTCATCACATGATGATCACAAACCCGGCCCGGCCAACTTCCCAGCAATTAAATGTCCAACAAATGTAGCTGAACAATGTCATTAATTCCCCCCGAATTGGAGCTCACATCATATCGCTACTATAAATTAAAACCATCGTCGACCAAACAACCAACAAACAAACTACATATATCACAAATCATTAATACGTCGTCGTCGTCTTCATCATCATCTTCTTCTTCTTGATCAATATGGGAGGAGGAGGAGGAGGAGGATCTCCCTCTCGCTTCCTCATAACATTTTTCCTTCATATGATCTCCTTCCTTACAGCAGCAACCACCACACTACTACTTGTCACTGCTGCTGCCGACAATAATAATAATATCCCAGCCATCATAGTCTTCGGGGACTCGTCCGTGGACGCTGGCAACAACAACTTCGTCCCTACCATCGCCCGGAGCAACTTCGAGCCCTACGGCCGTGATTTTCTCGGTGGGAGGCCGACGGGGAGGTTCTCCAATGGCCGGATCGCCACTGACTTCATTTCGGAAGGGTTGGGACTCCAGCCGGTGGTGCCCGCCTACTTGGATCCTGCTTACAATATTTCCCACTTTGCAGTTGGGGTCACTTTTGCCTCCGCCGGTACAGGTTTTGATAACGCTACTTCTGATGTGCTTGTAAGTTACGTTGTTTCATTTCTTCAAATTCATACTATTACTATATCATTGCATTCCAACTACCCAAATAAATAAATGGGTCTGTCTCTCTTTTATTTTCATAAATTTAACTAGACACATCCATCCTAATGGATTATATATATATTTTGATCATTATTTTTTATTTTTATTTATGTACAAAAGAAAAAGAATAATTTGTGATCGTTTTCAATTTATGCGCTTTAGTTGGGTCATGTGTATTTTCGGTGCATGTACTGATCATAAATTATTTCACATTAAAGAGTTTTTGTTTCATGTCCCTTTAAAGTTTAGCGTTGCATTTAATTCTTTAGAGAACATTTATTTGTTGTTCAATCCTGTGGCCAGTAAAAGCATTGATGATGAATTGTATGACAACCAAACCACATAATGTAATGTGTGTGCAACCTGCAGTTTTACGGTGTGAAAAAGCAAAAAAATAAAAATTACAAATTAAGTAGAATTATATTGTACTACTACTAATTAAGTTGGACATATGTTTAATTTGAACTCCATATATACACTGTGACTGTATATTTATATAATGTTATTTTCATGTATGTATATAATAATATCAGGGCGTAATTCCTCTATGGAAAGAATTGGAATATTACAAAGAATACCAGACGCGGCTGCGCGGGTACCAGGGCGATTTCAAAGCCCTGTCGACAATCGTGAACTCCCTTTACATAATAAGCATCGGGACGAACGACTTCCTGGAGAATTACTACAGCACGTTCTCACGGAGGCGGGCGGAGTACACGGACGTGGACGAATACAAGGATTTCCTGATAGGAATAGCGCGGAAATTTGTGGTGGACCTGCACGGGCTGGGGGCACGGAAGATCTCGTTAGGGGGGCTGCCGCCGATGGGGTGCATGCCGCTGGAGAGGGCGCAGAACATCGGGAACGGGAACGCGTGCATGGAGACGTACAACGCGGTGGCGTTGAGCTTCAATGAGAAGCTGAGTAAATTGGTGGAGGATCTGAACGGGGAACTGCCCGGATTGAGGATGGTGTTGTCGAACCCGTACTATCTGCTGCAGCACATGGTGGAGAAGCCAGCGGCGTATGGGTTTGAAGTGGCGGAGAGAGGGTGCTGTGCGACGGGGACATTCGAGATGGGGTTCACGTGTGTTGATGAGATGAGGAACCCGCTGACGTGTCGGGATGCCGACAAGTACGTGTTTTGGGATGCGTTCCATCCCTCCCAGCGCACCAATAAACTCATCGCCGAACATCTCCTCAATACCTCTTTGCACACCTTCCTCCTCCACTAATTTACTTAGTACTTTTTACACTCTCATCATCTACCTTCCTACCTACTACTTGCATCTATCATATATACTTAAAAAAAAAAAAAAAAAATTTACATTTACGACACTACTCGCTCTACGGCACATGCTTGAATTTGGTTGTCATCGTCGTCGTCTTGTATGTATGTATGTATACAAATTTAATATTATTATTGGTATGTTCATGCTTGCTAATCTCAGCCATCCTCACATCAAAAAGCTAGCTAATAGTAAGCGCGCTAAGTCCCCAATTCAATTCTCAAGTTTATGTTACATGCTCAAAGAAAGAGTATAAATACAACTAGTAAATAAACCCGTCATGACGGGCATAACTTTATATTTTATATAATATATATATTTATATTATATAAATTAATAATATAAATTATATTTATAGTAATGAAAAATGTGTAATAGTTTTTTTATATATTCAAAAGATGATGTATATGATAATATAATTTAATTATTTTTAAAACTAACAAATAAATTATATTATACCGTATTCTTTGGCTTCTGTGTCTTGTCCGGTACAAATACAACAGATCAATAAAAATAACTATTAAAATAATATTTTTTTATTGATTTGAAATTTAAATTAAGATAGAGTAAAATTTAAAAGTAAGTATGAAGCATAATATGAAATTTTTTCTAACAATTTGTTGAAAATTTCTTTGGTGAAAATCTCATTGATAGGGGGCTAGTATAAGTGTATAACACTATCTTTTAAAAAGTTTGAATTTGAAATGGTGCAGTTTATATTTGTATATGTACTTTAAAAAATTACCGCTATAGGATCACTCGTAGAGTTCATAAGAATATCATCCGAAAATGTCGCATCTAATTATACATCTCCAAAATCAATATCCGTTTTACCATCACCTACATCAACTATCCATTTTGCAAATTTTCTGTCATATATAAATTTCATTGTAAACAACAATTCTTGTGGTATCTTGAATTAATTATTCTTAATTGCATATTAATACTTTTAGCCACATCTTGCCAGTGACACAAAATATTACAACATAACTGTTCACGACTAAAAACTGATTTTGGAAGATAAAATATGACATTCTTTAAAGATTGACATTGACGTTTGTTTATAATCATAGCAAAACAAACTGTGAGTGAGAATTTTTTCATCTCAAATCGAATAAAAAATTTGGTTAAATCAAATAGGCTCATAATCATTCTTGCTAATCTCAAATCGAATAAAAATTTTGGAAGATAAAATTTATTATTATTATTGTCATGTTCATGCTTGCTAATCTCAGCCATCCTCACATCAAAAAGCTAGCTAATAGTAAGCGCGCTAAGTCCCCAATTCAATTCTCAAGTTTATGTTACATGCTCAAAGAAAGCGTATAAATACAATGACAAAGCGTGGGTTAACAACTTGATTTGCTAATAAGCTAATGGACCTAAACAACATAGTAATCACCAAAATAATTGGCCCAACACTTCCAGGCCGGCCCAATTCACCATTACCCAAATAGAAGTAATAATATTCTCACCTAAAGTATTTTAATAAATTTTGAAAGAATTTACTAAATGATAATTTTCCGGCGGTTTTGTTAATTTATTAAGGGTAAATTAGGTATTTGCCCATTCAAATAAGCGAGATTCTTGTGCAAGCCACCAACCGTGCTTCGTCCACTCATCACTCCGTCCCGGCGACCATCCATCTTAATAGTTAATACCCTCCCTTTCCTGCGATTATTATTAACTTTGATAGTTCAAGAATTTCAAGAGTTCCACCGGAATGTATAGAGGTATACCGCGCCTGAGGACCTCCGGATCATCGATTGTGAAATATCTCACGCCGGCGCACTTAAAGCAAAAAGCCGTCAGTTCCTTCTCGGTTCTTCAGGAAACTTTTTATTCCACAAAGGTAACTCTGTGAATATGGAAAATTACGGTTGTGTTTTGATTGATTTTAGTTTGATGTTTGCGCTGTTGTGATATTAGGTTTTTTGTTCGAGAGCTGTGATGTTCGTACAAGTATAATTATGCATTTATGTTATCAAGTGGTTAATTCATTTTTAAAAGTGTGGTGTACTTTGATAGTGACTTTTAGCGTGAAAATATGTTCAAAGGTTACTTGATTTTCGTGTTGTTTTTTGTTTTCTCGCTAATTTATTGTTTGGATTTTAGTTGTGAAAGTTTCGTTTATCTAGTCGATTTCTCTCTTTTTTGATCATGGTTTGTTTTGTTCTTGCAGGATATATTTGAGAGGCATAGAGTTGTTTTTACTCTTTGCACTTCCATTGCATCAGTTGCCACAGCATGGGCAGGTATGTCTCTTAAGCAATCTTCTCCATCAGTCCATCATCGACATCCCAATTTCATGTTGAAGCATTTCCAGCTTGCTAATGTGGAAGCTGCTCTGTAATTATAATATACACTGGGATGGTGGGTTGTTTGGCTAGTTTTTAACCTGAGAATTGGAATTCCATTCTTTCGGAGAAGTTATAGCAAGATTGCAACAGTTAAGGGTTTATCTGGATGACAACAGATATTGCTAGTCATAAGTATGTAATGGATTTCGAGTGGATTATTTAATTGTCTAACTAATTCATTGGGACGTTGAAGCCCTTGAGTTTTAGGTTGTAAATAACCTGAGAATCGGAATTCCATTCTTTCGGAGAAGTTATAGCAAGATTGCAACACTTAAGGGTTTATCTGGATGACAACAGATATTGCTAGTCATAAGTATGTAATGGATTTCGAGTGGATTATTTAATTGTCTAACTAATTCATTGGGACGTTGAAGCCCTTGAGTTTTAGGTTGTAAATAACCTGAGAATTGGAATTCCATTCTTTCGGAGAAGTTATAGCAAGATTGCAACACTTAAGGGTTTATCTGGATGACAACAGATATTGCTAGTCATAAGTATATAATGGATTTCGAGTGGATTATTTAATTGTCTAACTAATTCATTGGGACGTTGAAGCCCTTGAGTTAGGTTGTAAATAACCTGAGAATTGGAATTCCATTCTTTCGGAGAAGTTATAGCAAGATTGCAACACTTAAGGGTTTATCTGGATGACAACAGATATTGCTAGTCATAAGTATATAATGGATTTCGAGTGGATTATTTAATTGTCTCACTAATTCATTGGGACGTTGAAGCCTTGAGTTTTAGGTTGTAAATCACTTGATTAAAAATTAGATGTAGTAACTAATTTAAAATGGTATGGGAACTTGTGGATATTGTTTTGAAAATTCATGCATCATCTAACTATGTCATTGATCCAGGTTATACTTTACGCCATTATCATCAATCAAAAGTTGACCAAAGGCTTGAAGCAATTGAGAAAGCTGTAAGTATGTCAATATCCTTCCTTCTCTGTTAAGTATAATGTCAATTCATGTTGAGATTGTGGAACATGCATACAGCTGCTTGAATTTCATTTATCTCATTTTGGTTATAACCTAATTGTTCTTGCTACCACTATTTCATTTTCACGGTAGGTCAAGCAGTGTTTGAGCGTTGATTCTGAAATATATAGAACTAAAATTCATCAAGGATCTGAAGTATGGAGTTTAGGATTTTAATTTACTTATCTGTATGATTTTTTTTTTAATTATTATTTTTGTTTATTCTCCCCAGCTTTGTTGTAATGCAACTGTTGTAGATATACTATCTGGGACATGGATGATGACTTCATGAAGGAATTTTGACTTTATAGGCTTTTACAGACCTCAAATGTGAAGTATGGTGGTTAGATTTGGAGAGGGTGCTTGAGTCATATATGCGGGTGTGCTGCTCTCACACACTGGCACAGTGATATTGCTTTTCTTTTGATTGATATATTGTATTCTTATGTTTTACTGCACCAAGCAACATTACGAGCTCTCTATTTTATTCAATAAAATGTTCAATGCAGTACTGTGCAGATTCCTCTTCTTTTATTTGTAATACTATCATGGCTTGGTTGACCTACCCATTTCAACTGTCTAAGATGAACTTTGTTTTACTACTGCTGCTTTCCTCTAATCTCTTATTTTTAGTTGATTTGGAATTTGAATTTATTTTTGCAGATGAAAAGCAATTATCAAATGGAAGATCGTGAGCTTAAAAAGCTTGTTTCAGGAACTATAAGTTTTCCGGCTTGTATTGCAACTGCTGGAACCAGTTTGATTATAGGGTCAGTTAACTCTTATTCTGATCCATGCTATTCATCATCAAGAATTCTGCATATGTGAAGCAACTTAATGCCCATCTAAGTGTTGACCTTGAAGGAACACTACTATATGAATGCTTCAATCCAGTATTATGTAAGAATATGAAAAATATAGCACTCCCTTGGGTTTTTTTATTTGTTTCCGAAGGCGCACACCAACCACCTTTTGGCGATAAATAAAATAGAAATAGAGGGAGTGAAGACGGAAGAAACAAGCTTTTGACCTGTCTTTTATAACCTGCTTTCTATTTGCTCGATCCTGGATTTGTTTTGTTACATTCTTCATGGGAAGAGAAGTAATGTTTATTTTGTGTATATGGCATTTTATCTTTGGTCTGAAAGTTATGGCATAAAAAGGTATTTATAGTATTGTATTTGACTATTTGCGGCACTATTTTGTTTGTGTCTATGACTCGATGAGTGTGTGCATCTTGATTTAGTTGGGTTATGCAATGAGTTGTGCATGAATTGAGTTAATAAACCAAATTTCTCTTTTTCTAATAGAATTATGCATGGATTCTCGCAATTAGATGTTTTATCGAGGACAGAGTAAGGGTCAGTGTAACAGAAGTAGCCGTAAAAAATATACTTATCGTAGTTGTTTGTATGCATCATCTTTTCCATGGGGACTTTCAGGTATGGTTTGGGGTGGCGAGGTGGGGCGTGGTACGCTCAGAGAAAGTTGAGAAGGGAACAAACGAAACTGTTGGGGCAAATAAAGCCTAAAAGATGGCCTCTCAAATTCCTGAAAAGGCCACTGATTAAGACGAAGCAATCAGAGATTGCTGCAAATGTATCTGAGCGTCTGCAGAAGGATGCATCAACCACCACAGCAACAAATTGATGAACGGAGCATGATGGAGCACAGTTTTGTGAGATTCCAATGTAAACAGAATAAGTGTCCCATTGAGATATTGTGGATTGTTTTTATTCAGCGAAAGGATTTTGAGATTCCTTTCTGTGCCTGTTACTTGTACTAGACGATATGGGATGAGATGAGAGATGAGAGTATAGTAGTAGGATAGGGACAACTTTAACCCAGTCTTATTGAAGATTCGTCGAGTTTGGGTTGAGGGAGTAGTAGTGAAACTGTAAAAGAAAGTTTCTTTTGCTGATGGGAACTATTTGAAGTACTGTGGGTGGGTTAAGTTTTTTATGATGGTTGGTTTTATCCATGAACTATGTAATGAGGTCGGGTGTTTAGTTTTTGGAAAGCTGTATTATCCGAGTGCAGTGCAGAAATAATGAATGAACCGGAAATACAAAAGCAAAATTGATGCAGCCAGCGGCCATGTATTATCCGAGTGCAGGCCAGGCGGCAGCAGGATTGGTGCCTTTAATATCCAGGATCTCAGATCAGATGAGATTGGGTTTTCACCAAAATTAAATTTCTATTGCCAACATGAGAAAACAGTCAATCAGCCCTGCAGACGTTACTGTTGTTGGTGTATTGGAGGAGGTCCTAAATGGCTCGCCTGACTTGGCAGTTGGCACTACTACCTTCCTTTATCACACTCATTCCCCTGAGCTGAGCTTATTAGACAGCCTCCTTGCTTGTATTATAGTTGTGCAATTTCGACCAACCACCACCCCCCCTATGCAAATGCAATGTTGGGAGTATAAATAATACTAATAATATGGCTCCAAGCCAAGGTGGCCGCAGATTGGCTTTAATTAGATTGTTAATTGTTGAGTTGATGAATTCACCACCACATCAAAAGCTTTAGCTATTCGTACCTAAAGCTTAATTAAATTGTGAATATAGCTAGCTAGAGTCGTCGATATTGCTATTTTACGTCCACAGACAGCTCCTTAAGCAATAGTAGCTGATTATCTTAATTCTCTCTCTCTCTCTCTCTCTCTCTCTCTCTCTCTCTCTCTCTCTCTCTCTCTCGCGAGAGGATTGGGCTTGAAGTTGAAGTTGTATGTTGTGAGGACATCACATCACACACTCATCATCCATCATCATTCATCATGATCAGGTTGGGGGCAAAACTCAATCTCCCTTGGGGCCAACGGTAAAACTAAAGTACAAGAAAAAATTTGGAAATCTATATAATAAATTCTGAATACTTTTTGGCATGTGCAGACTATATTGCCCTTATTAATTTTAATTCATCCTTCTTAATTTTAGGGTTAATCAGTCATTATATGCTATTTTTTAGATCAACGATCCTTATTAAAACACATAGGCAGACTGATAGCTGCTGAGTAATCGCTGAGTAATGCTATGTCATCAGACACATCATCAATATCTATATTTAGAAAATAGATCTATTTATTAATATTAAAAATATCTTGAGAAAATCTTCATATATATTTTAAAAAGATATAAGTTTACAACTATATATAATACATTATATTATTTGATTGTATACGTAATACATAATATTTTAAAAATATATAATCCTATATCAATATAAGGAATATAATAACCATATTTTTTAAATAAAATATATTGTAAACATTAAAATGACCCTAAAATTATTGATTAATATAAAATGACTAATCACCTAAATTTTTTTATATTATTCTAAACAAATTCTACAGAATTTTTTGTTCTTTTTAAAGAAGAAACGAAAGAAAAGGAAAAAAAGATTAAAAAAAATTATAGTTTAATTATTCGACATAATATCTTTAATCCAGTAATCTTTTTCTATTTCAATATAAAATAAAAAATATAAATTTATTCAATAATCCTTATCTATTTCAATATAAAATAAAAATGTATATGAAATTCGGAGTAAATTGTTATACAATTTCTTTTTATAAATATTTTATACTGTAAAAGAATATTAGAAGTATTTTAGTATAAAAAATATTTAAAGATTTTTTTGTAATAATAAATAGTCTGGGTTGTAGCAATATTTTTACCAAAAAAACTCCAATATTAAGTGATTATGTTATATGTTCAAACATGATACAAAACATGTGAATTCAATCAAACATCATTTACCATTTTATTTTTTCACAAAAAGTAGCATAAAGTAAACAGTTAAACATAAATAAATAGTACTAATTATTTATTATTTGAACTATTCCCAAAATGTAACCCTAAACTTATCAAGTTTGGTCATTTATGCCCTTAATTTTTTTTGACAAAAAATACGCCTAAACTTTATTTAGTTTAAAAATTCTATCCTTTTACCTTTTAAAATATCAAATTCGACCTCATCAATTCTAAAAATATCGTATTTTGGTCTTAAAATTTAAAAAGAATCTCATTCCACCCATTCACGTTTGAAAAGTTTCGCATTAACGCAACAACTTGAAAACAATATATTTAGTAATTAATTTTTCCTTTTAACTTAGATAGAAAAAAAAACATAATTAACTAATAAAATTAGATTATACTATTTAATAAAATGAAATAACATACCATGAATGATAAATCAAATTATATTTATTGTAATAACTTTAATTTTAGAAAGTAATTTCATTATTAATTATATTTAGATTCTTATTTGATTTTGTTTGAATTTTTTATTTTATTTTCATTGTTTTTCAGATTTTTTATTTTTATAATTTTAATTGCATCAAAATTTCTTAAATAATAAATATAGTTATTCAGATAGAAAAATAGTTTATAATTATTAAAATGTGCTCAAAAAGCATACATTCTGAAAAAACTTGGTATCGAAGTATAAATACTACAATTTAAAGGGTTATAAAAATAATCAATTAAAAAAAATAAAAATTAATTCAAATTAAAAGAAAAAAATTGGACATACTAAAATAATATTTTAAAAATAACAGATAATTAAAACTTAATTATCACTAGAATTTATTTTATAAAATTAAATATTAGTCCATAAAAACTAATCACAATAAAGATTCAAATTTCATTACTTAATAAAATATAAGTTTTAAATGATGAAAAGATAAAAAAAAAAGTATAAATAATATTCTTTAAAAACTTTAGGGATAATATTCAAATTGTACAATATATTAGGGAGTAAAATAATATTTTTTAGAACCTTAATAATACAAAAATATAATTTTTCTCTATTTTGAATAGTTAAAGGGTATTTATTTTCCACTTGCTCTCATCATTTTAGATATATGAAAGCGAACTCTATATATTTAGTTTTTTAATAATAAAAATAATTTATTTATATTATGTCCACCTGGTTGTATGTCATAATTTTTTTCCTTATGTAATCCAAAAGACTATTGAATCTTATGTAATCCAAAAAAAAAACCTATATTCACATTTATAATGTCATATTAGTTCAACACCAATGCGTAGCGGGCGAAAAAATCTAGTTATTAATGAAATTTCAACGTACGTGGGACGTGGTGGGAACTAGTAATAATTAAATTAGTCTTTACTCTTAAGAATATTAACGGATTATTAAAAAAAAATATAGTACTAATATGTAAGGCCATTTAGTAATCGTACTTTGTGAACCAGGGTAAACAAGAATCATTAGGCTTGATGGATAGGATAGTATAAAACCTTAAAAGTCCTCTACTTTCTGGGACAAATGGCCTGGCGTTAAGATTACCCCCTTTTCTTGTAGTGATTTTAAATAAACCTATATCAACGTGCCAAAGTTGTAACTGATTTATACTAATACTACAAAAACAAACATGCCAAAACTTAACAATGTAATCCCATTATCAATAGTAGTACTAAATAAAAGCAGGCATTTATTTTCCCCGTTTCTTCAATTCATCTCGATCACCATATATGAAAAAAGCGAAAAACAAAAAAGATGCATGTATGAAACGAAAAGGGTCATACAAAATCCGGAGAATGTTCTAATTTCGTATAACAACATTCATCTCATGGAATAAAACATCGTATATGAAAGGAGAGAGATAGAGGTAGAGTGCCAAAAATAAACCAGAAGCGTACCACATCATCCCCATGATCGCGGGTTAGCAGTAGCTCTGGGGGGGTGGGTACACGAGGCATCAGTCAGAATTGTCAATAACCTCAGATGATGCCTCCGATGAACGTGGAATGGAATCGGATTTGTCAGGTGATTCCTGGACGGGTTTGGTATTTGGACTGTTCTGGCTCTTGGTATTTGTGGTGGCTCCTTTCTTGATCCAGTCGCTTAACCGGGATGGTTTGGCAGGGGATGAATCGGGTGGAGGCATGCGCGGTGACATCCCGTATGGAATGGAAGATGTATAAGCACTTGCGAGAGGAGGCACAGCAAGACTGTATCCGTAAGAATAGCCACCATCCAGGGGGTGGTCATATTTACAAGTAGGGCCAAATCTGCAGAGTCCGTAAAGAGCATAATATGAACATACAGGTTGTCCCTGCATACATGAACATGATTTCAAACAATTTTTTTTTTTTGTAGAGAAAGAGTATATCAAGTTGGATCACCATCCGAGAGGACAACGAGTCCGGTACTTCACTTAACAGAAGAATGCAATGGGTTTGATTGAACCGATTAGCTATACTTCACTTAACACAAGAATGCAAATTTCATAAAAAATGCATCCTAATAATGGGGGAACAGAAGAGTGGGAAAAAATCAAAACCGCTGAATTGTGTCATCTAGATTTATGTAATCTGCCTGAAATTCAACTTGTTCCAACATGCCTTTTATCTTTTTCTCTATTATTTCAAGGAATCAACTTTTATTATATTAAAATGAAAAAGGAACAATTGACATGGGGATTGGTTAATAAGACTCAATAAATTCTCTAAATTCATAGCTCACAAGTTAATAGGCCAAACAACATGCCAAAAGCAGAAGTTGATAAACAACATTTGTCCCAAATCCCAAGCAATTAAGTCAGGCACTTAACCCAGATATTCCGCAATAAACACACAGATTTTTACTTGACATTTGAATGCAATTCTAATTACAATGTTGACATTGCCCCACAAAGGTCCACCTAGTCAACTACAGATACTTTTTAGCACCCAAAAAAAGAGATAATAAATAAACCTGCCCCAGAATTTACATGCATGGAACCAAAAAAAAAATAAAAAAATATTTCATTAGCTCTAGAACTACATTACAGTTTTAAAGAAGAGGACTTTGAGAAAAGGGTTAATGTCTTAATGATCACATCAACATAGCAGCAGCAGCATATTGATGTTAATTAAAATTGAAAAAGATCAATATATGATAAATAATGAACTCACCCAAGTTCAGAAACTGATGTATCAAGCCATGGATTGGTGATCATTAAAATCATTCTAATATGATTCTGTCCTTTTCATGTTATTTGTATTCAATTGGCGATTGCAAGATAACTCTAATCATGAAGACAAAATTTCGAAGTAACTTACAGGCCTTATGGGGAGTCCAAGTGGGCCAAGAGAATTTGGAGTTAATTGCAATATCTTCTCTCTGGGGTGGTGATATTTGCAATCTGGTCCATATTTACAGCTTCCATGATTCATGAAATATCGGCATTCTGGTTGATCTGGTCGTTCAGGCAGATTAGTGACTGACAGCTGCCCATTGGAAGCTGGGGTAGTGAAGGCACTACCAATGGATAATGGGCTGACAGTTCCCTAGTAGTGATGAATAGGCATGATGTAAGAGACAGAAGTAAATAAGAGATATTGGTGACAATTCTGGAAAGTGCCAAAGATGCAGTGACGTTGGTATAAATGACTGATAGATGCTTTGTCATAAGAATAAGAATACATGATTAAGACAGAATGCAGCTTCACTAATATTTCTAGCAATATCCATGATAGTTATGCATTCCCATACAAGCAACATGATTCAGAAGGTCTAGAAAAGAGAGAGGGCTTATTCCCTTATTCCTACATGGCATTTAAAACTAATTCATTCATCATATACTGTATTTGCTTCAGATCAATTCCTTTGGCATTCCTGTATCTTGTTGTACCTGTACACGCTACATAAGGCCTAAAAGCTAGGACCAATTCCAGTAAGCCAATCCTATGTAATAAATTTCTTAAAAACTCCCATCCCTAAATATTTGCTTTAAACAGCATAACAATACTCACCCATTTATTTTCTAAGGCATCATCTCCATAGGGAAAACTGCCGAGCTTGCATAAGGGATTAGGTAATAAATAAAGGTGATTCACTAACCAGACAAGGAAATAAATGCTAAATTCCAGAAATAACAGAGACAGGAAAGATAAATCAGCTGGCATCCAGAACACTGTAGCGACTCAAGAGGATAAAGATGCAATGCTAAACTAATAAACAGAAAAATGTGTAGATCAAGAAATAAAGGAATAAGGAAAAAGTTCAGCAATTCATCTAGCAAAATTTCAGAGCTGTAATTCATATAAGAAACGAAAAGAAATATATTAAGTTCTAGCTATCCAGAAAATGCACTTCAACGGAATTCAAATCTAAACAGGGAATGATAAATGACAAAAATCAAACGAATGCAAAGAAATGGCCCAACTGCCAAACCCAAACAATAAAACAACATCATTTTTAAAAGACAACAGAGTCCAGATACCATATATGTATTCCATCCCTGTGAGTGAGATAGATATAACGGCATGTAGTTTTGTGGAACTTGAAGGAAAGAACCAGCAAAATAAGTTGGTTTAGGCATTGATACAGCAGAGAGTTCATCTACAGGTATCATGCCAGGTGAAGGTGCATTTGCAGTGCCACCTGAACCATAGACAGGTCCTAATGCAGGTAAAACATTAGCAGCCGAGGCAGGTTGAGGGTGATGAAACTTGCAATCTGGTCCATATTTACATAATCCAGTCCGCATATAATATTGACAGAGTCTAGCATCCTGGCAATTAAATTGTCAACAACAAGCAACATAGTGGCACTAGATTAATCCATTTTCATAAACGTAACTACATCAACCTGAAGCATAATAAATATAGAAATAATACCTGACGCATTGGTAGACCCAGAATATTCATCGAGGCATCAACCTGCCTATTTTTAGGGTGATGATATTTACATGTGGGTCCATACTTGCAAGTGCCTGTCCTCAGATAATGCTGCAAGATAATAACAATGAATTACATAAGGCAGTAAATTTATTAAATTGCAAATCATTCTAATCAAGAAGTACTGAAGAGTTCAATAAATGACAGATAACAGTTAATCACTAAAGTATCAATGATTTTGCAGCACATAAAGAAACAACAGTTCTTAATTTCAAAGTGAAAGAGATTACTTGCAATATCACCAGTTCGCACTTAGCAGCTGCCATAGCAAGCTTCCCACCACCCAATAATCCAAAACAAATGGCTGAAGCAACGAATTACGAATTATCTAAATCTACATGTAGACAGATTTGAGCTAGCCAGAAAGTTTAAAAAGTGCTATTATCAGGACCACAGGGTAAACATGACTAAGTCTTAAGCCATGGAGAAGTCATTGTTCAGCAACATCAGAAAAGTATCTTAGACTGACCATATACCCTACATAGAAATGTCTATCAATATCTTGAATTTTGCGTTGGTAATATAATGTGTGTGTATATATATATATTGTCTTTTTTATTGTATATGAAATCTTAAAGAAAAGAAATTGAAGTAAATGAGATAAGATGACCCCTTTCCTACTAAAAAACCCAATCGACAAAGGCAGTCCAAAAATAAGTTTGTTAAAAGGAAGATACAAAATAAAACCATATACCGAAAGGCAAGCTATATCAGCTAATTCCTCACACATGTTTACACTACCTTACCATAAATGAATATAAAGATGGTGATGACTTTCCTATTCCAATAACCCCACGAATGAGAAAGAAACAGATATTGTTGCTCCTTACTGAGCAATAGCCTAGTAGCCCCTTGTGACAAAGAAGGATTCACTCATTCACTTAATACAAAAGGAACCTGCAGAATAATGTTGTATGGACTACATGAAACAAATTTTTCAGATGAACAATAATAACTAAATTATAATCTCAACTTTTCAAATAGTAACACTAATAACTAAATATTACTTAATATTCATAATGTGATTAGTCAAATCACATACTGGCATTACTAAGGTTCGGAAATATACTTCCTAAAAATGCCCAAAATCAACATCATTCAAACAAAGATGTTATGAAATTAAAAGATGGCAGAAAAAACAATGCAGTCTAAGAATTAGAGGTGCCATAATCCGGTAAAAATTGTTAAAAATAAAACAAAAAGATCATTACCCCACATTCTGGTTGTCCAGCTCGTTCTGGTAGTTCACTTGTGTTTTTAACATCAAACACCTACCCATCGTCAACAACATCAAACAACGTAAAGCAAAACCCAGTGATCAATCATTTCATCCAATTAAAAAAGCAAACCAAAATAACACATAAATTAAATACGAAAATAGCTGATTTTTGTAGCAGTATTCACCTGTCGCGCATCAGATGGGTGATTGAAACGACAATTGCTTCCATAACCACAAGAACCCGTTCTCAGATAATAAATGCAATCGGGTTCACCCGGACGATCCGGATATGTACCCGCCTCATTACCCACCCTATCCTTATCATCATCGTCTACCTTCAACCGTCTCATTGCCTCTGCACCACCAATCACACACTATACACTACATCAATCGAACAATGGGCACAGTACTATTCCAAACTAGATTTATATTCTTCGGGGAGAAACTAATCAGAAATTTGATGCATCAATGGCGTAACAAGACTACAGGAACCGATCACCATTTTCAGCAACAACAGAAACAAAACGAAACGAAAACAAAAACAAACAAAAGAAAATAAAAAGGGCGATCATCAATACGGGGAAAGATCAGTGCTTTAAAAATACATCAAGCACAAAAAAATGGTATAAATTTCGATCTGATGGAATAAAAATCCGCACCTTCAACTCTGTCGGTCGCCGAAGCATTCCTCTGCAGCTTCCGATTCCCCGGCATCGATTCCCCCAAAAATTCCAAGTTACTCGATACTATGAATCTTCTACTGTATATAAAATTATTGCACTGTATATAATGCCACCACTATACACACATGCGTGTGATTGTGATCAATGGCGAAAATTCAGAAATCACGCCAACTTTAATGCAACCAAAACAAATTAAATACACAAAACCAAATAAACAAATCAAATAAATATCAACAGCAATCTACCACTCGGATTTTATCACCATTCTATTATAAAAACTTGAAATTATTCCATTATTCTATTGCTGAACTTCGAATTTCAGCCTTCAGATCTTTGAATTTAGTCGGGAATTTTGAAGAGGGGAATTGTTTACGAGAGATTTTCTCGCACTCGTGTTACGATTACTTCAAATACAACTACAACAATAAAAATACCGGAATAATAATAATAATAATAATAATAATAATAATAATAATAATAATATTTTACGGAGTATATTTAAATATTTTATTTAATATTTTTAGTAAAGCAAAAAAAAAATATTTTATTTACTACTTCCTCAATTTTTTTTAAAGGTTATACTTCTTATAATTCAAATTCGATTTAAGTAAAAATTTTAAAAATTTGATATTTAAAAGTTATAAGATGAGACGAATCTAACAAGATTTCAATTGGCTATATTTTATCTTCTATAACTATAATAAAAATAGAAGTTGGAATTCTATAATAAATAAAAAAAAAAATCAAAGATAACAGTTAAAAAAAATGGATGGAGTATTTACTTCATACTTTTATAATTTTTCTCCCTCACCCAGTCACCCTAACACTAATATAATAATTATAATGATGACATATTTATTTTGAATTTTTCACAAATAAATATTTATTTTATTAGTTTTTGGGAAAAAAAATACATTTCTCTTATTTTTATTAATACTAAAATACAAGTACAGGTATTACTATATTTTTCCCAGTCCACTAAATCAGTGTCCTTGTTTTTTGTTGCAGGAGGGAATATTAAAAAGAATAAGAAGAAAAATAAAGGGTAAAGTATGGGGGGAAACCGCAATGACAAATATGTCCCTGTGTATTTTGGCATATTGAGACTTAATACGAAAAAAATATTAAATATGTATATTTTTTTTAAAAAAAACCCAAATCAGTTTTTTATTTTATTTTATTATCAAAACAGTCTGCTACAAGTGTAACGCCCCGAAAATTCAAACCTGATTTTCGCAAGCATTACCGCTGTACTAACTATCCTAAACTAGTGGCCAGCTAATTTAAAACAGCTAGTACAACACTGGGTAAACCTAAAGTAATCATCTGATTAATCCGGTTTAATGCAGAAGCTATAATAAATTAAAAACACATAGGCACATAAAATGTCACCCAATAATAATCAAATAACGGTCCCAGCGACCCATCCAGGCTACAAGTCTCCTAACAGCATACAAATATCTCAAACAGGGCTACCAGCCCAAAGCTGTAAATCACATAAGGCCACCGGCCGACAGTATGTAAATCCCAGGCTCACAGGCTTCAACCAGCAGTAGTCCAAATACCAACCACAGATAGTCACATAGTATCACATTAGCATAATGAACACGTCCTATATACTCCTATCTATGTGATCTCTCAATACCCCAAAACCCAAATCATGCTCCAGCGCCTCCAGCAGGATCTATAAAACAGACAAAAGCAAAGGGGTCAGCACAAGTACTGAGCAAGGGCATGCGTGCAGGGGTTTATAGGGGGATATAATATAATAATAAACATATAACAAAAGAAGCAGATAAAACATCACACCGTCCCATACCGGTGCTTCAACCACAAACATACAATTTATGCAAACATCACACCGTCCCATACCTGTAACGCCCCAAAAATTTAAAACCAAATTTCTGTGACGTCACGGCCGTGTTACCTCTCTTAAACTGTTGGCCAATCAATTTAAGATCAATAACACGTAGCCAAGTAACCAGGAAGCCAATGAATCATAATATCAGAGTACAAATCCAGAAAAGAAACCTCACATCATAACAGACGTCCGGCTTACAAGCCTTATTTATGCGACATAACAGTCGACAAATCAGTCTCATCTCACCTGTCAGAGATATCAAGTTAAACACAAGACAGAATATAGTGTACCGATCCGTACCACAACAGTACGAGACTAGGTAATAAGTCATAGCATATTATTCAAGTCAAGCACATAAGTCCACAACATGCTAATGCATCCCTAGGTAGATCACTCATCCCCAAACCCCACATCGTGCTCAGGCTCTGCGTCCTCCCCGGGAATATCTATACATGAAAACATAGCAAGGGTCAGTACAAGGTACTGAGCAAGAATAGAAGAATCGGCATAAGGGGAAACAAGAATTAACTTGATTCCCTAGAAGTATTGTAACACCCCCGTTTTCCACGCTCAGTTTTGCAGCGGACCAACGGGAATCCGGGGTTGTTACCGCCACGCCTCCCGATTAAGCTCGCATTTGCCTTGCATTTGCTAACTTAATCGAAAAACGCTAAGGCTAATATTAAATTTAAGTCTAAACATACTTTAAACTGATTTATCATTTATAAAAATATACCTTTAAATAATATAATACAGTTTACAAAATATGGTGATTAGGGCTTTTTGCCGCAAAATAATTTCTCATACTAACTAGAGCTAAAAAAAAATAAGACTTTTATTAACGGATTTAAGATTCAAGATTCAATTATTAATGGATTTGTGAAAGCACAATTAACTAAGTTTAAAAGAATATATTTAATTTGGGCAAAATAATAGATTTTACAAATATGATAATAACTACAATCTCGATTAAAAAACAAGTTTATGACTAATAAAACATAATTTAAATAACCAGTATAAAAGTAATCTGACACCCATGCCCGTGCCCATGCCTCTTAGTAGGTTCCACATAAGTCAAACCCTGTAAAAATGAGTAAGTAGAGTTTATCAGCACACCGGCTGAGCAAGCAAATTCTTGTCCCTCGGACAAAAATAAATAAATGACTCAACAGTAAATGGCATGTCAAACCGTTAAAACTGTTCAATCCACATGTAGCTCGACTATGATGCCTACACCCGGGGTATCTCATAGGACCTAGCATGCTCTCATAATGACCGAAGTCAAAATATGAGTATACAAGGATGGCCCTACCTTGCATCTAGAAAAATTGATTGTGAGACCCTTGGCCCAAACACAATCCTCTTCATGGGGATCCCTTGGATAGCCCATAAAATAACTCACGACGATATCTACCTCTTTGATATACGCCGCATAATAATAATTCAATAATCACATGCCATACACTGAAAATTTCATTTTTCACATGCATGGCCTAGCCCCAAAAATAGTTAAACACATAATGGGACTTTACCTCTGCATAAATCAGTTGCATGTATAAACCCAAAAATTATTAAATATAAAGGGAATTAAAACATGCAAAAATACTCTTGGGACAAAGCCCGCAGAACAAAAATCTACTTACAGTTTCTTCCGACGATAGCTATTAAATTCCTTCGAGCGCTACTTCTGTATAACCTCTCAGTTCTTAGCTAATCCTCTTGCCCAATACTACTACTTTCGAAAGCCTCCCCATGTTTATAATAATTGAAAGTTTTGAATGCATGATTGAACGAGTACAAGGGTCTATTTATAATCATCCTCCAGCTTGCTTCAATTAATATATATATTACTTAGAGATATAGTTTTATTATTATTATTATTATTATTATTATTATAAACTTGGCAAGGGAGGTGCAGGTATGGAGTCTATACTCCAACTCATCAATGCTACTCCCCTTACTCATCACAGCTAGTATTACTTGTTAAATTATCAGTTTCTATTGCATTATATCCGTTAGTATCTATTTCTGAGAATTAGTGTGAATACTACCCAACTTTTCTAATTCAGTCTAAGTCACCGCCCATATTTTCTATTTTCATTGTTTCAGTTGCTGCTTTCCAATTTTCATTACCACCTCCACACGAAATCATAATTGTATTGTGGAATATCTAATTTGATTTGCAGCTTTGCCAATCTAAATCACATCTGCCGCCTTGTCTTTTTCCCATTTCACATCTAATTTATTTTTTTATTTGTAGTAAGCATGGCTCGTTGCATGCATAGCATTTAGTCGCCTATTTATTAGTACAAATTTTACAAACACATACTACATGACTTTTATTTATTCATTTATTTATTTGCCTTTTGGCTTTACATTCTTTTCCAATATAGGTCATTTCAATTAGCTAAATATAGCTACTGCATTCTCACACGCAATATTGCATGGGTTAGTTACTACAATTTATCTTATTTTTTTTTAAAAAATTATATATCTAATATATATATGTGTGGCAAGGAATATTGCTACAGTTGAAGAATCTTGCTACAGTTGTTTCTTAACAACAGTGCAGGATCCTTGCACAATGCCCGACCCGATGCCCTCCTCCTCTCTTTTCCCCAATTCCTCAAGTGTGCCCTAGAAATTCCATCGATTTTCCTCCATTTCGTTCTTCATCGTTTTTAGCCCTCCGATCGTCGTCGTCCCCTGCCTCCCCTCAGCCTGCCCTTGCCTTCGTCGCATTTCAGCCATTCCGCCGCTTCCTGTGTGAATCGCGTCGAAGGGAGCGCTCGTGCCGGTGCTTCGACACTAGAATTGTTGCGCCTTTTCCCCCAAAATCGCATTAGAAAGCATATCGCCCATTTCCCCCAAACAGCTCCGCCGTTCTGCTTCCTCCGGCGTCGCACCTGTCTTCCTCTGTGCTGTCTTCGGCCAGTTCCCCAGTTGCCCTACTTGTTCCGTCTCCCACTCGCCGTTGCTGCTTTGACGCAACCGGTTCGGCGGCGCAAGGCCCTACCTTTAGGTAATACTTTTAACTCATTTCTTCTCTACAATGATTGGCTGTCTCAATCTTGCTGCGTATCAATATACTTGTCATTCTATGTGATCTTATTTTCTGATTTTCCATACCGCAACGTCCTTCATTCAATATGCCTTCTATGCCTTCTATGTTTATTATAATTTGGCCCTATTTTGTTTATGAATTTTGTGTGATGTATAGTATTCTGTAAATTTATTGGAATTGCTTTAATTGGGACAATGCCAGTTGGGAATTTCCACAACAGGATCTTTATCTCACTAATAAAACTAAATAAAAATTTTCTGTGGCAAAATGTATAACCCATCTAAAGGCTTGGAATAAAAACAAACCTTAATTTGTTTGCCATAGAGGAATGACTGAGAATTTCCCAATGAAATAGCCATAGCAGCTTCTTGGTGAGTGCTATATCTAACAAAACCGAAACCTTTATCCCGCTGGACCCGAACTTCCTCAATTGATCCAGCACCCAGCGCATGGAAGTGGCGGTGGAGATCTACTTGTGTTACCTGGGTTGGAACCAACAGAATACAGTTGTTCAAAGATAAAATATATCTACAAAATGTAATTTAGTACAAAGAGCCAGGTTCCTAATGCACATTGAATTTAAGGGGCATTAAAGGGGTAATTTCATCACCAACCCTCATTCCTGGAGAGCTGAAAAGTATAACAGTAAGCATTCTAGAGAAATGTAACACCACATGTAGTTCTATATAGTATTTATTTAAGCTCTTTAAGGTATCTCTAAGAAATAAGCGGCACACATGTGCGGGGAGATGGGGGAGGTAGTGGAGAAACTTGTCAAAATGCCTGTACCTCTGGAGCGAGATTGCCAACATACACAATGGTGTATTGAGGGTTATTCTCAGGAGCATCACCGCTGGCAGCCTCTTTAACATCTTCTGTAATAAATAGTATGCAAGTACCTGTTATCTCAATTAACATGGAAAACGCCTCCACAACTTGGCAATGTTAAATCCATTTCAATGTCACAATTTTACAAGGAAGAGTATTTTACCATAGCTATTCTTTAGTTTCCAATATCTACTTTGTTATTAGACAGCTTAAATGTGATGAACCAGTGAGGTTCTATTTTTATATTCTCTCTCTTTGGAATCAAATGATTTTTTTTTTTGATGTAATTGGTTTAATTGTGGGTTTTCATTGTTTTCAATTGCGATAAGGCGGTCAGATTCTATTTTTATTTTGCCCCTCTGCCAATGAGTGTTTTGGGGACAAAAAATTGCACCACAGTTGGCTTTAGAATGAAGTTAACCAACTCCAGTTTGGTGTCATCCAAACTTTCGGATTCCTTCACTCCCACAAGAGTTTTCGATTGCTGATTCCCCTTTTCTGTTTTCGCCCTTTCCTGTTAAGGGTTTGTGGGCTGTAACTTTGGTCACAAGTATAGAGTATGGGCATGTTGGTTAAGTGCTGTTATTAGGTCACCTAATCTTATACTTACTGCCTGATTTTTGTCTGATTGTTCCTGTAATGATATTCTGTTTTTAACTGATATAAAACTGTTGAATTCTATACTGAGGTGACTTTAAAAAGTTTGGGGTAAATATTTGACCTTTGTGGGGTGAATGATTATATACATAAATCTCCTCTTTTTCCTCTTTTATATTTAGTCTCTCAACCTTTCCCTATTTCCCAGAAATTCTTCATTGTGATTTCTGCCTTGCTTTAAACCTGAAAATCAGAAGTTCTAAATTCTAATTATTCACTTGTAAGCTTAATAAATTATTTTAATTTTTAATTTTTATTGAGCAAATCTAAAACTCTTTATCCTCACTATAGTTTTGGAGGTAAGAATTAGGATGCCCTCAATGGCCAGACAATAATTGAAACATGCAGGTTCTAATTATCCATTTGGATACGATGTAATCCTTGTAATAGCAGTTTTATTAGTAATAAATGACATAATGCAATTGTCGTGAAATGGATGTATTTATTAATAGAATGACCTCAGTTTTGAACAAATATTTTGACATTTTCCTTGACTAAATATAATAAAATTCCACTAGAGGAAAACCTGCATTTCAAAAGTTGTCTTTTGAAGGTTGAAAGTCATTTTAAATTGCTGGCACATACACACAAACTGGTCGTCTTTTGAAGGGAACAACGGAATCTCTGTTTTAATTTACTTTCTTTTTTTATTTGTTTATTTGGAGCTGCAATTATCTAATTCTTTCTTGAATTGGGTATAGAACAAAGATGGATTCATTATTTGGCTTTGCAAGTGTGGATATATTTTTTGAGAGATTGATTCATGGTGGATTAATTTCAAGATTGTTGCTTAAATTGGACATTAGGAAATGTATATGTGTTCTTTCTAAGTGTGTGTTTTGATGTTGCAAGATTGTTGAGTTCATTAGATTGTTGAGTTCATTAAATTACATCTTCTTGTTGCAAGGTGTGTCTCTGTATTAATACTAATACTGTAATAAGCAGGCGTTACTAACTAATTAGGATATACTACAGGAGGGACACACACACAGAGAGACACAGACATTAAGTTGGGGGGCGTGGTTACTTTTTTGTTTTCCCCTTCACAGTGATGACAGTAGTAGTATTTCTCAGATATAATCTAATGATGCATTTTGCTTTTGCATCCACTTGTGCATGCAACTAATTCACCATGGATTTTTATTTTCTTTAATAAAATTTTTTTTTTGAATAGGTCTTTGTTGTTTATTATACTCCAAGCATTTGGTTGTTTACAAACCTGTGTCTTTTATGGCATTCACAGCCCTTCCAAGGTGAAGCTATGGAAGGAAATGAAACATCCACTCCACCGCGTCCTCGTAGGAGTGCTCGACTCCGTCAGTTACTTGGGCCACAGGTTCGCTAAATAATTTCTTCATACATTGAATTTGTATAAACAAATTTCTATTTCTCGTTGGTTTCTTATTAATTGTATATATTTAATATATATATTGATTAAATCGTTTCCTGTTTAGGATTCAAACCATGTTCTCTGTTCATAATTTCAAGTTCTATGAACACATTTATATTTATTCTAAGTTTCGTATTAATCATTTTAATTTTATCTCTTGTGTTGAAATGGTTTTCTATTCAGGATGCAAACCACGTCGAATCCAGTCCCGTACCACCAGTTACTCTTCAGCAACGTATTAATGCGCGTCGCAATCATGCAGCCCGGCGTCGTGCTTGTGCAACAAATGAAATAGAGGTATGCATGGACAATAATAGCAATTATTACGATGCATTGCTTCTTATTAATCGTATTAATTTTCTGTATATTGCTGCAAATGTCGCCTGTTCAGAATGTAAATCACATTGAAAGAAGCCCTCTTCCACAATGTACTCTTGAACAACGTATTTCTGCACGTCGTACTCATGCAGCCGAACGTCGTGCTTCTACATCAAATGTACCACAGGTGCGTAGACACAATATTAACAATTCTCCTTGGGAAGCTCCGCTTCCTTCTATTTGCAATCATTGCAATGCATTAATATTCTACGGTGAGTCCAAAGGATTATGTTGTGCGTTTGGGACATTCACTTTGGACCCATTGCTTGCACCTCCTATTCTTCAGGACCTTTTCCTTCACAGACATGCATTATCAAATCATTTTCTTGCATATATCCGCACATACAATAATTCATTTGCTTTCTCCACATTGGGAGTTGACTATGATGTCGCTATGCAACGTAATGAACAAAATGTGTATGTATTCCGTGTGAATGGGATGATGCACCACTTCATTAATTCCTTATTCCCAGCTGCAGACAAGGCCCGAAATCTTCAACTTTATTTTCATGATGCTGGAATTGAACTTGAAAGACGAATGCATAGCTATCCAGACTTGAACAAAGAACTTGTTGGTTTGCTCATAAATATTACTGCAGAAAATCCTTATGCAAGATTCTTTCGCCAACTTCATGATATCCCATGTTTGAATGAATATAAAATCTTTTTAAAAACATCTAACCACTTGGACAAACGAGTCTATAACCTTCCTGCTGTTGATGATATTTCTGTTATATGGCAAGATGGACAATCAAGTGATGCTGACTTAATTCGAGATATACAAGTTTACCCCTTCGATGGACCACCCAAGAAAGTATCTTATTACTCTTTTGCATATGATCCCGTTCAATACCCTTTAATCCATGCATACGGACAGCCCGGTTGGCAACCTGACATAATTAAGAAAAAACGTAATGCACTTGCTGGTGTTACCACTGAAACGGCTGAAAATTTCTTTGCCAGTCTAAATGATCCATCTCTTGAAACAGACCAACCACGTATGTTCTGTTAAAACCTTTACTTTATTATTTCTGATGCATTTATGTTCTTTCTTTAATGTGCTTTTTTCGTCCCTCCTCCAGCGCCCCCAAAAAAACAAAGGCGGATGGACAAAAGCCATGTCTCTATTCGGGAGTACTATTCCTATAGGCTCCAAATTCGACCATCTTTGCCAAGCATCTTACTCAACACTGGCCGTTTATTTCAACAATATGTTGTTGATCAATATATCAAAATAGAAACTCAACGCTTGGACTTTTACAGATCAGAACAAAATCAAAAAAAACAAAGAATTGAAACCATGCAAGGAATTCAAGATGCTTTTAATTTACAAGGATTAGATGATCCAAATCAGATTGGAAAACCAATTGTTTTGCCCTCCTCTTTTATCGGTGGACCTCGTGATATGCATCGACGTTATATGGATGCTATGGCTCTTGTTCAAAAGTTCGGAAAACCTGACTTCTTTATTACAATGACATGTAATCCGCAGTGGATTGAAATTGCACAATATCTTTCTGAAAATGATAATTGCACTAACCGGCCTGACTTGACTGCAAGAATCTTTCGTATGAAACTTCAAGAGCTTCAAGATGAGCTTTTGAAGGAACATTTATTAGGCCGTGTTTGTGCTTACTCATACGTGGTGGAATTCCAAAAAAGAGGCTTGCCACATGTCCATATGTTATTAATCATGTATCCCGAAGATAAAATGGATGATCCGTCACAATATGACAATTTCATCTCTGCTGAACTTCCTGATCCTACTACAGAAAAATATCTGCACAATTTGGTTACAAAACATATGCTTCATGGCCCTTGTGGAACAGACAATCCAAACAATGCTTGTATGCGAGATGGGAAATGTAAAAATCATTACCCTAAAGAATTCAATGATCTTACAACTCATGCTCCAAATGGCTATCCTTTATATCGTAGGCGAAATAACGGCTCAGTTGTGTTTTCACGAAACCGTTTATTAGATAACAGATGGATCGTGCCTTATAACCCATACTTGCTAGCCAAATTTGATTGCCATATCAATGTTGAAATTTGTTCTACAATTAAATTAGTCAAGTATTTGTATAAATATGTATACAAAGGTCATGACCGTATTGCCTTTTCAGTACGTGCCTCCGATGAACGTCAACAAATTGATGAAATTACAGCATTCCAAACAGGCCGTTGGGTTGCCCCACCAGAGGCATCATGGCGTATTTTTGGGTTTCTCATGAATCAAATGCGCCCTGCTGTTATAGCACTTCAGTTACACTTACCAAATTTTCAATACACTTCTTTCTGTACAAATGCTCCTATTGAAACAATTCTAGAAAATAGTCAAGCACAACGTACTATGCTTACAGATTTTTTCCGCATGAATAACCACAATAGTATCGCTAAAGAGAAAAATCTTTTATATAAAGATTTCCCAGAACATTTTGTATGGGATTCAAGGCAAAAAGAATGGTATCCAAGAAAGAATGGAATTGTAGTTGGGCGTATTGTCACTGCACGACCAAATGAAAATGAAAGATATTATCTACGACTACTTTTACAACACCGTCGAGCACCGACATCATTCGATGACATTGCAACTGTTAATGGCACACGATGTGAAACTTTTCGAGCAGCATGTGTTGCCCTAGGTTTGTTGGAAAGTGACACAGCCATCATTGATTGCTTAACTGAAGCATCGCACTTTCAGCTTCCAAATTCCTTCTCACAACTCTTTGCAACAATCCTCATGTTTTGTAATCCTTCCGAACCTCAAAAATTGTGGACTGAATTTTACGAATTTTGTGCTGCTACTGTGCCATCTTCTACTAATCCTACTAGCGTATCTATCGAAATACAAGCTGCTGTTAATGTCAACAGACATCTTTTAGCAGCTGGAAACACTTTAGTTGACTTTGGAATTACAGTAAATAATGATGCACAATCAGATACAAATGAGAACATCTTTGACAAGAGCCCTTCCAGCAATTCTTCCATATATAATAGCCTTCCACTACCAAATACATTGAATGAAGAGCAGTATCAAATTTTCCAGATTGTTGCAGAAAAATTAGAAAAACGATTGCCTTTTGTATGTTTCGTTGATGGTCCAGCTGGCACAGGCAAAACATATTTATATAATACTATTCTTGGTTATGCACACAAATTGAATCTTGTGTCAGCTGCTGTGGCATCGTCTGGCGTTGCAGCTTCTTTACTACCAAATGGGCAAACAGCGCATTCAAAATTTAAATTACCATTAGATATACTTGAACATAAATCTTGTAGTATATCAAAACAATCAAACCTAGCAGCACATTTGAAAGAACTCTCATTGATTATTTGGGATGAAATTTCTATGTCACGCAAAGAGCTTATTGAGGCATTGGACTACACTCTAAAGGATATCACTGATATTGCAGATCCTTTCGGTGGAAAAGTTGTCATATTTGGTGGTGATTTTAGACAAATCACACCGGTCATACCGAATGCTACAAAAGACATTTACATTCAAGCAAGTGTTGTATCCTCTAATTTGTTTCGTAATGCAGAAAAATTTCATCTTAAAAAAAACATGCGTGCTGAAAATGATCCAGCTTTTGCAGCATTCCTTGATGGCATTGGGAACAATACATGTCAAAACTCACCTGATGGTGAAGTCAGAATTCCTTGTAAAAATTTAATACCATTTCAGGATGAAAACATTGCTACATTAATTCAGAAAATATATCCCCCTGATGTACTACAGTTACCTTCTACTCAGGAATTCGTATCACGGTCAATTCTTACAACAACCAACGAAATTGTTGACCATATTAATAATATTATCTTAAATCAAATCCCTGGCGAGATAATGTCATCTATTTCAAGGAACAAAACAAAAGATCCAAGTCAACAAGCTCATTATGAAGATTTGCTTTGTACAATAACTCCTAATGGCATGCCGCCTCACATACTTTCTCTAAAGAAAGGTGTTCCAATAATGTTGTTGCGTAACCTAGCTCCATCAAATGGTCTGTCAAATGGAACTAGACTTATCTGTAAGCACATGTCACATAACCTTATTGAAGCTGAAATCATTACTGGCCCCTGCTCCGGAACAACATGCTTTATACCTAGAATACCGTTACAACCAAAAGAAACAAATAAAACATCTATTGAATTTATTCGAATTCAGTTCCCCGTGAAATTGTGTTTTGCAATGACAATAAATAAATCACAAGGCCAAACATTACAGCACGTTGGCGTGTTCATTAAAGAACCTGTTTTCATGCATGGTCAATTATATGTTGCTTTGTCTCGTGCAAGATCATTTGACAATCTACACATAACAATTCAACCAACGGAGGAAATGGTCAGAAAAGAAAGTACTGTTGTCGAGTGGACACGAAATATCGTTTATGAAGAACTGTTACGTGCAGCAGGTCTTTCAAACTAATCACAATGCGATCGGCTTTCTCTCCTTTCAGTCAGTAACTTAGGTGTCATACCTACTTTCTTCAGGTGAGGTTCACTTTTGACTGTTCATTTATGAATTGCATACTGTCAGAACTCTAATCATGATCTGCTCTTTATTTATGTCAATGCTTCTAATTAAACTGGGAAAAGCTCAACAAGCGCACACATTCCTTCAAAAAGTCCTTACTCATTCTTCAAGAAACAAGTCAAAAGCTAATCAAATACTTTCGCATGCATCAAGTTTTACAAACTACTTCCAATGCAATACCCTTGGTGAGTAATTTTAAGTGTAATGTTAAATATCGTGATGTTTCATCTTGCTTTGTTTTAGCGTCTATTTTTTTTTTGCAGGTCTGATTTGCTTATGGACAATTGTCGGCTTCAAATAGAACATTATATGATTCGATTTACTTGTGGGCTGACCATTATCTGGTGTTGCTCCAAATTATCGTCTCAATTGGATCTCTGTACTTGTGAGTCCCCTTTTTCCATACATTGATAAATGTAAATGAACTGTTCCATTCAAGTCCTCCCTCTTTCAACCTCGCAGTTGCCTTGTGCTTGAGACATGCTTGCTAAATCTTCTGAATTGCTCTTTATAACTTTGATACCATTAGGCCTTGGTTGATGTTACACCTACTTAGCTTATAGATACTTCAATAGTTGGCTGCACTGAGTACTTTTATATGCTTCCAGATACTTCTTGCAGCTTTTGGTGGACTGAAACTAAAAACTCTCTGAATTGACATTTTTCAGCTCGCATCCCCATTCTCTGTATCCTACAGCACGAATTGACATTTATTTATTTTTAATTATTATTATTATTATTATTATTATTATTATTATGGCATAAATTCTAGCTAAGGTATTCTAAAGTATTACATTGTCTCCACGCTAAGGTATTAGCATTTTATGAATGAACTCTATGCTGATGTTCTTATGTTGCGTATTGAACATGATGGATCATATTGTGTTGGTGTTTAAAAGTGTCACGCTTTCTTATTATTCGCCCTTTCTTCCAGGTGCCTTTTCAAGTTGCCATCCATATTTCCAGTGTTCCTTCCCAATTAAGTTGTGATCTGCTTCTATATACCTTTGTTCATTCCATCTTGTACAACAAAATTTTCAACGATGGTGTGTTTGTGAATTCCAGATTTAAGGCAGAGCATATATTTTGCTATCATTGATCCCCATTGCCAAATTATTAAAGTTTTTTCTCTTTTTGCAGATTCACTGGTTCTCAGTGTTTAATTCTTTGATGATGGTAATATTCCTTACTGGTTTGGTGTCTATGATATTAATGCAGACCCTTCGCAATGACTATGTTATGCTGATGGTAATAATCATGTCTGCTGGGAACCACTTATTTGAAGGAATTTCTTGTGGGAGGTTATCATATCAAAACTTATTGTTATGCTTGTTTTTCTAAAGCAATCTGCAACCTGCAGCTCCTAGAAAAAGTTTTTTCATCCCCCTTTTTTATCAACAGGAAGCTATTCTTCTTGATCTTCTGAGATTCATTAGGCATCATCGTGCTCGGTTAGCCACTCCCATCCGTACAATGCTGAAAACATTTACTGAAGCGGAGTTGGGCAATGTACCATTTTACACTGTCTATGACAAAGGGACAGCAACTAATCTTCATGTGCTGTTCATTGAGCCATCTAAAATCAATAGGTAAGACAGGGCTAAAAGTCATGCGAGATCACCACGTGCAACTGGAGAGGAGAATAGCAAGACTTCTACGAAGCCAACTCAAGACAGGGTGCATGCCAAGAGTCAAGTAACCAATGATGGGTTGGAAAACATGGAACACCTGTGCAGGGTCTTCGTATGGCTTGGAGACAGGTCGTATCTTTGGCCAATGTGTTACAGTAAGCAAAATTCTCCACCAAATCCAGCCTATATTTGAGTAAGAGATATTGGAAAACAATTTAGTTTGTTAATTCCATATGATTTCCTAATTCTAAATTGTTGTATACATATTTGGCAGTAATTATTGTTTGTGCCTCCTTTTAATGCTATTACATTAATTTAGTACTATTATTGATGTACTATTTGACCTAACCAGTCACAAGAAGATATTTGAATTTTGAAGTTCTGATGCCACTTTGGTATAGTTTTGCCTTTATATTATTTATTCCCCTCCAATGTTTATGCTTGCTGCAACCTTTTGTTGCTCAGGAGAGGAGCAATTGTCACAACTTTTATCGTTTGTTATGCTTTTACATCATTCATCGCTGGTTATGTGAGCAGTGGCATGTATTCCCGCAATGGAGATAAACTTGCATTTCAACTTCTTGTTCGACAGTTTATTTCGATTTTTGAAGCATGCCCTGTGAATAATGTTCATTTTCTCCCTTATTATTTTTACTTGATAGGTAAAAACTGGATAAAGTTAATGATCTTTACAGCGTCACTTTTCCCTTTCATGTGCTTTGGTATTGGCTTGATAGGTAATTCATCACTCCACCCCCTCTCTACTTCGTTATTTCTTGCATTCCAGAATCCTGATTTATCTATTTTGTTGTTAGGTTTACTATGTCTATCACTGCCTCCACTGCTGTTTATGTGTAACTCTACTCTATATACTACTATGATGACAAAACAAAGATGTTCGGCTTCTTCTAGACCAGCTTTTACTTCGGATACACTTTGATGTTCTGTCTTGGTTTGGGGATACTATGCGGTAATTTCCTTACACTATTCCTTTACACGTCGGAACATCTCCGCATCACCCCCACTTATCTATCGACTAATCTCCCATGAATCTCAGGTGCTGTTGGATACCTTCGCTCCAACCTTTTCCAAGGGAGTTGGCAGAGTCCTTGAATGTTAACTAGAAACATTAATATGCTTTCATACTACCATTTTTACTCTTGTCCACAAATATTTTGCTACAGCACATCTCCGCAATTAAAAGCCACACATGGTCACGCGCGGCGTCGCGCGCGCTGTCAGAGTTCTAGTATATATATATTTATTTATTTTCGTCGCAGCTTTATCAAATTAAATCTAATCCGTACTGCACCTCATTCACACTCTTCATTTTAATAAAAATATTTTGGTAGATAATGGGATTGGACCCATGAGCTATAAAATAAGAGTGTCACATTACTACCAATAGGCTAACGATAATTTTATGTTAAATGATAAAAGTAGCTATACTTAATAGAAGTATAAAAGTTGTGAGAACTAGAATAATACCTAACTATTTAAATAACTTCCCTTTGTAAAATATATTTAATAACTTTAACTAAATTTATTTTCCCTTGGAAAATAATACTCTTAATCTTTTATTTAGAAATGTGTATCTCTATTATCTTCTCTTGGAAAATAATCATGCCACAATTGGAAAAATATTAATCTATTTCCCAATTCGACTTAAGAAATAATATAAGTTATTTCTTAATAAAAATATTATCAATGTAGCTAATTTTCAGGGTATTACAATCTACCCTCCTTAAAGACAAACTTCGTCCTCGAAGTTTACCCATATAACTATCACAAATACTAAAATAAGGTAACAATTGTACAGAATTAAAACGTTTCTTATCTTATTTATATATATATATATATAAATATTTTTTTCTAGGGCAGGGCTATGAAATCCTCCCCGCTTGTTTTCACAGCTATGTCCTCATAGCTGAATCGGGCTCAAGAAATAACTCGGGATACTTGGTTTGCATTTTTACCTCTGTTTCCTACGTGGCATCATTCTCTTCATGATTTGACAATTGTACTTTGACCATACGAATGACTCGGCACCTCGTGGCTCGCTCGTTAGTATCTAAGATTTTGACTGGTCTCTTTTCATATATCATGTCCTCATCAAATTCAATAATCTCAAGTTGTGAAACGTGGAATACATCATGAATTCGAGTTAATTCTTTTGCTAAATCCAATTGATATGTCGGTGTACCAACTTTGGCAATGATATCGAATGGTCCAATGTAACAAGGACTTAGCTTACCATGCTTGGCGAACCACGTGATACATTTAAAAATATCTTGTCACCTATTACGTGTTTGCCCTCGAGCATTCTCTGGTCGGCATACTCCTTTTTGTTGATCTTGGGCGACATTCATCTTGATTCGGGCTTGCTCAATAACACGCTTTGTCTCGTCAATTAGTTGTGGTCCAACCGTAATTGGATGCTCGCCATTAGTCCCACAAAGTGTACTTCGACACTTCCTGTCGTATAGTGCCTCAAATGGGTCCATGTCAATACTAGCATGATAACTATTATTACAGTTAAGTCCTACTAGTGTCAGGTGATTTTCCCAAATTCATTTGAATTCTATAACACAAGCTCTTGACATGTCTTCAAGAGACTGGATTGTTCTCTTTGTTTGTCCATTGGTTGTCAGGTAAAACGTTGTACTCATGTTTATTTTAATATCGAAGGCCTCTTGCAACGTAGTCCAGAAATTCGAGACAAATCGACAATCTCGATTGGAAACTATATCTTAAGGAATCCCATGCATTCCGGCAACATTCTCGATATGAGTTCTAGCTAAATGGTCTAAACTCCATGTCTCTTTCATAGGTATAAGTACAGCTTCCTTCGTGATTACCCATACCTTAGTGTTTTCTCTTGGTGTCTTTGGCAATTCTGAAAAAAAAAATTCTAGAAATGTTATCCCATTTCCATTCTAGGACTTTTAGTGGTTTTACGAATCTAAATGGTTTCTTCCGCTTGGCCTTGACGTCAAGGATGATTGGTTGAATAGTAATGGCAATGATTAATTGAGTGAGCGTACCTTGGTATACACACTCAACACTTACCAGGCCAATTCCATGTGTAATTCGGGCAGTAAGATTCTTGTATTACTCAGATGTTTTTACTTTCAGTTTAGCGCATCAGCCACTTGATTGGCTTTTCCCTCGTGAAATGTGGTGCCTAAGTCTGCTCTAACCGTCACCTTTGGCGCGTATTGAGCTATTTTTTTGTATAGGTATACTTTAGACTTTTGTGTGAGTGTATATTTGACAACTTTGGCCGTACAAATATTGTCTTCGTACCTTTAGAGCGAATGCAACTGCAGCTAACTCCAAATCATGATTTGGATAATTCTCTTCCTTTGGCCTTTGTTGTAGAGACGCATATTCTATGAGCTTCCCTTTCTGTATCCACACGCATCCTAGCCCAAATTTGAAAGCATCATTATATATTTCAAAATTGTTATTTTCATTGGGTAAGGTTAGGACTGATGTCGTAGTTAGCTTTTCCTTTAATGTTTAGAATGCATTTCGCATTCGGATGTTCATATAGCCTTTGGTCGTTCTTCAAATTTTGTGTTACTGGGCTCGTAATTTTCGAGAAGTCTTTGACGAATCTCCTGCCAAACCGAGAAAAGTTCTTATTTCGATTTGCGAAGTTGGTACAGGCCAATTCTTTACCGCAACTACTTTAATAGGGTCAGTTTATATTCCATCGGCAAAGATAATGTGACTGAGGAATGCAACATTGTTTAGCAAAAAGTCACACTTAGACAATTTGGCATACAATATGGCTTCTTCTTTTTTTTTTTAAGTGTTTGTAGGACTTGGTGTAGATGTTTTCATGTTCTTCTCATCCTTGGAGTAGACCCTATATCGTCAATGAAGATAACTATACATTTGTTTAATAGGTGTCGAAACACATTGTTCAATGAGAGCCATGAACACCGCTGGAGTGTTGGTTAATCCAAACAACGTTATGGTAAATTTGTAATGTCTATATCGTGTTCTACGTGTTTGGAATATCCTGCTCAACTATCCTAAGCTGATGATATCCGAATATCAAATCAGTCTTTTAAAAGATTTTGGTTCATTTGAGCTATTCAAATAAGTCATTAATTCGTGGTAACACGTATTTATTCTTCACTGTAATCTCGTTGAGGCCTCTTTAATCAACAAAGAGCCTCATATCGAAGTCTATCCCTCGTACAACCAGTACACGTGCTCCCTATGGGAATGTACCGAGATGAATGCATCATTTTTTTCTAAAAAGGTCATCGAGTTGTTTTTTCAATTCTTTTGTTTCAGCTAGTGCCATTCGGTATGGCGCTTTTCATACAGGTTTCGTACCTAGAATTAAGTCGATCGTAAATTCATTCTCTGTTGTTTGCATATTTTCGACATAACAAAGATAAAAGGGGTTCCCTTTGTTATTAGTGTTGCCAATTGCATTGTTGCATGGCTGAAATAACCTTCATTGTTGGTCCTATTTGCTTCACATAGCATGAAATTTGTTGTTTATTCGGCCCAATCATTGTTATGTTTTGTTGGGCATAATAAATGGTGGTTTGATTTTGTGTGAGCCAATCCATCCTCTAGATAACATCAGATTTTTTTATTTTTTTATTTTTAAAGTCATTTTATGAGAGTAACGGTAAACTCAACTTCATAAATGCAAATCTTTTGTTCCAGAGCCAAGTTTCGAATGTGCTCTAGCCCGGAGTGCGGAAGTGGCTTGGCATTTGAACGTTGACTCTTTTTTTTTTTTTTAATTGAAATTGAGGTTACATCTTTGTTCGAAACTTTTGTTTGAATTAGAAAAATGGAATTTTCTCGTAACATTTTGAGTTGTTAACAACTGTTCCGTTGGGTAAGAAAATTCTTAAATCTATCTTATAGGGTTTATCGACTCCCAACTCGGGCAATTTTCTATAAGATACGAATGAACTAGTAGCTCCAGAATCAAACCCAACACGAACTTTGGAATCTTTAATCTTGAAAGTACCTTCGGCCGGGTCTTCAACGACATACAGGTCAGCTTGGTTGACTATGTTCAACCATCCTTGGTTAGGTCTACCTTGGTGTGGTGGTGCTCTATATTGACTACTCCTGGATTCACAGGAAAAATGGTCGTTGCCCTTGATTCCCTTCATTATTTTCAAGTCTTTGTAATTTATTATTTTTTTTTAGCATTAATCCTTTTTTTGCAAATCGAGCACAAGTTAGTTAGGATGAAGCCTCAAGCGATAGTTTATGGCCCTGTGATGTTTTTAAGCCACAACAGCAACATTGTTCACATTGTAGACAACAATAATTTTAGTTCTTTATATTAGGTTGGATAGGGTACCTTAATATGTTGTTTTGATGGAAATTTCTCGTTTCACGGTTATGATCGACAGTTATAGCTTGATCTTGTACTTTTCATAAATTTGTAAATTTCTCCCCACATAATATTTTTCGGATATACTTGTTTGAACCAAGCACAAACTTTTGGGCCTTGGTCTGATCCATTTCTACCAGGTTTGGAGCAATTCTTAAGAGTTCATTAATTGTAGCATAGTACTCTTGTATGGATCGACTACCTTGTTGAAGAGTAACAAACTCTTCACATTTGGATTTTTTTTTTTTTTTAGGCTGAGTGGGTAAAATTGTTTGCTCGGACTCTTTTGAAGTTCCTGCCACATAACTTGGCGGTCTTGTTGTGACCTCTACCAAGTATTCTTTATTATTGTTAGGGAAAATGTAGCTACTCCTATCTTAGGTTCTTTAGGGCATTCTTCTGTCTCGAGTAGCTTTTCGAAGGACTCAACCCACCCTTGTAGTTTAGTTGGGTTCGCTTGGACGTTATATTGATGTGATTGAAATGTATTAACCATTTCGATATAATCTCCTGTGTTTCTTCATGACGTTCTCCGTTCTCTAATTGTTCTGCAACGACTGCTCCAAGAGTGAGCAGTAACTACACTATTTGTTGTTGACGGTCGTTGTTATCGGGCATGTTAAAGTTAATAATCCATAGTATAAGTCTATAGATTATTGAGTCAAAAAGATAAATCACACAGTTTCGGTACTCAAAAGAAATAGACGAACTGCATAATCATCGGTATTTTCATTAACTAGCTAGAACCAGTGCACGATAATAGAATTCCAAAGCCTAATACAAAATCTTTTAAACCCACTAAGCGTTATCAGCAAGATATTAGCAGGTTTATAAACCATCTAGTTTCGTTAGGGTTCTCTACCCTGATGTATTAATCTTTAGCGATATGTCTAACTTTTCCATATTGGTAGCATTCCCAACTTTCAAGGCATTGCCTCGGGAGATGTTGCTGACCTCACTTCCCACACTGTGTTGGAAGAAGTTTACCAAGGAATTCTTTACTATCTCATTGTTTCTCGCAAAAAATTGATTATATCCTCATGTTCGATTATCAAGCCTTATGGGCATAGGGCTCTCTATCCTCTAATCTATGTATTTCTTTCTTCTTACAAGTCATCCCCTCTTGGACTCCTTTTGTAAAATACTGTTCTTCGATTAAGATCTCTTAAATTATTTATCTCTCATCTAGCAAACAACATTGCGATGGACATAATTCAATTACCAAACATAATAACTATACGAACTGTGCCTAATGCAAATGCGATGTGTCCCATCCCAAAATTAATGAAAATTTTCCTAAATTGCAAGAAAGTACTTTTATTTTTATTTTTTTCAAAAAGTCCAACAGGATTTTGACTCTAAAAGTAAAAATTTTTTACTCCAAAAAGAGTTTTGTTGTTGGCTAATGCTCTGATACCACCTTGTAACACCCCCGTTTTCCACGCTCAGTTTTGCAGCGGACCAACGGGAATCCGGGGTTGTTACCGCCACGCCTCCCGATTAAGCTCGCATTTGCCTTGCATTTGCTAACTTAATCGAAAAACGCTAAGGCTAATATTAAATTTAAGTCTAAACATACTTTAAACTGATTTATCATTTATAAAAATATACCTTTAAATAATATAATACAGTTTACAAAATATGGTGATTAGGGCTTTTTGCCGCAAAATAATTTCTCATACTAACTAGAGCTAAAAAAAAATAAGACTTTTATTAACGGATTTAAGATTCAAGATTCAATTATTAATGGATTTGTGAAAGCACAATTAACTAAGTTTAAAAGAATATATTTAATTTGGGCAAAATAATAGATTTTACAAATATGATAATAACTACAATCTCGATTAAAAAACAAGTTTATGACTAATAAAACATAATTTAAATAACCAGTATAAAAGTAATCTGACACCCATGCCCGTGCCCATGCCTCTTAGTAGGTTCCACATAAGTCAAACCCTGTAAAAATGAGTAAGTAGAGTTTATCAGCACACCGGCTGAGCAAGCAAATTCTTGTCCCTCGGACAAAAATAAATAAATGACTCAACAGTAAATGGCATGTCAAACCGTTAAAACTGTTCAATCCACATGTAGCTCGACTATGATGCCTACACCCGGGGTATCTCATAGGACCTAGCATGCTCTCATAATGACCGAAGTCAAAATATGAGTATACAAGGATGGCCCTACCTTGCATCTAGAAAAATTGATTGTGAGACCCTTGGCCCAAACACAATCCTCTTCATGGGGATCCCTTGGATAGCCCATAAAATAACTCACGACGATATCTACCTCTTTGATATACGCCGCATAATAATAATTCAATAATCACATGCCATACACTGAAAATTTCATTTTTCACATGCATGGCCTAGCCCCAAAAATAGTTAAACACATAATGGGACTTTACCTCTGCATAAATCAGTTGCATGTATAAACCCAAAAATTATTAAATATAAAGGGAATTAAAACATGCAAAAATACTCTTGGGACAAAGCCCGCAGAACAAAAATCTACTTACAGTTTCTTCCGACGATAGCTATTAAATTCCTTCGAGCGCTACTTCTGTATAACCTCTCAGTTCTTAGCTAATCCTCTTGCCCAATACTACTACTTTCGAAAGCCTCCCCATGTTTATAATAATTGAAAGTTTTGAATGCATGATTGAACGAGTACAAGGGTCTATTTATAATCATCCTCCAGCTTGCTTCAATTAATATATATATTACTTAGAGATATAGTTTTATTATTATTATTATTATTATTATTATTATTATAAACTTGGCAAGGGAGGTGCAGGTATGGAGTCTATACTCCAACTCATCAATGCTACTCCCCTTACTCATCACAGCTAGTATTACTTGTTAAATTATCAGTTTCTATTGCATTATATCCGTTAGTATCTATTTCTGAGAATTAGTGTGAATACTACCCAACTTTTCTAATTCAGTCTAAGTCACCGCCCATATTTTCTATTTTCATTGTTTCAGTTGCTGCTTTCCAATTTTCATTACCACCTCCACACGAAATCATAATTGTATTGTGGAATATCTAATTTGATTTGCAGCTTTGCCAATCTAAATCACATCTGCCGCCTTGTCTTTTTCCCATTTCACATCTAATTTATTTTTTTATTTGTAGTAAGCATGGCTCGTTGCATGCATAGCATTTAGTCGCCTATTTATTAGTACAAATTTTACAAACACATACTACATGACTTTTATTTATTCATTTATTTATTTGCCTTTTGGCTTTACATTCTTTTCCAATATAGGTCATTTCAATTAGCTAAATATAGCTACTGCATTCTCACACGCAATATTGCATGGGTTAGTTACTACAATTTATCTTATTTTTTTTTAAAAAATTATATATATATATATTTATTTATTTTCGTCGCAGCTTTATCAAATTAAATCTAATCCGTACTGCACCTCATTCACACTCTTCATTTTAATAAAAATATTTTGGTAGATAATGGGATTGGACCCATGAGCTATAAAATAAGAGTGTCACATTACTACCAATAGGCTAACGATAATTTTATGTTAAATGATAAAAGTAGCTATACTTAATAGAAGTATAAAAGTTGTGAGAACTAGAATAATACCTAACTATTTAAATAACTTCCCTTTGTAAAATATATTTAATAACTTTAACTAAATTTATTTTCCCTTGGAAAATAATACTCTTAATCTTTTATTTAGAAATGTGTATCTCTATTATCTTCTCTTGGAAAATAATCATGCCACAATTGGAAAAATATTAATCTATTTCCCAATTCGACTTAAGAAATAATATAAGTTATTTCTTAATAAAAATATTATCAATGTAGCTAATTTTCAGGGTATTACAAGTATATTTATACATATAGGTGGAGATATATTCCGTTTTTAAACATTTGTTAGGCATAACATAAAAATTAAACAGTGCAAATAAGTAAACATCACACCGTCCCATACCGGTGCTTCAACCACTGCAAATAAGATGAATGATGAATGATGAGATGAAATGTTATGACCTAGGATGTCTATCTACCCTAAATGCAACACATAAGCATGTCTAGCGCGCACCTAGGTACCATGGTCGGTATTCCCTCCCATATAAGGGTCCACACCCCTTAATGGTCGAGAGACATACCCACAGTGCCCCCGCCGCGGACACTAACAGCTGAAATCGTGGCTTACGGCAAGCGGGTCAGGCTAAGGGTCATGAGCCCTTTCTAGCCAAATACAGACTAGGATATAAATCCTTTTCAGTCTCAACATATCATCACAGATATTCACATATCATCACAGATATTCACATATCATCACAGATATTCAGATTCAATTCAATCACTCATCTCGAGTGAAGTATTTTCTTTAAAATAAATAGCTTTAAAATCAGACTAGGATATAAATCCTTTTCAGTCTCAATATATCATCACAATTATTCACATTCAATTCAATCACTCATCTCGAGTGAAGTATTTTCTTTAAAATAAATAACTTTAAAATAGTCTGGGCTCTTTGAAATATACTACTAGTTTATAAATGATAACTTTAAAAATAATAATACTTGAAAATAATAGTTTTTAAAAAGAATAATCCGGGCTCTTTAAAATAGTAGTTTTAAAATATTCCGGGGTGTGCCAAGTCCCACATTTCGGCACCAACACATAATCAGATTCCACACATGTCAATACGTAAATTACGTGTCATGACAAAATAAACAACTCATCGCGAGTTAAGTGTCAAGGGTGTGCCAAGCCCCACATATCGGCACTAACACTCACATCAACATAGAAGCGAAACAAGACTCGATCTCAACTAAGGCATAGTAGATCACCGCTAATCGCAACTAAGTTCAAAGATTGTGAGCATAATGATGGTTATGGCATGCTAGAAGCATAAGAAGAACTAAGGAAACACGAAGGACGAAGAACCGGAAAACGAGCGGACGAATCGCGCGGGCAGGATGCCCGGCGCGCACCCCGCGCGGTTTTCCCATGAAAACCGCGCCAACAGCGCGCCAACTTCAGATTTGTCGCGGTTCGTTTTCTCGCGCGCTGCCCGCGCGCGTTTTAGCTAAAGGGCGCCCCAACTGCGCGCCGACACAACAGAAACGATGGAAATGGCGGTTTCCGGCCATTCCACCGATTATGCCCCCATTTAGGCCTATCTCTACCCTTGCCTGGTATGTAGATGAGTCTCCAAGCTCCTCTTCTCAACCTGCAAGCTTCCAATCAACAATTCCAAGCCTATATTGCAAGAATCAAGCTCCAAACATCATAATTCATCCAAGAACATGATTTCTTGATCTTGAAACCATTTGAAGCTTAAAAACTGAAATCAACAACACCAAAATGGTCTCAAGTACTAACCTTAGCTCCCAAGACTGATTTGCAACTCCCAAGCAAGGATTTAACACAAATTCCAAGCCGATCTACAAGAATTTCCACCCAAACTCTTCAATCCCGCCACCAACATAACACCCTCCAAAACCCACTTCAAACTTCACCCAAAACATGAATTAGATAGTGGAAATTACTTACCTCATGTTATACTATGAATCCCCCACTTGATTTGGCCCTAAAATCTCCAATTCCTCAAGAGATTGAAGATCCCCAATTGCACCAAGAGAGAGTGACGGGAATGGGAAGGGGAGGAAGAAGAAATGGGTTTCTTAACCCAAAATCTGATTTTTGACCACGGGTCGGGTCACGGGTCTCGGTTCGGGTCGGAATGTGGGTTAAAAGAGTTACACCACTTGTCTTGACCACATTGCACCCATTTGAGCACTTGACTCTTATTATCTTGTGAGTTGAACTCACTTATTTCCCCCACTTAAATCTTCATTCCCTACAAAATAATCCACATACTAAGTCTTTTGTTAATTAACCATAACTAAATTAAATTAATTATGAGTTAATTAAATCGGGGTGTTACAATCTCTCCCCCTTAGGATCATTCGTCCTCGAATGAAACAGTATGGATTAAGGTCATTACTTCACTGAATTGGAGTCAAATCCAATTCAGGATAACGCCTCGCCATGCTTTCCTCTGTCTCCCAAGTGGCATCCTCTACGCCATGTCTCGACCAAAGTACTTTCACCATTTTGATCACCTTATTGCGAAGTACCTTTTCTTTAGTGTCGAGAATCGCCACGGGGTATTCTTCGTATTCTAGGTTGTTATCCAACTCCACCTCCTCCGGTTGTATAACCTTGTTAGGATCCGAGATAAACTTCCTCAACTGAGAAACGTGGAAAACGTTGTGCACCTTTCCCACCTCAGTTGGCAATTCTAACCGGTAAGCGACCTTCCCAATCTTTTTAGTGATCTCATAGGGGCCTATAAATCTGGGACTCAGTTTCCCTTTCTTCCCAAATCGTCTCACGCCCCTCATGGGGGACACTCTCAAAAGTACCCAATCTCCAACCTCGAATTCAATGTCTCTCCTGGACAAATCAGCATAACTCTTTTGACGATTCTGAGCTTCCTTCATTCTGTCTCTGACCACTCTCACCACTTCAGTGGTCTGTTCAATGAGTTCAGGACCCATCACCACTCGCTCTGAAGGATCACTCCAACACAAGGGCGTCCTGCACTTTCTTCTGTATAAGGCCTCGAAAGGCGCCATACGAATACTCGCGTGATAGCTATTGTTGTAAGAGAACTCCACCAAATGTAGATGTTCCTCCCACGATCCTTGAAAATCCATCACACGCGCCCTCAACATATCCTCCAAGATTCTAATGGTCCTTTCGGTCTGTCCATCAGTCTGAGGGTGCCACGCAGTACTCATACTGTTCTGCGTCCCAAAGACTGTCTGCAATTCCTTCCAGAACCTTGACAGGAATCTGGAATCTCTGTCGGAATTGATTTCTCGAGGAATACCAAAACGTCTAAGCACATGTTGGATGTAAGCGCCAGTGAACTGTTGCATGCTCCAGTTCAATCTCATTGGTATAAACACAACACTCTTGGTTAGTCGGTACACAACTACCCTAAATAGTATCAAAACTGCTCCGTGTCCTGGGTAGCCCGGTGACAAAGTCCATAGCAATGGATTCCCATTTCCAAGTAGGAACATCCAATGGTTGTAATAAGCCTGAAGGTCTCATGTGCTCGGCTTTCACCTTCTGGCAAGTGGAACACCTAGACACAAATTCTGCCACTTTCTTCTTCATGCCTTTCCACCAATAGTTTTGCCTCAAATCCTTGTACATCTTTACTGCTCCTGGATGTACGGAGTAAGGTGTGCAATGTGCTTCCTCCATAATTTTTCCTTTCAGCGCTTGATCTTTCGGAGGCACACACCAACGGTCCCCAAACTTGATCATATCCTTGCTATCAATCACAAAGCCTTCCGCTTTACCCTTACGAATCTGAGCTTTCAAATGCATCATCTCTTGACTTACAGCTTGACTTAGTCTGAGTTCCTCGAGTAATGATGGCACCACTGTCATAGCATTCAACCTCGCTATCGTGTCGTAAGGAACAACCACAATACCTTCCTTGTCCAACTCTTGCCTTAACTTCCAAGGGAGAGTAATTGAGTTCAGTACATGTCCTTTCCTACTTAGTGCATCAGCCACCCGGTTGGCTTTCCCTTCTATGTACTGAATACTCGTGTCGTAGTCCTGCAAAAACTCTAACCACCTTCTTTGCCTACCGCTCATCTTATCTGCAGTGTAGAGACATTTAAGATTCTTATGATCCGAATAGATTTGACACTTGGCTCCGTAAAGATAATGCCTCCAAATTTTTAATGCGTGCACGACCGCTGCCATCTCCAGGTCGTGAGTCGGGTAATTCAGCTCGTGAGGCTTTAATTGTCTAGATGCATACGCAATCACCTTGCCATACTGCATAAGCACACACCCAAGTCCTCGATAATATGCATCTGTGTCTACCTCATATTCCCCCGATTCATCAGGTAACACTAAGGCCGGAGCCTCTGTCACCTTCTTCTTCGGTGAAGGAAATCCTTGGTATCCCGTAGTCTAATCTGGCTTGATACTTAGACAGCCACTCCATTCTCAAAATCACGTCAAAATCGGCCAAATCTAGCACCACTAGATTCGCTCTGAACTCTCACTCTTTGATGACTATCTGTGCATCGGGTTTAATCCACTGGCTCCGCATGAGGTCTCCCGAAGGTAGCGTAACAGGGAGTTGATAAGCCTCCAGTGGTCCCATATCATTATTAGTTACAAATTCCGATGATATAAACGAGCATGATGCACCAGAATCATATAAGGCATAAGCAGGCACATTAACAACTAGTATAGTACCTACGCATTTAATAACATAAGGCACTACCTGGGGTACTTGTTACAGATGGTTAAGTCGATCAAGATTGGAATTGAACAATGGGCAACTTACCAGTCATGACATCATCTCGCCCATCTAGCTCAGCCCGCTCAATCACATTGAGACGGCCCCCACGGTCCCACTGTGGTCCACGACCTCTGTCTTCACCTCGTCCACGCGACGCATTCCCACCAGACGCATCTGAAGTAGATCCTCCTACTCGACCCACCAACTGTGGGCACTGTGACCTCAAATGTCCTTGCTGTCCGCAATTCCAGCAGTGGGGTCCGCTTCTATACGGTGGCTGTGCATAAGTCCGAGGCCTAGAGGTCTCTCCACCGCTTCTCGGCCTCGTCTGCCTATGATGGGGTCTAATCGGCCCCCCTGACTCCCTGCGACGAGCGGCCCTCACGCGCTGCATATAAGCACGAGCTCTTTCAATGCATAAAGCCTGATCATATGCTGAAGCTAAGCAGGCGTGTTGGTTGCTAAACCCAGTCCGGATCTCAGCCTTCAATCCATCCACAAACTTCGAAACCTTATCTTCCTCATTAGCAACTAGCATTGGTACGTATGACATGAGTTCCACAAAACGACCATAGTATTCAGACACTGTCATATTTCCTGCTTGCTCCAGGTTGAGAAATTCCCTCTTTTTAGCATTCACCATCTGTGTAGTGAAAAAGTGGGATCTCAAAGCATGACAGAAAACTTCCCATGAGAAGTTGGGTCTCGCCATAAGCTCACTCTTACGCGACCTCCACCAATGGAGGGCTGGTCCAGTAAGATACTGCTGTCCCACCCTGACCTTCCAATTCTCTGGGCAGTCTATATTCTCGAAGATCTCCTCCATATGATAAATCCAAACAGTCAGAGCAACCGGGTCTACTCCTTCACTAAAGACCGGCGGTTGATAATGCCTTGCTAGATGCACGTAATCCACGGGTCTGGGTGGCGGTTGTGCAGGTTGATTCGCCTGCCCCTGATACATCCCATACATAGCACTAAACATATATTGCATAAACTGAGGGTCAATGGGCATCTGTACAGGTGGCGGCGGTGGTGGAGGCACTGGTTCGTCCTCATAGTTCCAGTCACCCTCCACCTCTACAGGTTCCTCAATTGGAACATCTTCCACGTGATCATTGCCAAGTCCACCATTCTCATGGTACTGTCCACGACCCCCAAAAGCTGGCCCCGGATTCCTACGAGGCCTTCCCCTCCTCCTGGGCTCTCCATCCCGGCGCGGCGGCATCCTATGTTCGTAATGTAACGAGATATTCAGTAACACTCGGTAAATAAGAATAATTCTTTACCGAACATCGATTATTAAGTATAGATTTCCCGGAATATCCCCAAGGATTGATCCTGGTTTGATTCACAAACCACAATCCACCCCTATAGGGCACGCATATAACCAAAAATAATGCAATCTACAAGAATATAAGCAGAGTTAGATGCAATTCCTACACTATATGCTTTCCCCCACACATCTCACCACATGTTTGTGTTAGAATTCTAAGCACATACGAGCAGACATGGCTCTGATACCAAATGTAACGCCCCAAAAATTTAAAACCAAATTTCTGTGACGTCACGGCCGTGTTACCTCTCTTAAACTGTTGGCCAATCAATTTAAGATCAATAACACGTAGCCAAGTAACCAGGAAGCCAATTAATCATAATATCAGAGTACAAATCCAGAAAAGAAACCTCACATCATAACAGACGTCCGGCTTACAAGCCTTATTTATGCGACATAACAGTCGACAAATCAGTCTCATCTCACCTGTCAGAGATATCAAGTTAAACACAAGACAGAATATAGTGTACCGATCCGTACCACAACAGTACGAGACTAGGTAATAAGTCATAGCATATTATTCAAGTCAAGCACATAAGTCCACAACATGCTAATGCATCCCTAGGTAGATCACTCATCCCCAAACCCCACATCGTGCTCAGGCTCTGCGTCCTCCCCGGGAATATCTATACATGAAAACATAGCAAGGGTCAGTACAAGGTACTGAGCAAGAATAGAAGAATCGGCATAAGGGGAAACAAGAATTAACTTGATTCCCTAGAAGTATATTTATACATATAGGTGGAGATATATTCCGTTTTTAAACATTTGTTAGGCATAACATAAAAATTAAACAGTGCAAATAAGTAAACATCACACCGTCCCATACCGGTGCTTCAACCACTGCAAATAAGATGAATGATGAATGATGAGATGAAATGTTATGACCTAGGATGTCTATCTACCCTAAATGCAACACATAAGCATGTCTAGCGCGCACCTAGGTACCATGGTCGGTATTCCCTCCCATATAAGGGTCCACACCCCTTAATGGTCGAGAGACATACCCACAGTGCCCCCGCCGCGGACACTAACAGCTGAAATCGTGGCTTACGGCAAGCGGGTCAGGCTAAGGGTCATGAGCCCTTTCTAGCCAAATACAGACTAGGATATAAATCCTTTTCAGTCTCAACATATCATCACAGATATTCACATATCATCACAGATATTCACATATCATCACAGATATTCAGATTCAATTCAATCACTCATCTCGAGTGAAGTATTTTCTTTAAAATAAATAGCTTTAAAATCAGACTAGGATATAAATCCTTTTCAGTCTCAATATATCATCACAATTATTCACATTCAATTCAATCACTCATCTCGAGTGAAGTATTTTCTTTAAAATAAATAACTTTAAAATAGTCTGGGCTCTTTGAAATATACTACTAGTTTATAAATGATAACTTTAAAAATAATAATACTTGAAAATAATAGTTTTTAAAAAGAATAATCCGGGCTCTTTAAAATAGTAGTTTTAAAATATTCCGGGGTGTGCCAAGTCCCACATTTCGGCACCAACACATAATCAGATTCCACACATGTCAATACGTAAATTACGTGTCATGACAAAATAAACAACTCATCGCGAGTTAAGTGTCAAGGGTGTGCCAAGCCCCACATATCGGCACTAACACTCACATCAACATAGAAGCGAAACAAGACTCGATCTCAACTAAGGCATAGTAGATCACCGCTAATCGCAACTAAGTTCAAAGATTGTGAGCATAATGATGGTTATGGCATGCTAGAAGCATAAGAAGAACTAAGGAAACACGAAGGACGAAGAACCGGAAAACGAGCGGACGAATCGCGCGGGCAGGATGCCCGGCGCGCACCCCGCGCGGTTTTCCCATGAAAACCGCGCCAACAGCGCGCCAACTTCAGATTTGTCGCGGTTCGTTTTCTCGCGCGCTGCCCGCGCGCGTTTTAGCTAAAGGGCGCCCCAACTGCGCGCCGACACAACAGAAACGATGGAAATGGCGGTTTCCGGCCATTCCACCGATTATGCCCCCATTTAGGCCTATCTCTACCCTTGCCTGGTATGTAGATGAGTCTCCAAGCTCCTCTTCTCAACCTGCAAGCTTCCAATCAACAATTCCAAGCCTATATTGCAAGAATCAAGCTCCAAACATCATAATTCATCCAAGAACATGATTTCTTGATCTTGAAACCATTTGAAGCTTAAAAACTGAAATCAACAACACCAAAATGGTCTCAAGTACTAACCTTAGCTCCCAAGACTGATTTGCAACTCCCAAGCAAGGATTTAACACAAATTCCAAGCCGATCTACAAGAATTTCCACCCAAACTCTTCAATCCCGCCACCAACATAACACCCTCCAAAACCCACTTCAAACTTCACCCAAAACATGAATTAGATAGTGGAAATTACTTACCTCATGTTATACTATGAATCCCCCACTTGATTTGGCCCTAAAATCTCCAATTCCTCAAGAGATTGAAGATCCCCAATTGCACCAAGAGAGAGTGACGGGAATGGGAAGTGGAGGAAGAAGAAATGGGTTTCTTAACCCAAAATCTGATTTTTGAAGAGTCAAAAATGGATCCGGGTCGGGTCACGGGTCTCGGTTCGGGTCGGAATGTGGGTTAAAAGAGTTACACCACTTGTCTTGACCACATTGCACCCATTTGAGCACTTGACTCTTATTATCTTGTGAGTTGAACTCACTTATTTCCCCCACTTAAATCTTCATTCCCTACAAAATAATCCACATACTAAGTCTTTTGTTAATTAACCATAACTAAATTAAATTAATTATGAGTTAATTAAATCGGGGTGTTACAATACCGGTGCTTCAACCACAAACATACAATTTATACAAGTGATGCATGGCCTAACATACACCTATCTACCCTATATGCAAATGTAATGAATATGCCTAGCCGGCACCTAAAAACCCGGGCGGTATAAACACACGGGTGAGGATATCATCAACTCCAACCCGTTACAGGGTAACATACACCATCCCCGCAGGGATCCGCAATCGCGCCAGCCGCAGCTGAATATCATATCGCAGGCATCACAACCCAATGTATATATGCCCAGGACGGATAGATTCTCTTGCATGCCCAGCATAGCTCGAAAGCATGTCATACCGAGAATCCCCATATCCTCGAAAGCATAATCATATATACGCCCAGGACGGATAGATTCTCTTCCATGCCCAGCATAGCTCGAAAGCATGTCATACCGAGAATCTCCATATCCTCGAAAGCATAATAACCAATAATCCAGGCATAACAGCCAAATCACAGACATAACAGCCAAATATCCAGGCATAACAGCCAAAATCCACCCCACAGGGCCATCGGGACTCAACAACACCTATGAAGGCTGCCCGACCAGACATTTCCAAAATGTCCATCCATTCATAATGCAATATCATGCATATAATAACCACCCCCAAAAGGGTAACAAACATAACAGTCAATAATACACCCCGCATGGTCATTCAGACTCAACAACGCCTGTGAAGGTTGCCCGATCAATCATAAACGTCATAATAACCCATCGGGTTAATAACCATCAATTTCAATGCAATAACATGCATATGAAAATAACATGATAATCAAGAATTACCTTCGCAAGGTTCGCCTGTTCAACAATACCATATAAACATCTCGCGTACCTTTCAAAGCTAAGACAGCATCCCGACACAACATAATGAGTGTCATTTCACCACATGAATATGAACCTCATGTCGCAACAGGTTGTAACGTTATATTCACGACCTCCATGAGTTATATACACATTCCCAAATTTCAAAACACCGCAAGGAAATCATAATTCATTCATTAGAGCGAGGAGTTCGACAAGAACACACGAATAGGCATTCATCACCATCTAATAAGCTATATGATAACCCGATAAGCATCTCATCATCTAAATTATCATACCATAAGCTTAAACCCTCATAAATATTGTGAATAATAAACCTGCGAATCAAACGGAATAAAAATCGAGCAAAAACTCCAATATCATCCAAAAATCACCCCAACACACACAATAATGCAAGCATAACCCTTGCCTTATATAATCGATCTTTAAAGCTTCATTCTTGCTAATTCTTCAACCTTCCAATGGCTCGCTCCATTATCAACTCACGGTTGCCCCCTATAAATGAATATCATCATAATAATTAAAATAATTATATACTCAAATACCACTATCCCTCTCTTTCTCCAACACCAATATACACCTTCAATCCCCTTTCCACAATCTCACAAACCATCACCAATTCATCAAGGCAACCAATCCATAAAGGATCTATTTCACAACAATACCAAGGAAATAAAGACTTAGCCAAATCCATAGAATGAGATAATAAAATTTAATTCAAACTTCTTCACTATATAGATATCCGGAATTAATAAACTACAAATTTAAATCTTAATTCCCAAACTCAAGATCCTTAAACATTTAGACAAACATTAACCATTATTCCATTTCTCAATAGTCATGTTCACTCTAACAAGTCCAAATGTAATATGCCATTACAAGTCTAACTTCCAAAAAAAATACAAGTCATTACCAAGTGAATATTTAAACCATGTCCAATTTATTCGGAATCACAAAATAATTAAACATTCATCAATCTCCTATTCAACTCAACATCCTCAATATTATGAATCAACCCAATAAGTACTAGTTATTCATAATTATTCAAGAAATTCCCATGTAAACTATAAATCCCATCCTTAATATCAAACTAAAATTCTATGAATTATCAATTCAATTCCTTGTCAACACTTCCAATTAAAATATCAAGGACCTGCATCTTGTTCATTCAAGAATCAAGTTAACTTATTAAAAATCCTCCAAGCATTACCAAATCAAATCCATTTGCACTACGGTTCAAAACACCAACCAATCTTATCATAAATCCAATATCAACATATAACTACTTTAATCCTCAATTCATCATTCTTAAATAAATCCAATAATCATCCAGCTAAACCCAAACCATCCTACAATCTCATATATTCAAAAATTACAGGTTAACATATACAAGAATCACATAATACATCCCATTCTAAAATTTACCAACAATCTAATTATCTTCTTCAATACAACCATATATTCTAATTCGAAGGCTTCAACATAATATTCGTATTCCTCAATTTATCTCCATAACTTCACAGTAAAATACCCCTCCACAATACCATATCAAAACCTCAATTAAAAAGTCTCAAGCATCGAATCCACAAAAAAAAACCAATGGTTACTGCCACCACCGCACCACCCTCGCCGGAGGGTGGCTCGTCGCCGGCAAGCAGCGGTAATCGGCTATACAGTAGCCACGCAGCTGCACTGCGTTGACAGTAGCAGCAGCCGCTGCTTCCAACATCGCGCTAAAGCGCGACGCCGTGCGTCCACCCCTTCCAACGCCGCATAATCTCCCTCCTCCGTTAACTTCGTCGGATTCCAAAACGGAAATGGGCAACTTCCCAACAATCCAAAACAAATCGTCCAAAAAGAAATAGAGGAAAATATGAACTCCAAAATTTGAATTCTTACCTAATGTTTAACAACCATGGACGCCTCTTTTCCCAGTTGCAAGTCGCAGCTTCTCCGTTCTCCATAACCCCAATTTCTGGCTTCTTCAAAGAGACGGGTTTCTCTTTTGGAATGAGAAGAAACAATTCCCAAATCCAATTTCCCGTAAGTGATTTGAAGAATGAGGATAAAAATCCCAACTTCCCTCAATTTAGAGTCAAAGGACTATTATGCAATATCTAATTTATAAATTGATCCCTAACCTATTTCAATTATATCATCACATGGAGCTTGATTGAAAAGTGTGACTTATCCCACAAGTGTAATCACCAATTAATCTAAGCTCAATTATTGATTTAATCCATAATTAATTAAATTAATTATGAATTAATTATCCGGGATATTACATTCCATCTCCCTTAGGATCATTCGTCCCTGAATGACGTATGGGTATGTGTCAATAGGTTATCTCTAGTGAATTGGAGTCTCTCTTTATCCCGTCTATGATAATTTCCAACAACTTTAATTGTCCTCTCAAAGAGTTCTTAACTCAACTCTTTTTATTTCAAGGAGAAACTCATTTCTCAAGGGAACCTACACTTCATTCCCGATTAATTGTTAAACAGGGCCAAACGGATACTCGCACATTGTCGGTTATTGTAACAGAATCTTTACTTCAGCAATCTGGTCAATGGCTTAGCAATGCTAGATACTCCATCAATGAACTTGAGGTCGTAGCCAACTAGACTGAAGAAGAATCCGGATCTCTACAACATTCTTTGGGGCTTACCAATTTGACACAACCTCAATCTTTGCAGGGTCCACTGATATACCCTCGCCAGAAACAATGTGCCCCACAGATGACACCTTCTCCAACCAAAACTTACACTTGGAGAGCTTAACATACATCTTATGCTCTCGCAATATATTCAAAACTGTTCTCAAGTGACCCGCGTGTGCCTTATGCGTCGGCGAATAAACCATAATATCATCTATGAACACAACCACGCACGCGGCCAGCAGGGGATGTAATACCCTATACATGAGATCCATGAAGATCGCTAGTGCGTTAGTCCAACCAAAAGACATGACCGGGAATTCAAATGTCCTTAACGAGTCCTGAAAACTGTCTTAGGCCTATCCGCCTCCACCACCCTTATCTGATGGTAGCCCAATCTCAAATCAATCTTACTAAAAATACTGGCCCCTCTCAACTAATCAAATAGATCCCCAATCCGAGGTAAAGGATACTTGTTTTTCCCGTGATTCAATTCAATTCTCTGTAATCGATGCACATCCTCATCGACCCATCATTCTTCTAAACAAACAAAACAGGAGCTCCTTAAGGCGAGCTACTCGGCTAAATATACATGGTAAGCTCATTCAATTGATCCTTCAACTCCTTCAGTTCACAGGAGTCATATGGTAAGGAGCCTTAGAAATATGAGCTGCATCAGGCATCAGCTCAATAGTAAAATCAATCTCCCGAGCAGATGGGAGACCATGAATTTCGTCGGGAAATACATCCCCGAACTCAGAGACAACAGGGACACTCGAAGCAGCAGGAACCTCTGCTCGAAGATCCCTCATGTGTCACAGGGAAAGAGAACAACCCCCTGCGCATCAGGTCACACAACAAAGCAACAGAAACCACACCAGTAACAGGTGGAATCAACGGATGTCGATAAGAAACACAGTTACCCAAAGAATCATAAAAGGATATTCGTGGAACACCACAATCAATCACAGCACGATGGCAAACAGCCAATCCATGCCCAATAGTACGTCAAAACCAGCCGGGCTAAAGACCACCAGGTCAGCCCTGAATTCGCGACTCTCGATGCTCAACACATCATCTTGCATCAAATGATCACTTCGAATATTATCACCCGAAGGTAAAGAAACTAGCATCTGGTAGGGCGCTAACGGTCCTACTCCATGCTCTCGCACAAATCGCAAAGCCACTAAAGAACACAAGGCTTCTGAATCGCACAGTACTAAGGCAGAAGGATTCGCAGCAGTGGTAGCATTTACTCCATGCTTACGAATGAAATTCAGAGTCTTAAATGAACATAAGACTCCAGAATCAAACACAATAACAGCAATACAAAATGCGACATAAATAATTCCCATATCAGGAAAACGGGTTTATCTCTCAACCAGAGAGTCAAGAAGAAACACCTAAGATACATGAATTACACACAAGCCAAAACGTTATCCAATCAACGTAACTTTTCCATCACATAAAGACGACATACTAGAAAGTCCCCCAGTTCGGACTCGCCCCAGTGATATCGGCCCCCTTCACGTTACCGATCTTTCCATGCAGAACAGTCACCTTGCCTCGTCTCACGCGACAAGCATTCAACGCCAGTGTCAATTCAATGCGACTTCACATTATTATTCTTTCTAACCAAATCCGACTATACCCTCACTGGCATAGCCTCGAAATGGTTTCCACCATCCCTCGGATGCAGGCGGACTGCAAATATCTATATCACCCCAGTGGGTTATCGCAGTAGGGAGACTTTCTCAGTACCCTATTTCACTCTCAAGGGTACGTCAAACCCATCTGAACACCATTCAGCACATTGATCCAGCTTGGATCGCCATTCGAATAGCTCAGGCTTCCATGAGGCCTTTCCAAACTACTCATCCAACTTAGATTACAACATCAACAAACAGTGTTAGCAGAAATCACCAATCATATACAAAGCAGTATATATAAACGACAAAATTAAATAACCGATCAAAAGTCATTCATAGTCCTCAATGACTGTGAGATAACAAGGATCCTGACTGGAGTACCATGGTTTCCTCACAGTTCCCCAACTGTGAATTAACCTGGTGTCCGTAGAAATAATCAGATATAGTAAAAATGCAATTCTATGCTATATGTACCCCACACACAGCTCACCACCTATGTCTACACAAGTTTTAATAAGATAAAAGAGCACACAGGCTCTGATACCATCTGTAATACCCCCATCTTCGTCGCAGGGGAAAGACAGGGTGTTACTCTAGATTTTGCCGGCTCCAGAGTGAGGGCTGTCCCCACAAACAAACATGAGCTCTTTCCAGTGCGCTTTGGCCTCACTCACGCACACCCTAGGAGACTTCCCAGGAGGTCACCCATCCTAGAGTTGCTCCAAGGCAAGCACGCTTAACTTTGGAGTTCTTATAGGATGGTTACCAAGAAAGAAAGGTACCTGTTGGTATGAGTAGCTTATTTCACTCCATTTAAGTCATTCTCCGGGGTATTACATTCTGCTTGCGAAAATCAGGTTTGAATTTTCGGGGCGTTACAGAGTGGTATCAGAGCCAGACCGCGACCGCGTGCTGTGGTATTCAGGCGCCTAGCGGGGTGAAAGATCCACGGGATGTGGATGGTTGTGGCATCCATGGGATGTGGATGGCCGAGTGCAACGAGGACGTTGCGATCTTAAGGGGGGAGGAATGTAATACCCCGGAGAATGACTTAAATGGAGTGAAATAAGCTACTCATACCAACAGGTACATTTCTTTCTTGGTAACCATCCTATAAGAACTCCAAAGTTAAGCGTGCTTGCCTTGGAGCAACTCTAGGATGGGTGACCTCCTGGGAAGTCTCCTAGGGTGTGCGTGAGTGAGGCCAAAGCGCACTGGAAAGAGCTCATGTTGGTTTGTGGGGACAGCCCTCACTCTGGAGCCGGCAAAATCTAGAGTAACACCCTGTCTTTCCCCTGCGACGAAGATGGGGGTATTACAACAAGCCTACAAGTGCCAATTATATTCAAATCAGTTCATTTTCACTAATTATGCTCTAATTACTGATGTGACAATGGTTTAAATTTAAATCTAATGCGGCATAATATTAATCATTCTTTTATATATATTTTGTCAATTTAGTCCTAAACTTTTATTTTGTTTCATTTAGTCCTTTACTCAAATCATTCATTTTTATATTTAGTTAATGAAGAATATGAATATACAATACAAGAATAATATGTTATAGCGATCGAAAATTTTGGTAAAATTTGGTCACTAAAGAGGTTAGTGACCAAAATTCGTTAACTATCACAATATTAGCGACCGAAATTCACAACTTTTCTAATAGTGATAAATTTATTATGAGGATGTTTGTGAGCGAGCGGATCCACTCTTACATCGCTCCCCACCATCCCATATGTGTATATGAAAGTAATTATCTAATCTATATATATATTAAAACATTAGTGAACAATCCATCCTATATTTAATGTAGTGTCTCCATTTCAAATTTCTAATTTTTTATAAATTTTTGCATTTTTTAATTTATCAATTTTAGATTTTCACATTTATTTATTTATTTATATAGATTTTCAGTTTTTGAAATATATGGCATTCCTACAATATTCACTTTTAAAAAGATTTAAAAGATTTGAAATTTAAAATTTTGCATATCTTATTTTATCTATATTATTTTGCATTTTTAATTTACTAATTTTAGATTTTCACATTTATTTATTTATTCATTATAGATTTTAGTCTATCGTGTATAAAATTTATCATTTACTTATAAATTCTCACTCTATCATCATATCCTGTCACTATATATTCATTTTTAAAAAGATTTGAAAGATAAAATTTGAAATTTTATATTTTTTATTTTATCTATGTTGGATTTTGTTTATTTGTATTTTTATTTAGATTTTATTATTTTAGATTTTTTATTTTATTTATTTTAAATTTTATTGCTGCATTTAGAATTTATTTATAGACTATAGGATCATGACGAGCTTTTGCACTAGCAACTAAGAATTATGTTGCGTTTATATTTTAATATGGTGAACATATTGTAATGCCCGTAATTTTGTATAAGTTTGGTCTCAACTTTGGTTATATTTTTTGTATGATGAATGATGTAATCAAAATGTACATTGCACGTCAGATTTATTTATTCATGTTAATGATATGTTAATGTGTATATAGAAATCCCGATTTTTAGTTTTTAAAAGATATTTAATTTCCAATTTATATGGAGTTCTCACAATTTTTATTTTTTTAAAAAAAATGGAATTTCAAATTTAAATGGAATTCGCAGTGTATATATGGAATTTATATTATGAAAAGATACATTAATGAATATATATAAAAAATATTTGTATATATTAATTAATGTATATATAGGCCATATTTTTACAAAAATATGTCGCTTCTCTTAAAAGTAATATACAATTATATAGTTGCGAATAGATCCATCAGTAAATAAAGTAAATAAATAGTAACTAAAATAGGCCACGAGAAGGAGGTCTCTCCACTTTGGGGTCAAGATATTTTGATTTAGGCAAATGGACCATTAAAATGATTTTGGGCCTAAATTTAGGCAATTTGGCCGAATTCGGGTTGCGATGGCTTAAAAGGGAAAAATTATTTTTTTTAATCTACTCCCTATGTCCCATTATTTCTGTCTCAAAACTTTTGGACACGTCATCCAATACATTTGTTTAACATTTAATATCTTAAAATGTACATATGTAAAAATTACTTAAAATATATATATTCTAAAATTACATGATTAGACAAATCTAACAAGACCAAATTTGACTATATTTATTCGTATATAATTACGATTACATTGGGTCAAAGTTGATCAATAAACAATATTAAAAAGTCAAAATGAGTAACTTTAAGTGCGACGGAGGTAATATTTTTTAAGAAATAGTCCATCCGTTTTATAATAAGTGTAACACTAGGAAATGACACAGGATTTAAGGTAAGTTAATAAAATTTATTTAGTTGAAATAAATAAATAAATAAAATAAGTCACATTTGACTTTATTCCTTTTGAGTTTTAATTTAATGAATATAAAAAATTAATAATTAAAAATTATTAACCTTCAAACATTTCAAATATAGTAATGTAACACTTATTTTCAAACACCCAAAAAGGGAAAGTGTAACACTTAAAAAATGGATGATGTAATTCATTAATCTATATTTTAATAGATTTATAATTGAAGAAAAACAAATACTCAGAAAATTGTGATTGTGAATGGTCAAAGTAAGTTCATATTGAAAGGCTAATTGCTACAATTTCTATAAGTTTGAAAATTTTCTCTATAATGCCGGTACTAAATGAAGTTTTAACGTCTGAAACAAATAATCTATTGATACTAGAAGAGACATCTTATAATAAGGAAGAAATTAAAGCGGATCATGCTAAGCTATTACCTTTGTTGATTAATGATAAGAAGAATGTTTATAATAATATAATGTCTGTAGTTGATAGTGATGGGTGTTAATTAATTTTTCTTTATGTGGTGGAATTGACAAGACATTTATCGATAATTTATCTATAAAATATTATGTTTAGCCATTCATGGTAGATGTAATATTGTGTTGTCTGTATTATCCAATGGAATAGCACCCTTACTCATTCCAAGAGGTAGGACTGCACATTCTAGATTTGGTATTTCACTAGATTGTGACGAGAATTCTACATGCAAAAAACTTACCTCAGAAAATTATTTAACATCTCTTCTCATTAAAACAAACTTCAATATTTGGGATGAAAATTCTTGAATAGTAGAATGATTTTGAGCTTGTCTGAATTAACCAAATTCTCCATTCAATTTCAGAGGAAAAATTCCACTCACAGTTTGTTTTACTATGAATATATATAAAAAAAAATAGATGTCAACATTTAAAGAAGGATAGACTCTATCTTCAAAAACCAATTTTTACCCATGTCAGTGATATGTTGCAATATCACGTGTTACTGTAAAGAGGGGACTCGAAGCATTAATAGTAATTAGGATGGATTAACTTATGATACTATAAGAAATATTATTTACAATGAAAATTATATATGGCAAAAATTTGCACAATGAATACTTCATGTACATGATGGTAATTGGTAAAGCTGGTATTAATCTTGAAGATGTACAATTAGATGTGACATTTCCATATGATAATTTTATAAACTCTACGCGAGATTATAGAGAGCCATTGATGTTTTGATAGCTGTGAACTCACTTGTGTTTTTGTGGGAATAAAACAAATTATTTCTTAAAAACTGATATATATATAAATATACATTTTCATTTGCAGACATACGTTCCATGATATAATTGTTAATTGTAGCAACAATATCATTGGTAGGGGTTAATATATAAAATTTTTTGGATTTGAAGTGGTGCGGTTTATATTTGTATTGTAATACCCCAGATTTTTATCAACGTCCAAGGGAATAAAATTTATTCCTATCAATGTCGAAATATATCCGAGAAGAAGAAAATAATTTATCACAATAATTTATTGCTCGGAAATGAAACGCCGATAGATTTAAATTCAAAATGGAATAAAAGAGGGAAAGGAAGCCCGAAGACATTCCATGAATTCAGTCAAAATAATTGGAATTAAATTCATGAAGGAAAAGAATTTTAATTCCAAGAACCCGTGAAGTCTGAAGAAATTTAATGATACAAGTTATTGCACGGGAATCAAAAGACGACAAATTGGAAGCCGACGAACCCGAGAAATCGCCATCGAAAATTTAAATCCAAAAATAAAGAATTGGATTTAAATTATTAAAACCGAAATAATTCCGAGAGAGCGGAATTTATTATTTATCGGAAGATAACAACTCGAAACGAGTTTATCGAATTGTCCCAACAATCACGGATAATTCCCACATTATGATTTTTATTTTTGTAGAGAAGGAATCTTAATATTAAAAAAAAAAAAAAAAAAAAGTAAAAGTTACTGTAGCACGTGTCTACTGTAGCAGTACTGAAGCAGTACTGTAGCAGTACTGTAGCACGTGCGGGTACTGTAGCAGCCGATCCCTTGTCGGATTTTTGTCCCTTTAATGCCAAAAATACACCCCCAACACCCCATTATCACCCATCTACTTCATTTCTTCATCCCAAACTCTCCCAAAGCCAAAATACTTTCCGGCGAACTTCCGGCGAACTTCCGGCAACTTTCCGGCAACCAAATCCGACCAAGGAAGTGTGTAGATCAAGGATCACAGTGCTTAGATCTTTGGTAAGTAGTATCTTAGGTTCTCAATCTCGTTTTTCCTCTCAAATCCCCAATCTAACTCTTGAATCGTTGATTGCAAATACGTTCGTGGCCAAAGTCGGGAACTTTGCGTTTCGTAGATCCGTTCGTAGGTGTTTGGACGACTCAAGAACACAATCTTTGTAAGTTAACCTTACTATGGTTTTGGGTGACTTAAAATGCAACCAAACATAGAGATTCAACTCAAGAAAATTAATAAAAATCTGTCAACAAGAGAAACCCTCAACGCAGCGTTTTCGTATGAATTTTTCGAACCTCTAAAGCTGCTCAAACAATAAAACTCAAAACATGAAAAGTGTTCCTAAGACTTTGATCTAGCTTCTGTAAAAATATTAGAATTTTTCATGATGTTTTGAAACCTGAAACCAACCCAAAACCGAAGAGTATTAAATCTGAATCTTAGAACTTTGGCAGATTTCACTCTCAATCTTGTTGGTTATTTTGACCATGGATCTAGGCCGATCTAGGATTGGTGTTGAACATGAAAGTTGTAGATCTATGAGTTTAGAACATTTCTGCAAGTTTTTAGAATATTTCGTTGAGATTTGAGCCTCCGAATCTGAGCCGATCCAATCTGCGTTAGTACCGAAATCAAGAACCTTGATAGATTTCATAATCAAACTCGACGAGCAAAACTCTTACTTCGAGTGTTCAAACCTGAAAACTCAAAACTAAGATTTTGATCCAAAGATCATAAGCTATATTGTGTAAAAATTTCAAAGATTTTCATCGAGTTTTGATACCCCAAATCATGTCGGACATATTCTGCGTTTTAAGAATTTTCAAAGGATGACAGATTTCATATCCAATCTTGAGGAGCTTATTCTTATTATTTCTAGCCCGAACCAATCTTTGAGTTCTAAACAAAAGTTGTTGGAAATCAAGTCTAGTATGTGCCTGTAAAATTTCAGAATTTTTGGAGTCCATTTGATATGACAAAAAGTCAAATCTTTTAACGTTGTCAAACCTGAATCCTGACAGCTTTTTGATTCTGTACAAAACTTGATTTTTGACATGCTTCCCATCGTTTTTCCGAAAAACTTAAAACACGAAAGTTGTTCATTGGGATGTTTTTGAGATGCTGTACAAATTTCAAATCAATCGCCTAAGAAATGGATTTTTAAACCAAAAAGGTGCAAACTGTGACATCGATCGATTTTTGAAATCTTTTAAACAACGATCGAGACGTTGGAATTACGATATATCTATACTTTTGAAAAATCCCGTTACACCAAATAAAAACATTTTCTGTAAAAGAATTCTTTAGAAACATTGGGGACTTGTGACCAAGTTTGACGTTATCAATATGATTCATGCGGGTTTGATTCCCAATGATGTATTTGAGTTCTTGCGGGTTAGATTCCCCAAGGGCGATTGTATGTTGATTCCTGCGGGTTAGATTCCCCAGGATGTATTGAGTTCTTGCGGGTTAGATTCCCCAAGGGCGATTGTATGATTTCCTGCGGAAATATTGGTTATGAGGATTGCGGTCACAAGAGCCCTGGTGAATGGTGAACTATAAAAGAAACGAAAAATATTTTGAGAAGTGATATTTTTGAAATTGGCTGAGGCCGCCGGATCACCGGCTAACTGTTACTTTTGAAATTGGCTGCGGCCGCCGGATCACCGGCTAAATGATATATTGATGAAATGGTTATGTAACGGGAGAACAAAATATTTAAGGTTTTTAAGTCTTTATGCCTTGCAAATCATTTTCCTACAAGAAATCTTTTTATTAAATTTAACTAAAGGCTTTGAAACCCCTAACCCATGCTATGTGTTAGCTTACTCAGCGCGTTTTTGCTGACCCAAACCATATATCCCCTTTTTCTTACAGAGTCTGAAGAATATGCATCGTCATATGCATACATGGGAACATTTGGGGAAAATCTCTATTTTAAATCCCTGCATTGAGTTACGACTTGCATGAACGGGACTGTTTAACCCGTGTTTTGGCCATGTCGGCCCTTATACTTTATTTCCGCTGCACAATTTATATTTCCGCTGCAACTTTGATGTATTATCTTTAAATTATATATGAATGGGCTGTTTGAATATTTTAAATCCTGAAAAACCATAGCCTTGCATCTCTTTAGTGAGCTCGGAGAAACCGTGTCTTGCTAGGGAGGTGCGGCGGTGGCATCCCGGCCTGGGTTACCAAAGCCGGGGTGTTACAGTGTGGTATCAGAGCCCGGAATATTTTAAAGCTATTATTTTACATAGCCCGGAATATTTTTAAAACTACTATTTTAAAGAGCCCAATTATTATTTTGGAGTTAAAGCCCAAATTTTTAGCCCAAAATTTTTTTAGAAGCCCAAGAAATTATTTTGGCCCAATAGCCTTGTTTTTATTTAAAGCCCAAATAATTTATTTCTTTCGGCCCAATATAGTGGCCCAAACCTTTTTATCCTTATTTTAATCTATCCATGGAATAAATTTATTTTTAAAACCCATGGATAAATAAATGCATGCATAAATTTTTTTTTTATTGGGGGATCACATATGCATATGCATACATAAATACACTAACCCTTTTTATGTGAATTATCGGTGATAAGAAACACTCCTACCTTAGAACTCAACATGACCTTGACTTAGGAGCGCTTGCTAAAGACTAACTTTGCCTTAGTCCTAGATCTTGATCACATAGAAACTCATCTTCGCGTGCTTAATGACAGAAATGGCACCTAGAAGAAAACTGAGGAAGATAAGTCCAAACGGCACTGACACTAATCTCCCAAACGCACCTAACAACAATGAGATTCCTCCGAACGTCGGAGATCGAGCGCCTCCTATTCCCAACGATATGGATGAACGTTTAAAGACGGTAGAAAAAGTACTCGTAGCATTAGGAAATGCAGAGGTGCATAGGGCACAAGCGACAATACCTCCGCCAGTAGCCCGAGTCAACTACTTGGCATTGGTAAACCCCTACAATCCACCCCATTATAATGGCCAAGAGGATCCGGCCAAACTGGAAGATTGGATTCGCACCTTTGATAAGCTCCTTAGCGCTATCAAATTGTCGGCTTAGGCCTCCAAATCCGGGATTCCTTGTCCCTTTAATGACCAAAACCCACCTCTAACACCCCATTTTCAGCCTCCACATCAATAATTCATCCCCAAAACTCCCAAACTCTCCCAAAGCCAAAACACTCTTCCGACGAACTTCCGGCGACCTTCCGACGAGTTTCCGGCAACCAAATCCGACCAAGGAAGTGTGTAGATCAAGGATTGCAAGCTTTGGATTGTTGGTAAGATGTTAATCAAGTTTCCTTATGATTTTAAGATCATAAACATCATCCTAACTTACGAATCTTCGTATTCAAACACAAATCGGAGCAAAGGGAAGAATAAATCGGGTGGAAGAGATTCGTTCGTGACATCCCGTGGATTCCGGACGACCCCGTGACTTCCTAGACATCATCCCCACTGTAATTTAACCTTACTATGGTTTTGGGTGACTTAAAATGCAACCAAACATAGAGATTCAACTCAAGAAAGTTAATAAAAATCTGTCAACAAGAGAAACCCTCAACGCAGCGTTTTCGTATGAATTTTTCGAACCTCTAAAGCTGCTCAAACAATAAAACTCAAAACATGAAAAGTGTTTCTAAGACTTTGATTTAGCTTCTGTAAAAATTTTAGAATTTTTCATGATGTTTTGAAACCTGAAACCAACCCAAAACCGAAGAGTATCAAATCTGGATCTTAGAATCCTTGACAGAATTTTCGTTCGAACTTGTTGGTTATTTTTACCTTAGATCTAGACCGATCTAGGATTGGAGATGAACATAAGAATTGTAGATCTATGAGTTTAGAACATTTCTGTAAGTTTTTAGAATTTTTCGTTGAGATTTGGACCTCCGAACTCGAGCCGATCCAATCTGCGTTAGAACCAATGTCAAGAACCTTGACAGATTTCTTAACCGAACTTGATGAGCATATTTCTATTACTTCGAGTGTTCAAACCTGAAAACTCAAAACTAAGATTTTGATCCAAAGATCATGAGCTATATTGTGTAAAAATTTCAAAGATTTTCATCAAGTTTTGATACCCCAAATCGTATCGGACATATTCTGCGTTTTTAAGAATTGTCAAAGGATGACAGATTTCATAACCAATCTTGAGGAGCTTATTCCTATCACTTCTAGTCCGAATCAATCTTCATGATCTAAACAAAAGTTGTTGGAAATCAAGTCTAGTATGTCTCTGTACAATTTCAGAATTTTTGGAGTCCATTTGATGTGATAGAAAGTCGAATCTTTTAACGTTGACAAACCTGAATCCTGACAGCTTTTTGATTCTGTACAAAACTCGATTTTTGACATGCTTCCCATCGTTTTTCCGAAAAACTTAAAACACGAAAGTTGTTCATTGGGATGTTTTTGAGATACTGTACAAATTTCAGATCAATCGTCTAAGAAATGGATTTTTAAACCAAAAAGGCGCAAACTGTGACATCGATCGATTTTTTGAAATCTTTTAAACAACGATCGAGACGTTGGAATTACGATAAAGCTATACTTTTGAAAAATCCCGTTACACCAAATAAAAACATTTTCTGTAAAAGAATTCTTTAGAAACATTGGGGAATTTATGACCAAGTTTGATATGATCAATATGGCCAGACGGCTTGTGGACATAAGAGCCCAAGCGAACGGCTAGTGGACATAAGAGCCCTAGCGAATGGTCGACCAAACGGCTTGTGGACATAAGAGCCCAAGCGAACGGCCAGTGGACATAAGAGCCCTGGCGAATGGTTATTTATAAATATTGATTATGAGGATTGCGGTCACAAGAGCCCTGGTGAATGGTGAACTATAAAAGAAACGAGAAATAATGAGAAATGATATTTTTGAAATTGGCCGAAGCCGCCGGATCACCGGCTAAATGATACTTTTGATATTGGCTGCGGCTGCCGGATCACCGGCTAAATGATATATTGTTGAGATGATGGCGTAACGGGAAATATATTAAAAAGCTTAGATTTTATGAAATTGGCTGCGGCCGCCGGATTGCCGGCTAAATTAAATATTGTTGAAATGTTTTTATTAAATTTAACTAAAGGCTTTGAAACCCCTAACCCATGCTATGTGTTAACTTACTCAGCGCGTTTTTGCTGACCCAAACCATATATCTCCTTTTTCTTACAGAGTACGAAGAATATGCATCGTCATATGCATACATGGGAACATTAGGGGAAATCTTTATTTTAAATCCCTGCATTAAATTACGAGTTGCATGAACGGGCCTGTTTAACCCGTGTTTTGGCCATGTTGGCCCTATATTTAAATTCCGCTGCAACTCTGATGTATTATTTTTAAATTATTTATGAATGGGCTGTTTGAATGTTTTAAATTCTGAAAAACCATAGCCTTGCATCTCTTTAGTAAGCTCGGAGAAACCGTGTCTTGCTAGGGAGATGTGGCGGTGGCATCCCGGCCTGGGTTACCAAAACCGGGGTGTTACAGTGTGGTATCAGAGCCCAGACTATTTTAAAGCTATTTATTTTAAAGAAAATATCTGATACCAATGTGGTATCAGAGCCCAGACTATTTTAAAGCTATTTATTTTAAAGAAAATATCTGATACCAAAGTGGTATCAAAGCCCGGAATATTTTAAAGCTATTATTTTACATAGCCCGGAATATTTTTAAAACTACTATTTTAAAGAGCCCAATTATTATTTTGAAGTTAAAGCCCAAATTTTTAGCCCAAAATTTTTTAGAAGCCCAAGAAATTATCTTGGCCCAATAGCCTTTTTTTTATTTAAAGCCCAAATAATTTATTTCTTTCGGCCCAATATAGTGGCCCAAACCTTTTATCCTTATTTTAATCTATCCATGGAATAAATTTATTTTTAAAACCCATGGATAAATAAATGCATGCATAAATTTTTTTTTTTATTGGGGGGACACATATGCATATGCATACATAAATATTTACACTAACTCTTTTTATGTGAATTATCGGTAATAAGAAACACTCCTACCTTAGAACTTGACATGATCTTGACTTAGGAGCGCTTGCTAAAGACTAACTTTGCCTTAGTCCTAGATCTTGATCACTTAGAAACTCATCTTCGCGTGCTTCTAGAATGACACCTAGAAGAATACTGAGGAAGGATCATATGCGATGATACCCGAACATGGTTGTGAATAATACATAGGCAGTTATGGGGACATAACTGTAATCTTAAGGGGGGGAGGATGTAATACCCCGTAAGGATGCATAAGCATTTATTTTTGAAACCCGAATAGTCTGTATCCCAAGTAAACAAAAGAACCCTAACTCTTCGCGCGAGAAAAGCCGAAGCACAACTTCGAGGACGAAGTTGATTCTTAAGGGGGGGAGGATGTAATACCCCAGATTTTTATCAACGTCCAAGGGAATAAAATTTATTCCTATCAATGTCGAAATATATCCGAGAAGAAGAAAATAATTTATCACAATAATTTATTGCTCGGAAATGAAACGCCGATAGATTTAAATTCAAAATGGAATAAAAGAGGGAAAGGAAGCCCGAAGACATTCCATGAATTCAGTCAAAATAATTGGAATTAAATTCATGAAGGAAAAGAATTTTAATTCCAAGAACCCGTGAAGTCTGAAGAAATTTAATGATACAAGTTATTGCACGGGAATCAAAAGACGACAAATTGGAAGCCGACGAACCCGAGAAATCGCCATCGAAAATTTAAATCCAAAAATAAAGAATTGGATTTAAATTATTAAAACCGAAATAATTCCGAGAGAGCGGAATTTATTATTTATCGGAAGATAACAACTCGAAACGAGTTTATCGAATTGTCCCAACAATCACGGATAATTCCCACATTATGATTTTTATTTTTGTAGAGAAGGAATCTTAATATTAAAAAAAAAAAAAAAAAAAAGTAAAAGTTACTGTAGCACGTGTCTACTGTAGCAGTACTGAAGCAGTACTGTAGCAGTACTGTAGCACGTGCGGGTACTGTAGCAGCCGATCCCTTGTCGGATTTTTGTCCCTTTAATGCCAAAAATACACCCCCAACACCCCATTATCACCCATCTACTTCATTTCTTCATCCCAAACTCTCCCAAAGCCAAAATACTTTCCGGCGAACTTCCGGCGAACTTCCGGCAACTTTCCGGCAACCAAATCCGACCAAGGAAGTGTGTAGATCAAGGATCACAGTGCTTAGATCTTTGGTAAGTAGTATCTTAGGTTCTCAATCTCGTTTTTCCTCTCAAATCCCCAATCTAACTCTTGAATCGTTGATTGCAAATACGTTCATGGCCAAAGTCGGGAACTTTGCGTTTCGTAGATCCGTTCGTAGGTGTTTGGACGACTCAAGAACACAATCTTTGTAAGTTAACCTTACTATGGTTTTGGGTGACTTAAAATGCAACCAAACATAGAGATTCAACTCAAGAAAATTAATAAAAATCTGTCAACAAGAGAAACCCTCAACGCAGCGTTTTCGTATGAATTTTTCGAACCTCTAAAGCTGCTCAAACAATAAAACTCAAAACATGAAAAGTGTTCCTAAGACTTTGATCTAGCTTCTGTAAAAATTTTAGAATTTTTCATGATGTTTTGAAACCTGAAACCAACCCAAAACCGAAGAGTATTAAATCTGAATCTTAGAACTTTGGCAGATTTCACTCTCAATCTTGTTGGTTATTTTGACCATGGATCTAGGCCGATCTAGGATTGGTGTTGAACATGAAAGTTGTAGATCTATGAGTTTAGAACATTTCTGCAAGTTTTTAGAATTTTTCGTTGAGATTTGAGCCTCCGAATCTGAGCCGATCCAATCTGCGTTAGTACCGAAATCAAGAACCTTGATAGATTTCATAATCAAACTCGACGAGCAAAACTCTTACTTCGAGTGTTCAAACCTGAAAACTCAAAACTAAGATTTTGATCCAAAGATCATAAGCTATATTGTGTAAAAATTTCAAAGATTTTCATCGAGTTTTGATACCCCAAATCATGTCGGACATATTCTGCGTTTTAAGAATTTTCAAAGGATGACAGATTTCATATCCAATCTTGAGGAGCTTATTCTTATTATTTCTAGCCCGAACCAATCTTTGAGTTCTAAACAAAAGTTGTTGAAAATCAAGTCTAGTATGTGCCTGTAAAATTTCAGAATTTTTGGAGTCCATTTGATATGACAAAAAGTCAAATCTTTTAACGTTGTCAAACCTGAATCCTGACAGTTTTTTGATTCTGTACAAAACTTGATTTTTGACATGCTTCCCATCGTTTTTCCGAAAAACTTAAAACACGAAAGTTGTTCATTGGGATGTTTTTGAGATGCTGTACAAATTTCAAATCAATCGCCTAAGAAATGGATTTTTAAACCAAAAAGGCGCAAACTGTGACATCGATCGATTTTTGAAATCTTTTAAACAACGATCGAGACGTTGGAATTACGATATATCTATACTTTTGAAAAATCCCGTTACACCAAATAAAAACATTTTCTGTAAAAGAATTCTTTAGAAACATTGGGGACTTGTGACCAAGTTTGACGTTATCAATATGATTCATGCGGGTTTGATTCCCAATGATGTATTTGAGTTCTTGCGGGTTAGATTCCCCAAGGGCGATTGTATGTTGATTCCTGCGGGTTAGATTCCCCAGGATGTATTGAGTTCTTGCGGGTTAGATTCCCCAAGGGCGATTGTATGATTTCCTGCGGAAATATTGGTTATGAGGATTGCGGTCACAAGAGCCCTGGTGAATGGTGAACTATAAAAGAAACGAAAAATATTTTGAGAAGTGATATTTTTGAAATTGGCTGAGGCCGCCGGATCACCGGCTAACTGTTACTTTTGAAATTGGCTGCGGCCGCCGGATCACCGGCTAAATGATATATTGATGAAATGGTTATGTAACGGGAGAACAAAATATTTAAGGTTTTTAAGTCTTTATGCCTTGCAAATCATTTTCCTACAAGAAATCTTTTTATTAAATTTAACTAAAGGCTTTGAAACCCCTAACCCATGCTATGTGTTAGCTTACTCAGCGCGTTTTTGCTGACCCAAACCATATATCCCCTTTTTCTTACAGAGTCTGAAGAATATGCATCGTCATATGCATACATGGGAACATTTGGGGAAAATCTCTATTTTAAATCCCTGCATTGAGTTACGACTTGCATGAACGGGACTGTTTAACCCGTGTTTTGGCCATGTCGGCCCTTATACTTTATTTCCGCTGCACAATTTATATTTCCGCTGCAACTTTGATGTATTATCTTTAAATTATATATGAATGGGCTGTTTGAATATTTTAAATCCTGAAAAACCATAGCCTTGCATCTCTTTAGTGAGCTCGGAGAAACCGTGTCTTGCTAGGGAGGTGCGGCGGTGGCATCCCGGCCTGGGTTACCAAAGCCGGGGTGTTACATGTATATACAATCATTTGACAATATTTGTCAAAAGGATGAAAGCATAGATAATGCCAATGAATTATTTTCACTGGAATACCTAAACACGATCAATTGTTCTGGATTGAATGGGGGTTGCATAGTCATGCTTCTTAGGAATATATATCCATCAAATAAATTATGTAATGGAAGTAGGTTGATAGTAACCAAGATGCGGAATTAGATAGTTGTGGTTAAACTAATTTTCGGGAAACCATGAAAGTATAAAATTCTTGATTGGTAAAATGATTACGAGCCTATTTGGTTTAACCAAATTTTTATTCGATTTGAGATGAGAAAATTCTCACTCACAGTTTGTTTTGCTATGATTATAAATAAAAGTTCATGTCAATCTTTAAAGAAAGTCGGATTTTATCTTCCAAAATAAGTTTTTAGTCATGAGCAGTTATGTTGTAATATTTCGTGTCACTAGTAAGATGTGGCTAAAATTATTAATATGCAATTAAGAATGATTAACTTAAGATACCATAAAAATTATCGTTTACAATGAAATTTATATATGATAGAAAATTTGCAAAATGGATAGTTGATGTAGGTGATGGTAAAACGGGTATTGATTTTGGAGAAGTACAATTAGATGTGACATTTTCGGATGATATTCTTATGAACTCTACAGGTGATCCTATAGCGGTAATTTTTTAAAGTACATATACAAATATAAATTGCACCATTTCAAATTCAAACATTTTAAAAGATAGTGTTATACTAGCCTCTATCAATGAGATTTTCACCAATGAAAAATTTTCAGCAAATTGTTAGAAAAATTTTCATATTATGCTTCATACTTATTTTTAAATTTTTATTTTATCTTAATTTAAATTTCAAATCAATAAAAATATTATTTTAATAGTTATTTTCATTGATCTGTTATGTTTGTACGGACAAGCCACAGAAGCTAAAGAACACGGTATAATATAATTTCTTTGTTAGTTTTAAAATAATTAAATTATATTATCATATACATTATCTTTTGAATATATAAAAAAATCATTACACATTTTTCATTACTCAAAATATTATTTATAGTACTCCCTCCGTTTCTAAATAAATGTAACGTTTTGACTTTTTTTACTGTTCATTGTAACACTTTGACTTCTATTTTGTTATAGTTATACAAGAAAAAATATAGCCAAGTGAGATCTTGTTGGATTCGTCTCATCTTATAGTTTTTAAATATCAAATTTTTACAATTTTTACTTGTACCGAATTTGAGTTATTAATAGTTTAAAATGTGCATTGGCATGCGTGCAGAAGAGAAACGTTACATTTAAAAAGAAACGGAGGTAGTATTACTGTATGAAGTATAATATAAATATATTTTATATGAAATATAAAATTATGCCCGTCGAGTCTCGACGGGTTATTTACTAATTTTAATGTATATAAATTACTATTAAACACATAATTCTCACTTTCCTAATTTATTTATAAAACTTTCTGAGTGAGGTTTTAAACCTAAAGAGATGCGAGGCATTAGGGTTATTTGGCAGGCATATAAATTACTAGTTTGAACAACATATACAAGTTAGAAAATGATAGTGAGAATTCATGCATAGCCATGTGAATTGTAAGAATAGATTGTAAATAAATTTATTTCCTAAAAATGTTTTTATCAATGTTAGCATCAAAATAATTAGTTTTAAAATGCATTATAGTAGTATTTCGTGATATAGGGAGTTTTTGGTCATTTTGGGGTTACAATATTAAATGCGTGTATGACTTCGAGTCCTAGGAAATACTCCTACTTGGAATATTTTTGCCCTTTTGTCCTTTTCAACGTAACATATTTAGTAAATCACGACCGTTCGTGGGGGCAAATGTTTGTAGCGTTAGCTTTAAGCAGGAAGATCTCGACCGTCCACGTTTCTCCATCCGGCAGATTAGCCATAACGAAATCGCGGCCGTCGGATTCGGTCATTGCTGGGACCCACTTAAAGTGGAAAATGTAAAAGCATGGGGCCCAGAAAACCGACTTTGTATTGAAAGAAAACTTAATGCGGAGAGAATTAATTTAATTAATCAAATTGAAGTCAACTAAAAGTAAGTGGCCTAACTACCAATTTCACACATTTGCTTTAACTAATAAAATACGAGAAAATGCCTATTTCTAATTTAGGACTTTAAAGTGATTAATTAAAAGAAATGCAAGTATAATTCTCAAAGAATTTGCCACATCGGATATCTTTTTCTAAAAAATATATGTATTCATGTAATTGGTTTGTGGTCAAACCCACTATTACAATCATTTTATCTTTTTATAATTTGTACTCTTACATACGAATGTCAATATTTATTAAAAAAAATATTATATTACTATACACTGTGGGAAAAAATAATGATATAACGAACATGCTGTCAATCTTCCTACACGAAATAATCTAAAATGAATAAACAATGTATTATGTTAATAATTTAAATATTTTAGATTGATTAGCATGCAGTCAATTAATTGACAATGAGTTTCATTTTTGATAATAATATTGGATTTGGAACAAAGAGATGTTGGGGACCAGAAGGCATAATCCAAGAATGTTTTTATAAGGACATAGAAGCTCCACATCTACCAATTTTAGGATGACAAAAGAGAACGAGGAGAAAATGTAGTAAATATATTCATTTCATTATCATTTAAATAAATAAATAATTCTTTTAAATTTTGAACATGTTGAAGTAAGGTAAAGGGAGGACTAGTTAAGCTCGTGATCAAGTTGAGTTCGTCTAATTAATTTAATAAATGAGTCGAGTTCGGATGCATTTCAGTAGGGGTGTGCATTGGTCGGTTCGGTTAACCGAACCGAACCAAACTCCAAAACCGAATTTTTTTTAAAAACCAAAACCGAACCAAAATTACTGAAAACCGAAATAACTGAACCGAAATATTTCAGTTCGGTTATATCGGTTAACCGAACCGAACCGAATTGCTTTTCTAAAAAATAAAATATTTTTTGATCAAAACATTTCTATTACCATTTTTAAACCTGTAAATTCCCCCTATCAAACAAAACATCATATCTACATATAACTATGAGTGCATAATAGTAAATCATTCCAAATTGCATTGTTTAAATTACACACAAATGAAATGATAAAATAAAGAAACAGTCACTGAATAGTTCAAATACAAAATATAATAGTCTCAAAACTCTCAACAGTAGTTCTCACTTCTCATCCACAGAAACAATCACCGAATAGGGGTATTATTTTGTGTTTATTATATAATGGCATAATATATTTTTTATTTTTTTAAATATATAATTTAAATTTCGGTTCGGTTTGGTTAACCGAATTGTAGATTTTTAAAAACCAAAAACCGAACCGAAAACCAAAATTTTTGATTTTCAAAACCAAAAACCATACCGAAATCCAAAAACCGAACCAAATTATAAAATTCGGTTCGGTTCGGTCGGTTTATTCGGTTTCGACCGAAATTTGCACACCCCTACATTTCAGTACTCGAAAAATAAATGAGTTTATTCGGTTAGATTCATTATTAAACTTAATAAAATTATAGTGATACTAATAAGTATGTATGAAATTGTTTTCCCATAAAATTAGCTTTGACTTTCTTTCAAATTCAACTTTTGTTTTTTATTCTAACCCATTAGTTTCAAACTTGAACTCGACTTTAGAACTCGGCTAATTCATTTAACCTTAACGAGCTAAACCGAACTTGATTTTATAATCATGTAATAAACGAGCTAAGATTGAGTAGACTCATTTTTTTAAAATAAGTTGAGTTGAAGTACTATCATCTACCGTGACAACTCTAATTTGGGTTACATGGTATGGTATTAATAAGAAGGATAAAAATTAGTGAGAATCATGAATTATTGTTGAATTGATGTGAGAATTTGGATTGCTTTATAGGAGTATTATATATTGAGATGAGATAGACAAGCAAATTGAAAAAGCAAACATGTGGTGAATTTCCAATTGCATGTAATATGTAGAAGCTAAGGAGGGATTAAAATAGTTAATGGAACTATGGAAGAGAAGTAAGTTATCAAAGAATGAACCAATTAATCAACTAACTCACTTTTAATTTGCTTCTCTACTGAACATTACTACATTTCCAGTAGTAGTGTATATTTACGTCATATGCTATTAATTGTATAACAATAACAATTCATCATGCATAATTAAGTGTAATTTGTGCATTTTTCAAGTGTATGACCCAAAATAAGACACTATATTTTCTGAAACTGCTCTTACTTTTTCTTTTTTCAAATTAAAGATAAAAAAGAGTAGTATAAGCATATTATATTATTATATGTACAAGGAAATAATTAGCTGTTGATTAAAGATACCTAATCTTAATTATTAGTATGAGATTGAATTTGGATTTCAGGAGTTGGGCTGGAATTTGTGGCATAATTTGGGATGGGATAATCCGTTGGTGATGAGCTTGCACTGCAGTATCTCTCATTCATGCCATCTGGGTCGGGCCTCATGGGTTAGCCCAGTGGATACACCCACCCCATACCGGACCTCATGGGTCAAACTATCAAATTAAAAAGCCCAGCCCAACAACGGCCCAAGGTATTTAGTACTATTTTCAGATTTAATAAAAAAAAGGGGAAAATCAGTACGTGGCGAAAATGAGGAAGCATTTAATTTAATTATTTCTTTTTTGAACAGTGACGCGCAAGCATCGACTAAAGAAAAAATACTAGCAAAAAACACTACATTGTTATAATAAAACTATAATTGTATACCTATTAGCCAAATCTGTATATATATATATATATATATATATATATAAGTATATAAGATAAGAAAGTAGCAAGAAGATAAATTATGGATAGGAAACAGAAAGATGGGCAGAGAGAGCAAAGAGATGAGGGAAGGCAGGGAGTAATAATTGATCGTTATGTATATGATTAAGTATGTTTTTAAATACAATGCAGCATTGCCATATATATAGGCAATTTTAATACGCTGCAGACAAAGGACTTGTTAACACATTTATTTCCTTGTCTTCCTATCGAGTCAATATCCCAATAATTGAGAGACAAACTATACCGGCATTCATAAATTCAGATTATGACGTTTCAACACTCCCCATTGAATGCCGTTTCAATACAAAGAATATGCCTCGTTAAAACCTTTCTAGAAAAAAAACCTGGTGGAAAAAAAAATCCTAGTGAAGGAAAAAGAGTACATTATTCTTGTATTCATTGCTCCCCCTGATTTGGTCATCATTTTAAATTTCGAAGTCGCCACATTCCAATTTTCTTCACGAGCTTCTCGAATGTTGATGTTGGTAGTGCCTTGGTAAACAAATCTACAAGATTGTCAGCTGAACGGATTTGTTGCACATCTATTTCACCATTTTTCTGTAGATCATGAGTGTAGAAAATTTTTGGTGAAATGTGTTTCGTTCTATCTCCTTTAATATACCCTCCCTTCAATTGTGCTATACAAGCTGCATTATCTTCGTATAAAATTGTTGGGGGTATCTTTTCTTCAGTAGCTATGCCACAATTTTTCAATATATGGTGCATCAAAGATCACAACCATACGCACTCTCGATTGGCTTCATGTATTGCTAAAATTTCAGCATGATTTGAGGAAGTAGCAGTCAATGTCTGCTTCATTGATCTCCATGAAATTGCAGTTCCACCACATGTAAAAACATAGCCAGTTTGAGATTTGGCCTTATGTGGATCTGATAAATATCCAGCATCAGCAAATCCAATTATTTCATGTCGAGAATCATTTGGGTAAAATAACCCAAGATCACTAGTTCCTTGGAGATAGCGAAATATATGTTTAACCATTCCAATGTCGTCTTGTAGGAGATGAACTAAATCTCGCTAATAAATTTACTGCAAATGATATATCTGGTCTAGTGCAGTTTGCGAGATACATTAAGGCACCTATGGTACTTAAATATGGGACCTCTGGTCCAAGAATTTGTTCACCTTCCTCTTGTGGTCTAAACGGATCCTTTTTTATATCAAGTGACCTTACGACCATTGGAGTACTCAATGAATGTGCTTTATCCATATAAAATCGCTTTAATACTCTCTGAGTATAAGCTGTCTGATGGACAAATGTTCCATTATTTAAATATTCAATTTGCAGACCAAGGCATGATTTGGTTTTACCAAAATCTTTGATTTCAAACTCTTTTTTCAAGTATTCAACAGCCTTTTGGAGCTCCTCTAGAGTTCCAATCAAGTTGAGATCATCAACATAAACTTCAATGATTACAAATTCTTGTCCATTTTTCTTAATGAAAATACATGGACAGATTGGGTCATTTGTATAACCCTCTTGTACCAATGACTCACTGAGTCGGTTATACCACATTCGCCCGGACTGTTTCAGTCCATATAGGGATTTTTGTAATTTGATGAAATACATATGTTTAAGATTTGATTCATATGTCTCTGACATTTTTAATCCCTCTGGGATCTTCATATAGATATTTGTATCTAAATTTCCATATAGATACGCAGTAATAACATCCATTAATCTCATTTCAAGATTTTGATGGACTGCCAAACTGATAAGATATCTAAATGTTATTCCATCCATTACAGGGGAATATGTTTTATCATAATCAAATCCGGGTCTCTGTGAGAACCCTTGGGCGACTAATCTCGCTTTGTATCTGACAATTTCATTTTTGTCATTTCTTTTTCTTACAAAAACCCATCTGTATCCGACTGACTTTATATTTTCTGGTGTTTTGACAATTGGTCCAAACACTTTTCTTTTAGCCAGGGAATCCAATTCAGATTGGATTGCATCTTTCCATTTTGGCCAATCTTTTCTTTTCCGACATTCATCAACCGAATTTGGTTCATGATCCTCGTCATCATTTATGATGTCAAGTGCTATATGGTATGAGAATACATTATCTATGATAATTGCATCTCGATTCCAAACATTTCTGCTTGTGACAAAATTGATTGATATTTCATTATTTTCAATTTCATGTTCTTCTGGAACTGCAAGTTCCTGCTCCTCTGGAGCAGTTTTCTCTTCAAGAGCTTCTTTTTCCTCTGAAATATTTTCTGCAATTTGTCACTTTCAATGATTTGTGATCCTCTTTTCTTTCGAGGATTTTTATCTTTGGAACCTGGTGGTCTACCACGCTTCAAGCGTGCAGTAGATTCATCTTTGGCACTTGTAATTGGTCCCTCTGGGACATTAATTTTGATTGGAACATTTGCTGCCGGTATATAAGATTTAGTTACTCTTTTAGAGTCGCATAATGCATCCGGCAATTGATTTGCAATACTCTGCAAATGTACAATTCTTTGTATATCTAGTTCACAATCATTTGTACGAGGATCGAGGAAATCTAACGGTGTTTTCCAGTTGATTTCTTTTTCTTTCTTTGGTTGATTTCTGTCTCCCCCTAATGTCGGGAAATGAGATTCGTCAAAATGACAATCTTTGAATTTCGCAGTAAATAAATCACCAGTTAATGGTTCGAGATATCGAATAATCGATGGTGATTCATACCCGACATATATTCCCAATCTACGTTGGGGACCCATCTTTGTGCGCTGAGGTGGTGCAATCGGGACATATACTGCGCAACCAAATATTCTGAGATGAGATATATTGGGTTCATGCCCAAATGTTAATTGTATAGGGGAGTATTCATGATAATGTTCGGTCTTATCCGCACCAATTTTGTTGCATGTAATATTGCATGCCCCAAGCTGTCAATGGCAATCCAGATCTCATTAATAATGGTCTGGCAATTAATTGTAAACGCTTTATAAGCGATTCAGCAAGTCCATTCTGTGTATGGACATGAGCAACAGGATGCTCAACTGTTATGCCAATTGACATACAATATTCATCAAACCTCTGGGATGAATATTCACCAGCATTATCCAATCGGATATTTTTTATTGTATAATGAGGGAACTGTGCTCGTAATTTAATAATTTGAGCAAGTAATTTTGCAAACGCAAGGTTGCGAGATGATAGCAATGTTACATTGTACCATCGTGTTGATGCATCAATTAGCACCATAAAATATTTAAATGGTCCACATGGTGGATCTATAGGTCCACGTATATCGCCCTGAATTCTTTCAAGAAAACTAGGGCTTTCAGTTCCCACTTTTGTTGGTGAATGTTTGGAAATCAATTTTCCTTGGGAGCAAGCAACACATATATAATCATTATGTTGCAGCAACTTTTGTCCCTTTAATGAATGGCCTCGACTATTTGTAATAATTCGCCTCATCATTGTAGAGCCAAGATGGCCTAGGCGATCATGCCATATCATATATTCATCATTAAGCCTATGACTTCCAATAGACCTCTAGCCTATTTTGGGATGATATTCATTAGTGGGCCTATGGTCATCAATAAACCTCTGGTTTATTTGGGAAATATTAGACCTGTGGTCTAAGTGATAATTTTCAGTTATATTTATCTTTGAAAAATACAATCCAGAAGACAGAGCTGGTAATTTTTCTAATACATATTTCTTACCATGAGTGGTATTTGTAATTAATAAATATTCGACATTCTCTGAAGTCGATGTCTCGAGATGATACCTATTTTCTCGGATATCTTTAAAACTTAATAAATTACTTCGAGACTTGGGAGATAGGAGTGCATTTTTCACAATTAATTTTGTTCCCTCTGGGAAAATAAGGTTGGCTGTGCCAATTCCTTGTATAATATTTGCACTACCACATATTGTGTTTATGCTTGTATCTCCCTTTTTTAAATCAGAAAAATACCTTATGTCTTTTAGTATCGTGTGCGTTGAAGCACTATCAATAAGACATATATTATCACTTTTAAAATTTCCCATTTTGCTGGAAATAAAACAAGATATCATTAATATTAAAACAAGATTTAACATAAGAGAAATATTACAATATAGAGACAATAATATAGCACACATACAAAAGTAAAGACAGATACAGATGTTCAAAGCATAATGAAAATAATAATACAACATAACAATTAAACCAAATCATTATATAAATCATCAACTTGAAATTCTGGGATATTGGGCATATTCTCCTCAGAATTCATTCCGTCAATATGGTTTGTTTCAACCACCCCTTTTCCTTTATCCCTCTGGGAATCTTGATAAAGTTTTACCCAATGATCTCTGGTACGACAATTTTTGTACCTGTGCCCTTTTAGGCCGCATCTATTGCATTTTGCTTCTTCATAATTCTGTTTTTGGACATCACCTCTGGTGTTGCCCTGATTCTGATTACGTGTGTCTGTCGTAGGCCTAATGTAAACATTGTTGCGGAAATGATTTTTCCCACTGCCTCGGTTATACCTACGACCACGAGGTCTCTGACCTCGGCCACGACTACGGCCACGACCACGGCTGGAAGATTCAGTCACATGTGCCTCTGGCAATGGACTACTGCCAATTGGTCTCATTTCATGATTTTTTTAATAATAAATCATTATTCTTTTCAGCCAATAACAAAAACGTAATCAGATCAGAATATTCAGTGAAACCCTGTGCTCGGTATGTTTGCTGAAACACCGAATTGGAGGGGTGGAATGTAGAGAATGTCTTCTCTAGCATTTGTTTATCAGTAATTGTCTCACCATACAGTCTTAATTGTGACACGATATTAAACAGAGCAGAATTGTAATCATTTACTGATTTAAAATCCTGGAATCGTAAGTGTGACCAGTCATACTGGGCTCGAGGGAGATTTAGTGATCTTAAATGATCATATCTTTTTTCTAAATTCTCCCAGAGTTCATTTGGGTCTTTGACCGTTAAATACTGTGTTTTCAATCCCTCATCAAGATGATAGCGGATGAAAATCATAGCCTTCGCACGGTCTTGGCTTGAAGCCTGATTATCTTTTTCAATTATTTTTTCAAGACCCATTGATTCCAAATGGATTTGAACATCCATTTTCCAAGATAGATAATTATCTCCAGATACCATCAGTGGTCTGAAATCCTGCTTTGTCAAGTTAGTCATAATATAATTATTGAAATACAAAGATTAAATATTACCTCAAAGGAAATTCCGGCAGAGCTCCGTCAGTGGCTCGTGCTGATAACGTGTTATAATAAAACTATAATTGTATACCTATTAGCCAAATCTGTATATATATATATATATCATGTAATATAATAAAGTAAAATAGCCTAATACACACATAGTTTCCCTCCACTCATCCTCCCTCTCACAATTCAACAATTAAAACACCCTCTTTCACACACTAATTTATTTACGATAATGCCATTATTGAAATATTAAAATTTGGAAAAAATCATTCTTAAAGGTCATTTGTATATTTTCAATGTATTTATTGCGTTCATTGTATTATTAATGTATTTGATTTGATTAAATGACTGACTTCTCAATTCTTTCATTTTAATCCCCTATATATATGCCCTCATTTGTCCATCTATTTGCATGATTTACACTCTCCTCTCTTTTGCCATAGGTTTATCATTTCTCTTTAGTATAATTTTTTCTCCATGGCTTACGGCTGATTTTTTTTTGTTTTTTTAATTCATGTATTTAAAATCATCTCTTTCTTATGTGTTTGTATTTTACATTGCATGTATATTTTTTCTACTGCGTGTGTGTATTTAACAAATACATCTAACGTATTCTTATTACAATTCATTCATTGTATTTGGTTTATTTCAGTTTTATATAGTTTCTTATATGCTGTTCATATGTTTGTACATATATAATTTTTTTTTCTTTGTTTCTAAATGCAGTGATGGATTTTGATAATGTTGAATGGATGAGAGGCTTGAATGCATGCGCATCAATATTCTTCCCAAAGAGAGGTTATAGCAAGGGTGCAAAGTTGTTCATAACCTACATACGTGATAAGAGAATGGTCCCTTGGGATGAAGAAGACCTAGAGACATTTAGATTGACGTTGGAGTTTTTTGATCTTGCTGATCGTGAGATGGAGATTGTCTATGTATCATCCGATTTCCTTGATGAGATTAAGGATATTCTACAACGTATCAAGGCATCTGTTAATCGTTGGAAAGAGACTAGAAATGCTGAAAACAAATTTTTCGCTATTCCTTCAAATACCATGGAAAACACTATCATCTTTATGGAGTCTTTTTTCCGGAATATCTCTGAAATTTTTTTCAATGATTCAATTCCTTATGTCGCTAGATTAGAGGATGTTTGGTGTAATACCCCAGATTTTTATCAACGTCCAAAGGAATAAAATTTATTCCGATCAATGTCGAAACATCTCCGAGAAGAAGAAAATAATTTATCACAATAAATTATTGCTCGGAAATAAAACGCCGATAGATTCAAATTCAAAATGGAATAAAAGAGGGAAAGGAAGCCCGAAGACATTCCATGAATTGAGTCAAGATAATTGGAATTAAATTCAAGAAGGAAAAGAATTTTAATTCCAAGAACCCGTGAAGTCGGAAGAAATTTAATGATACAAGTTATTGCACGGGAATCAAAAGACGACAAATTGGAAGCCGACGAACCCGAGAAATCGCCATCGAAAATTTAAATCCAAAAATAAAGAATTGGATTTAAATTATTAAAACCGAAATAATTCCGAGAGAGCGGAATTTATTTTTTTTATCGGAAGATAACAACTCGAAACGAGTTTATCGAATTGTCCCAACAATCACGGATAATTCCCACATTATGATTTTTATTTTTGTAGAGAAGGAATCTTAATATTTAAAAAAAAAAAAAAAAAAAATTAAAAGTTACTGTAGCACGTGTCTACTGTAGCAGTACTGTAGCAGTACTGTAGCACTACTGTAGCACGTGCGGGTACTGTAGCAGCCGATCACTTGTCGGATTTTTGTCTCTTTAATGGCAAAAATACACCCCCAACACCCCATTATCATCCTTTCAAATCCCTTCTTCATCCCAAACTCTCCCAAAGCCAAAACACCTTTCCGGCGAACTTCCGACGAACTTCCGGCAACTTTCCGGCAACCAAATCCGACCAAGGAAGTGTGTAGATCAAGGATCACAGTGCTTAGATCTTTGGTAAGTAGTATCTTAGGTTCTCAATCTCGTTTTTCCTCTCAAATCCCCAATCTAACTCTTGAATCGTTGATTGCAAATACGTTCGTGGCCAAAGTCGGGAACTTTGCGTTTCGTAGATCCGTTCGTAGGTGTTTGGACGACTCAAGAACACAATCTTTGTAAGTTAACCTTACTATGGTTTTGGGTGACTTAAAATGCAACCAAACATAGAAGATTCAACTCAAGAAAATTAATAAAATCTGTCAAAAGCGGTTTCATACGCGCGCAGCGTTTTTGGATGAATTTTTCGAACCCTTAAAAGTCTTCAAACGAGAAAACTCAAAACATACAAAGTGTTCCTAAGACGTAGATCTACCTTGTGTAAAAGTTTCGTAATTTTTCATTATGATTTGATGCCCAAAAACCGAATCTGAACACTGCTGCCCGTTTTTCAAACTTAGAACTTCGGCAGGTTTGAATCTCGAACTTGTTAGCCATTTTGACCTTGGATCTAGGCCGAATTAGGACTTGTGCTAAACATGAAAGTTGTAGATCTATGAGTCTTAAATACCTCTGTAAAATTTCATGCATTTTCATTAAGATTTGCTACCCCAAACCACGTCGAACATATTCTGTGGTGCATGAACCTTTCGAAAACTGAGACAGATTTTAAGGCCGAACTTAGTTGATTAATCTGACTTAATCCGTGATGAATTTGCATAATTTGCCTCTAATAAAACTTGTTTATTTTGGTGTCTTTTAAGTTCCTGTAAAATTTCATAAATTTTGGAGCTCGTTTGCTATGTCAAATATTCTTTTGAAAATCAGTGCGCTGTTTTAGAAAAGTTGGCAGATTTCATACTCGGCAAAGATTGTAAAATTTCACCCGTTTCCTCACATAATTTCGGAAAACTTAAAACATGAAAGTTGTTCGTTGGGATGTTTTTGAGTTACTGTGAAAATTTCATATCAATCGCCTAAGAAATGGATTTTTAAACTGAAAAGGCGCAAACTGTGACATCGATCGATTTTAAAACTTGAGAGATCTTGAAATCTTGTCGAAACATGAAATTAGCCTTTAAGGTTTAAATGATTGGGAATCCCTTTGAGATGAAAGGCAATTGAAATACTTTGCTTGCCGAAAGGCAATTGAAATACCTTGCTTGCCGAAAGGCAATTGAAATACTTTGCTTGCCGAAAGGCAATTGAAATACCTTGCTTGCCGAAAGGCAATTGAAATACTTTGCTTGCCGAAAGGCAATTGAAATACCTTGCTTGCCGAAAGGCAATTGAAATACTTTGCTTGCCGAAAGGCAATTGAAATACCTTGCTTGCCGAAAGGCAATTGAAATACTTTGCTTGCCGAAAGGCAATTGAAATACCTTGCTTGCCGAAAGGCAATTGAAATACTTTGCTTGCCGAAAGGCAATTGAAATACCTTGCTTGCCGAAAGGCAATTGAAATACTTTGCTTGCCGAAAGCTAATTGAAATATAATGCTTGCCGAAAGGCAATTGAAATATCCTGCTTGCCGAAAGGCAATTGAAATATAATGCTTGCCGGAAGGCAATTGAAATATAATGCTTGCCGAATGGAAATTGAAATATAAACTTGAAACATGAGACATGAGAAACTGTGCCAAGACGGCCAATGAAGTACTTGAAATGCGATACGGCTGCGGCCGCCGGATTGCCGGCTATACAAAATATTGAGAAATGGTTACGTAACGGGAAAATAAAAGATTTAATATTTTTAAGTATTTATTTAATTATGCCTTGCAAATCATTTTACTATGTACGTTGAATTATGATCACATGGAAAAACTATGTTTTAAATCATGCCATTTATTTATTAGTGGATGATTAACTTAAATTGCGTATTACCTACAAACATCTGTTTATTAAATTTAATTAAAGGCTTTGAAACCCCTAAATCATGCTATGTGTTAACTTACTCAGCGCGTTTTTGCTGACCCAAACCATTTATCCCCTTTTTCTTACAGAGAATGAAGAATATGCATTATCATATGCATACTGGGAATTTTTGGGGATTACATCATGAACGGGCCTGTTTAACCCGTGTTTTGGCCATGTTGGCCCTTATACATTATTTCCGCTGCACAAATAAAATTTCCGCTGCAACTTTGATGTATGATCTTTAAATTATATATGAATGGGCTGTTTGAATATTTTAAATACTGAAAACCATAGCCTTGCATCTCTTTAGTGAGCTCGGAGAAACCGTGTCTTGCTAGGGAGGTGCGGCGGTGGCACCCCGGCCTGGGTTACCAAAACCGGGGTGTTACAATGTGGTATCAGAGCCCGGAATATTTTAAAGCTATTATTTTACATAGCCCGGAATATTTTTAAACTACTATTTTAAAGAGCCCAATTATTATTTTGAAATTAAAGCCCAAATTTTTAGCCCAAAAATTTTTTTTAGAAGCCCAAGAAATTATTTTGGCCCAATAACCTTGTTTTTATTTAAAGCCCAAATAATTTATTTCTTTCGGCCCAATATAGTGGCCCAAACCTTTTATCCTTATTTTAATCTATCCATGGAATAAATTTATTTTTAAAACCCATGGATAAATAAATGCATGCAAATTTTTTTTTTTTTGGGGGATCACATATGCATATGCATACATAAATATCTGTACTAACCTTTTTTGTGAATCGTATGTGATACATAACCTTCTCACTCTAGTGTTCGACATGACCTTGAGTCTTGGCTTAGAAGCGCCAACTTCAGACTAACCTTGCCTTTGTAACACCCCGGTTTTGGTAACCCAGGCCGGGATGCCACCGCCACACCTCCCTAGCAAGACACGGTTTCTCCGAGCTCACTAAAGAGATGCAAGGCTATGGTTTTTCAGAATTTAAAACATTCCAGTAGCCCATTCATAAATAATTTAAAAATACCACATCAGAGTTGCAGCGAGAATATAAAGTACGCAGCGGAAGTAAAGTGTATGCAGCGGAATTTAAAATATAGGGCCGACATGGCCAAACCACGGGTTAAACAGACCCGTTCATGCAAGTTACGTAAAATAAATAATTAAGTGTCCAAAATGATCCCCCAATGAGTGATCATGCTCCGTACTCTGTAACAGAAAAAAAATGAACAACGGTTTTTATCAGTATTATAAAATACTGAGTAAGTCAATCCTTTCATAGCAATAAAGGGGTTAGATTTTTAATAATTAAGATAAAACTTTTTGCCATGCATAAAAACATTTTAAAAATGCGAATGTAATTGCATACTTTAAAGACACATTTAATTTCATAATTTAAAACTTAAGCATGGGCAATTATTTAAGACATGATTTAAAAACATGAATAATGCCGTAAGTAAGTAAATGAAAATTTGAGCTTTTTTTTTTTTTTTTTAAAAAAAATTCTCCCCGATACGCCACCATCTCAACAATATTAATTTAGCTGGCAATCCGACGGCCGCAGCCAATTTCATAAAATCTGAGCTTTTTAATATATTTCCCGTTACGCCATCATCTCAACAATATATATATCATTTAGCCGGTGATCCGGCGGCCTCAGCCAATTTCATAAGTATCATCTCATTTAGCCGGTATTCCGGCGGCCGCAGCCGATTCGCCATACCCAGTACCACTCCGTCGAGCCTCGAGTAACCCATACGAACACACTCGAGAGGGTAGGCCGTTGGTCTCTTGTGACCAAATACGCCATATCCAGTACCGCTCCGTCAAGCCTCGAGTAACCCACACGGATACACCCGAGAGGATAGGCCCAAAAATATAAGATGCCGTTTTGGCAATCTTTCGCGCGTAATAATCATTGCCGTTTAGGCACAAAATGAATAATTAGGAGGGCACCCTGCAGAGCACTCACCCCCCAATGTAACCGATATCGTTTCAACTTTAGTGTAACGGGATTTCCAAAAATACAGCTTTATCGTATCACAAGATTTCGATCGTTGTTTAGAAATTTCAAAATTTCACAAGTTTAAAACCGATCGATGTCACAGTTTACGCCTTTTCAGTTTAAAAATCCATTTCTTAGGCGATTGATCTGAAATTTTCACAGTAGCTCAAAAACATCCCAATGAACAACTTTCATGTTTTGAGTTTTTCGGAAAAATGATGGGAAGCATGTCAAAAATCAAGTTTTCTACACAAATAGTATGCTGTCAGGATTCAGGTTTGACATCTGTCAAAGATTTGACTTTTTAACATATCAAATGAACTCCAAAAATTCTGAAAATTTACAGGCACTTAAAAGACACCAAAATAAACAAGTTTTATTAGAGGCAAATTATGCAAATTCATCACGGATTAAGTCAGATTAATCTACTAAGTTCGGTCTTAAAATCTGTCTCAGTTTTCGAAAGGTTCATGCACCACAGAATATGTTCGACGCGGTTTGGGATAGCAAATCTTAATGAAAGTGCATGAAATTTTACAGAGGTATTCAAGACTCATAGATCTACAACTTTTGTTTAGATCATGAAGATTGGTTCGGACTAGAAATGATAGAAATAAGCTCATCAAGTTCAGTTATGAAATCTGTCAACTTTTGAAAATTCTTAAAAACGCAGAATATGTCCGACTTGATTTGGGGTATCAAAACTTGATGAAAATTTCTGAAATTTTTACACAATATAGCTTAAGATCTTAGGATCAAAATCTTAGTTTTGAGTTTTCAGGTTTGAACGCTCGAAGTAAGAGTTTTGCTCGGATTTCAGAAAATACGTAGATTGGGGTTTTTAGGTTTGATTTCAACGTTTCGTTTAAGATCCAATGTTTCGGATGTCTTTAAACCACCCATATTGATATGGAAGGTATTAACTTACAGTGAGTGAGTTCTTGAACGTTCTAGAGTTGATCGATTTGTCCAAAATCGCCACGAACGGATCTACGCAACACGTTCTTCTTCTCCTTTGGCTACGAACGTGTTTTGCAAGTAAAGATCCGTAAGTTAGAAGGTTGATTATGATCTTAAAGCAATAAGGAAACTTGATTTACACCTTACCAACAATCCAATGCCTGCAAATCCTTGATCTACACACTACCTTAGTTGGATTTGATTGCCGGAAAGTTGCCGGAAAGTCGCCGGAAGAGTGTTTTGGCTTTGGGAGAGTTTGGGAGAGTTTTGGGATGAATTATTGAGTGTTGAAGACTGAAATGGGGTGTTAGGGACATCTAATAATCATCCAAAATATGCCTCCCCCGTGATAGATCAAGATTCCCACCTTTGGGACCCAAAAAATGGCAAAAAGTCACCAAAAATGCATAATGCCCGACTGCTACAGTAGCATGCTACAGTAGCGTGCTACAGTAGCATGCTACAGTAACTTTTTTTTTTTTTTTTTTTTAAAATTTTTTTTTTTTTTTTTATATATATATATTAAGATTCTTATCTTAAAAAAATCATAATGTGAGAATTTTTGTGATCTTATAAGTCATAAATAGCTTCAAAAAGGAATATATTCTTTATTTGAAAATGACAAGATATGATTAATATTCCACCCTACAATTTCAAACCATAGTCCCAATTATATTATGGCATTCTAGAATAATTCCATAATAAAAAAAATATGGGTAGAATGATTAATCAAGGATATATAGAAAATAGATAATTCTCATTATAATTTAAACATGTAAATATATACATGTATATACATGTGTACATGTTTGGAAAGATTATTTCAAGACCAAGGTATATATGTGTATATAAACTTGTATATGGATTTAAAATATTCTATGAACCATATACTTATTACACTTGATATTGAAATCCATATATTTATTTGAAAAGACAAATATATATAATTTTTCAAAGTATGTTTTGTAGAAAATAATATACTAATCTTTAAGCACATATTTGAACATATAAATATATATAGATTTGATTAAAAATCTACTTAGTGAATTGATCAAAATATATATTCATACATATATATCGGGCAATTTCTATGGTATTTCAATCTACCCTCCTTAAGAATCAACTTCGTCCCCGAAGTTGCGCGACTTATTGACCGATTGATTGATTGCGATTGTATCATTGTGTTTTGTTGTTTGATATTATTCGACTGAACCCAGAATTGAAATTTCCAAGTTGCCTACGTACCCCGTGAAGGGATCAAGTCATTACGTAGTTCAAAACAATTTGAATTTGTTCATTTGGGATACAAAATATTCGGGTCGTTACATCCTCTCCCCCTTAAGATTACAGTTATGTCCCCATAACTGCGGTTGCACCGTTTTGGAATAGGGTCGGGTAACGCTCCTTCATGTCGGATTCTAACTCCCATGTCGCCGTTTCACTTTCATGGTTCGACCAAAGAACCTTGACCATTCTCACGGCTTTGTTCCTTGTTACTCTCTCCTTAACATCGAGTATTCGTACCGGAATTTCCTCATAGCTCAAGTCATCATCCAATTCAATTCCTTCCGGTTGGAGTACATGGGTCGGATCGTGCACATACTTCTTCAATTGTGATATGTGGAACACGTTGTGAACTCTAGCCAATTGTGGCGGTAAGGCTAGACGATATGCTAAATTCCCGACTTTTTCTAGAATTTCATAAGGTCCTATATATCGAGGGCTTAACTTTCCTCGTTTGCCAAAACGCATAACCCCCTTCATCGGTGATATCTTTAACATGACCTTATCCCCAACTTGAAATTCTAGGTCTTGCCGTCTCACATCGGCATAACTTTTCTGTCGGTCCTGGGCCGCTTTCATCTTTCCTCGAATCACTTTGATTTATTGGGTCATATCTTCTACGAGTTGTGGTCCTACTACCACTGTCTTATCACTCCCTTCCCAACTCAACGGACTTCGGCACCTTCGACCATACAATGCCTCGAATGGTGCCATGCCGATGCTAGCGTGGTAGCTATTGTTGTAGGAAAATTCAATTAGGGGTAAATGATTTTCCCAGCTACCCTTAAACTCTAGGACGCAAGCTCTCAGCATGTCTTCCAACGTTTGGATTGTTCTCTCAGTTTGTCCATCCGTCATTGGGTGGAATGCGGTGCTCATCTTAATCTGCGTACCGAGGGCTTCTTGTAACTTGATCCAAAAGTGAGAGACAAATCTACTGTCTCTATCGGAGATAATGTCATGTGGCACCCCGTGTCTTCGTACCACATTGTCAATATACGCCCTTTCTAATTGGTCCATGGTCCAAGTGTCCTTCATTGGAATAAAAATGGCCGTCTTCGTTAGCCTATCGACAATCACCCATATCTTATTCATTCCTCTTGGTGATCGTGGTAATCCCGAAACGAAATCCATAGAGATACTATCCCACTTCCAACTCGGGATTTCCAATGGTTGCATCAATCCTAAGGGTTTCTGTCGCACGGCTTTGACCTTTTGGCACGTGAGGCATCTCGCTACAAATTCTGCCACTTCATTTTTCATCCTCGGCCACCATGTAACACCCCGGCCCACTATGGAGGCGGAGTTGCTTTCGAGCTTCTTTCGGAATTGAAGTCTGGCCCCACAGGTCAACAGAACTCTTTCCAGTGCGCTTTGGCCTCACTCGCGCACACCCTGAGAAACTTCCCAGGAGGTCACCCATCCTTAAAACTACTCCACAACAAGCACGCTTAACTGTGGAGTTCTTATGGGATGGTCACCAGAAAAGAAAGGTGCACTTTGTTGACATGAGTAGATTTTTCAATCCTTTTAAGCTATTTTTCCATACATTCTCTCGGGGTATTACAATCTACCCCACTTGAGAACGCAACATCCTCGTTGCGCCTTGATCGCCTAATCAAAGTCCCTCAGGATCTTTGCCCCGCTAGACGCCTGACTGGTACTCCCAGCACAGCGCGCGGTCGCAGGTTGGCTCTGATACCATTCTGTAACACCCCGGCCCACTATGGAGGCGGAGTTGCTTTCGAGCTTCTTTCGGAATTGAAGTCTGGCCCCACAGGTCAACAGAACTCTTTCCAGTGCGCTTTGGCCTCACTCGCGCACACCCTGAGAAACTTCCCAGGAGGTCACCCATCCTTAAAACTACTCCACAATAAGCACGCTTAACTGTGGAGTTCTTATGGGATGGTCACCAGAAAAGAAAGGTGCACTTTGTTGACATGAGTAGATTTTTCAATCCTTTTAAGCTATTTTTCCATACATTCTCTCGGGGTATTACACACCAGTAAATTTTCCTCAAATCCTTATATAATTTGTCGCCTCCAGGGTGAACCGAGTAAGGTGTGTTATGCCCCTCTTCCATCAATCTTTGTTTTATCTCCATGCATTTTTGTGGTACACACCATCTTCCCTTGAAACGAATGCTTCCGTCCTCATGGATAGCAAATCCTATTGCCTTCCCGTTGGCAATGTTCTCCTTAATCCTTTCCAACTTTGCGTCACCCGGTTGGGCGAGTTTGATCTCGTCAAATATGGTTGATTCGACTACCATGGCGTTGACCATTTCGTTTACAGTGCCCGAATGCACTAGTTCTAAGCTCAATCTTGCCAAGTCCATATATAATGCTGGCGGAATCACCATCGAATTTGCCACATGTTGGGTCTTCCGGCTTAAGGCATCGGCTACTACGTTGGCCTTCCCTTCGTGGTAAGAAATTTCGAGATCATAGTCCTTGATTAGTTCCAACCATCTCCGTTGTCTCAGATTTAGCTCTTTTTGAGTGAATATGTATTTGAGGCTTTTGTGGTCTGTGAACATCCGACACTTTCTCCCATAAAGGTAGTGTCTCCATATTTTCAGAGCGAACACGACTGCCGCCAACTCCAAGTCGTGCGTTGGGTAGTTCGCTTCATGAGGTTTCAATTGGCGCGAAGCATATGCAATGACCCTCGAGTCTTGCATCAAAACACATCCTAGACCTTCCTTTGAAGCGTCACTGTAAACCTCGAAGTCACCATTCTCTGATGGTAGTGCTAGTACGGGTGTACTGGTGAGTCGCTTTTTCAGTTCTTGAAACGCGGACTCACACTCATTGGTCCAGTCATATTTTACCCCTTTCTTCAACAGCTGGGTCAACGGGCGTGCGATTTTTGAGAAGTCCTTCACAAATCGCCTATAATAACCAGCTAGCCCAAGGAAGCTCCGTATTTCAGTTGGACTCGTCGGCGATACCCATTCCGTCACCGCCGAAATTTTTGCCTGATCCACTGAAACTCCAGTGGCGGATACTATGTGCCCAAGGAATGCTACTTCCTTCAACCAAAAGTCGCATTTGGATAGTTTGCCATAGAGTTGGTTCTTGCGCAAAATCCCTAACACTTGGTGCAAATGTTGGGAATGCTCCTCCTCGCTTCTCGAGTAGATCAGGATGTCGTCGATGAACACCACGACGCTTTGATCTAACAATTCTCTAAATACATCGTTCATGAGGTTCATGAACATTGCAGGTGCATTTGTTAACCCAAAGGATAATACTGTGAACTCATAGTGTCCATAACGAGTTCGGAATGCCGTCTTCGGGATATCCTTCTCCGCAATCCTCAGCTGGTGATAACCGGATCGCAAGTCGATCTTTGAGAACACTGACGCCCCCTTCAATTGATCAAATAAGTCCTCAATCCTTGGTAATGGATACTTGTTCTTGATGGTCACTTGATTGAGTCCTCTGTAATCGATGCAAAGGCGTAGTCCTCCGTCCTTCTTTTTAACAAATAAGACCGGTGCTCCCCACGGGGACGTACTTGGTCTTATGTATCCTTTCTCCAACAACTCTTCGAGTTGTTCCTTTAACTCCTTCATTTCCAGTGGTGCCATACGGTAAGGGGCCTTCGAGACAGGTTCCGTTCCCGGAATGAGATCTATGGTGAATTCAAGATCTCTCTCAGGTGGCATACCAGGGATGTCTTCAGGAAATACGTCCGGGTATTCTCTCACCACTGGGATGTCGTCAACCTTGCTCTCTTCCGCCTCCAGGTTGTGAACGTAGCATGCATACAACGCGTATCCCTTATGCATTAAGCTACGAAGCTTGAGAGCGTTAACAACCTTGTTGCTCCTCTTAGGGGGTTGAGAGTAAAAGATGACTCTCTTTCTCCTACCTTTCGACAAGGTGATCTTCTGCTTTTGACATTCTATTACCGCTTTATACCGGGTCAACCAATCCATTCCCAGTATAACGTCGAAGTCCCTTAAATTAAATTCTACCAAGTTTGCGAAAAATTCTATGTTCTTGATAACTATCGGAATTCCGTTATAACGTTTAGAGCATGGTACTACCTCTCCTGATGGTAGTTGAATTTCTAAGTTAATCAGTTCGCACTTAGGTAGATCTAGTTCAGATAAGACTCTTGATGATATAATCGAACAACTAGCTCCTGAGTCAAACAGAACTTTAAGGGGTGTACTTAAAACATGGAATGTACCTGCCATCACGTCACCCTGCATAGGCACATCTGCTTGGTTGATAACATTCAACCTCCCCATGGGCCGTCCTTGGTTGCCCGGCTGATCCCGGTTCGGGTTCTGATTCTGTTGTTGATTTGGATTCTGTGGAGGGCGTTGATTCTGGTTGAAATTCTGGTTCTGAGGGGGTCTGTACCCTTGATAGTTACCATTCCGTCCATTTTGGTTACGAGGCTGTACTGGCCCTATAATCAAGTCCTCTCGCTTGGTGATGTTTTCAATTCGAGTCCGGCACTCATTCATCCGATGACCAAATCGACCACACCTGAAGCATGTGCCCTGTTGGGGGCATCCCCTAATCAAGTGAGGTCTCCCGCATCTTGGGCATGGTGGCACAGGGTTACCCTGGAAAAAGGTTCTCCCACCATTTCCCCTATTGTTGTTCTGAGGGGGTCTGTTCAGGCCTCCCCGAAAGTTGTTTCCTCCAGAATTGTTACCGGTGCGGTTATCCCTGTTCCTCTTATCTTGCCCCGGAGGTCCCCGGCTGGACTCTCCACTCATCCTCCTCTTCAGTTGTTGCACCCTTGCAACAGCAACTGCACGATCATATACTGCTTGCAGGTCCGGGTAATGGACACCAGTGATCACTTCCCGTATGGTCAAGTTCAATCCCATCTCGAATTTTTGTGCCTTCTCTACGTCTGTCGGTACTAGTCTTGGTGCAAAGCGCACCAACTCCTTGAATCGAGTGTAATACTCTTGTACAGTCTGCCCGCCTTGTTTCAGTGACAAAAACTCCTCGTACATGGCTGCCTTCGTACTCAGGGGGTAAAATCGGTCCCTGAGCAGTTCCATCATTTCAGTCCATGAATAGGGCACATCTTCCTCTCGTATCTTTCCCTGGGTGGCTTGCCACCAGTCGTCTGCTTCACCTCCCAAGTAGTATGAGGCCACATGCACCTTTTCCCCTTCTGGGCACTTAACTGCGCTTAACAACTTGTCGAAGGTCCTAATCCACTCCTCTAGTTTTGCAGGGTCTTCCTCGCCTGCATAGTGCGGCGGTTGGTATGGGTTCACCATGGCTAGGTAATTAATGCGAGCTTGTGGTGGAGGTGCCGCAGCCGCTTGGCCTTGGTTCACTTGCGCGTTCCCTATCGCAATGAGAACCTCTTCTAGAGTGCGCAGGCGATTACCTATGTTGTCTGGTATAGGGCCTGCTGGCTCTTCCTGAGCGTGTACACCCACGTTTGGTATCGGCATGTCAGGTTGCCTAGGTATTTCGTTGGTATTGGGAGGAATGGGCTGGACGCGCGGTCTCCCTCTCGGTGCCATTCTGTTGCAAGAACAAGTGATTTAGATTTTAAGGAAAATATAATAAAGGGTTTATACAATGATTATCGAAACCCCAGGGTCTAGGGTTTCAGGGTCTTGGGTTTCAAGGTTTAAATGAGCCGTGCGCTTGAGATGGATTTGTTGTTTGGGAATTCAACATAATTTTTGGAATAGAGAGTGTTCAAACAAAAACTTGATTTATTTATTTATATATATATATATTTTTTATTATTATTATTATTATATATATATATATATATATATTTTTTTACAAGTGATAGGATATACCAAAATAGGATCCTTCTATCGTTTCTAGGCGTCCTCCGGCACAGTGGTGGGATCCTCCTCCGGATCTTCCTCCACCGGGCTTGACGGTAGTAGGTCATCGAAAATGTGGTTCAAGTCATCCCCATGAGCATCAACAAGCTCCTTTAAACATAGATTTTGTGTAGTGAGGGTTTGGATTTGGTCTTCGAGCTGGTTTATGCGGTGGTGGTCCGCCTCTCTTAAGCTTCCCATATGGTGCAGATTTGCCTCCAATTGGGCCATACGATGTTCCATTTGTTGTATGGTTTGTTGGGAATCAAAGTGAGCGTTCATCATTTTGACCATTAAGTTCATCATGTCTTGGTTAGCCATCTAGCGCAAGAAAAAGATCTAGGTTACAACATAACGCTTCTAGGTTCTCTAAGGTATAGAAATGCAATATGCACATGCAGTGATGATCCCCCTGATAAAAAAAATTTTATGCATGCATTTATTTATCCATGGGTTTTAAAAATAAATTTATTCCATGGATAGACTAAAATAAGGATAAAAGGTTTGGGCCACTATTATTGGGCCGAAAGAAATAAATTATTTGGGCTTTAAATAAAAACAAGTTATTGGGCCAAAATAGTTGGGGTTATCATGATATTTAGATATTGAGCCAAAAATAATTAATCCTTGGGTTTAAAATATTACACTAAGTAAATAAAAATTTTGGGCTCGAAATAATAAACATTTGGGCTTTATTTAAAAATACAGGTATTGGGCTAAAAATAATTTCTTGGGCTTCTTAAAATTTTTGGGCTAAAAATTTGGGCTTTAACTTCAAAACAATAATTGGGCTTTTTGAAATATACTACTAGTTTAGAAATGATAACTTTAAAAATAATAATACTTGAAAATAATAGTTTAAAAATATTCCGAGCTCTTTAAAATAGTAGTTCTAAAATATTCCGGGCTCTGATACCACATTGTAACACCCCGGTTTTGGTAACCCAGGCCGGGATGCCACCGCCACACCTCCCTAGCAAGACACGGTTTCTCCGAGCTCACTAAAGAGATGCAAGGCTATGGTTTTTCAGAATTTAAAACATTCCAGTAGCCCATTCATAAATAATTTAAAAATACCACATCAGAGTTGCAGCGAGAATATAAAGTACGCAGCGGAAGTAAAGTGTATGCAGCGGAATTTAAAATATAGGGCCGACATGGCCAAACCACGGGTTAAACAGACCCGTTCATGCAAGTTACGTAAAATAAATAATTAAGTGTCCAAAATGATCCCCCAATGAGTGATCATGCTCCGTACTCTGTAACAGAAAAAAAATGAACAACGGTTTTTATCAGTATTATAAAATACTGAGTAAGTCAATCCTTTCATAGCAATAAAGGGGTTAGATTTTTAATAATTAAGATAAAACTTTTTGCCATGCATAAAAACATTTTAAAAATGCGAATGTAATTGCATACTTTAAAGACACATTTAATTTCATAATTTAAAACTTAAGCATGGGCAATTATTTAAGACATGATTTAAAAACATGAATAATGCCGTAAGTAAGTAAATGAAAATTTGAGCTTTTTTTTTTTTTTTTTAAAAAAAATTCTCCCCGATACGCCACCATCTCAACAATATTAATTTAGCTGGCAATCCGACGGCCGCAGCCAATTTCATAAAATCTGAGCTTTTTAATATATTTCCCGTTACGCCATCATCTCAACAATATATATATCATTTAGCCGGTGATCCGGCGGCCTCAGCCAATTTCATAAGTATCATCTCATTTAGCCGGTATTCCGGCGGCCGCAGCCGATTCGCCATACCCAGTACCACTCCGTCGAGCCTCGAGTAACCCATACGAACACACTCGAGAGGGTAGGCCGTTGGTCTCTTGTGACCAAATACGCCATATCCAGTACCGCTCCGTCAAGCCTCGAGTAACCCACACGGATACACCCGAGAGGATAGGCCCAAAAATATAAGATGCCGTTTTGGCAATCTTTCGCGCGTAATAATCATTGCCGTTTAGGCACAAAATGAATAATTAGGAGGGCACCCTGCAGAGCACTCACCCCCCAATGTAACCGATATCGTTTCAACTTTAGTGTAACGGGATTTCCAAAAATACAGCTTTATCGTATCACAAGATTTCGATCGTTGTTTAGAAATTTCAAAATTTCACAAGTTTAAAACCGATCGATGTCACAGTTTACGCCTTTTCAGTTTAAAAATCCATTTCTTAGGCGATTGATCTGAAATTTTCACAGTAGCTCAAAAACATCCCAATGAACAACTTTCATGTTTTGAGTTTTTCGGAAAAATGATGGGAAGCATGTCAAAAATCAAGTTTTCTACACAAATAGTATGCTGTCAGGATTCAGGTTTGACATCTGTCAAAGATTTGACTTTTTAACATATCAAATGAACTCCAAAAATTCTGAAAATTTACAGGCACTTAAAAGACACCAAAATAAACAAGTTTTATTAGAGGCAAATTATGCAAATTCATCACGGATTAAGTCAGATTAATCTACTAAGTTCGGTCTTAAAATCTGTCTCAGTTTTCGAAAGGTTCATGCACCACAGAATATGTTCGACGCGGTTTGGGATAGCAAATCTTAATGAAAGTGCATGAAATTTTACAGAGGTATTCAAGACTCATAGATCTACAACTTTTGTTTAGATCATGAAGATTGGTTCGGACTAGAAATGATAGAAATAAGCTCATCAAGTTCAGTTATGAAATCTGTCAACTTTTGAAAATTCTTAAAAACGCAGAATATGTCCGACTTGATTTGGGGTATCAAAACTTGATGAAAATTTCTGAAATTTTTACACAATATAGCTTAAGATCTTAGGATCAAAATCTTAGTTTTGAGTTTTCAGGTTTGAACGCTCGAAGTAAGAGTTTTGCTCGGATTTCAGAAAATACGTAGATTGGGGTTTTTAGGTTTGATTTCAACGTTTCGTTTAAGATCCAATGTTTCGGATGTCTTTAAACCACCCATATTGATATGGAAGGTATTAACTTACAGTGAGTGAGTTCTTGAACGTTCTAGAGTTGATCGATTTGTCCAAAATCGCCACGAACGGATCTACGCAACACGTTCTTCTTCTCCTTTGGCTACGAACGTGTTTTGCAAGTAAAGATCCGTAAGTTAGAAGGTTGATTATGATCTTAAAGCAATAAGGAAACTTGATTTACACCTTACCAACAATCCAATGCCTGCAAATCCTTGATCTACACACTACCTTGGTTGGATTTGATTGCCGGAAAGTTGCCGGAAAGTCGCCGGAAGAGTGTTTTGGCTTTGGGAGAGTTTGGGAGAATTTTGGGATGAATTATTGAGTGTTGAAGACTGAAATGGGGTGTTAGGGACATCTAATAATCATCCAAAATATGCCTCCCCCGTGATAGATCAAGATTCCCACCTTTGGGACCCAAAAAATGGCAAAAAGTCACCAAAAATGCATAATGCCCGACTGCTACAGTAGCATGCTACAGTAGCGTGCTACAGTAGCATGCTACAGTAACTTTTTTTTTTTTTTTTTTATATATATATATTAAGATTCTTATCTTAAAAAAATCATAATGTGAGAATTTTTGTGATCTTATAAGTCATAAATAGCTTCAAAAAGGAATATATTCTTTATTTGAAAATGACAAGATATGATTAATATTCCACCCTACAATTTCAAACCATAGTCCCAATTATATTATGGCATTCTAGAATAATTCCATAATAAAAAAAATATGGGTAGAATGATTAATCAAGGATATATAGAAAATAGATAATTCTCATTATAATTTAAACATGTAAATATATACATGTATATACATGTGTACATGTTTGGAAAGATTATTTCAAGACCAAGGTATATATGTGTATATAAACTTGTATATGGATTTAAAATATTCTATGAACCATATACTTATTACACTTGATATTGAAATCCATATATTTATTTGAAAAGACAAATATATATAATTTTTCAAAGTATGTTTTGTAGAAAATAATATACTAATCTTTAAGCACATATTTGAACATATAAATATATATAGATTTGATTAAAAATCTACTTAGTGAATTGATCAAAATATATATTCATACATATATATCGGGCAATTTCTATGGTATTTCAATCTACCCTCCTTAAGAATCAACTTCGTCCCCGAAGTTGCGCGACTTATTGACCGATTGATTGATTGCGATTGTATCATTGTGTTTTGTTGTTTGATATTATTCGACTGAACCCAGAATTGAAATTTCCAAGTTGCCTACGTACCCCGTGAAGGGATCAAGTCATTACGTAGTTCAAAACAATTTGAATTTGTTCATTTGGGATACAAAATATTCGGGTCGTTACATCCTCTCCCCCTTAAGATTACAGTTATGTCCCCATAACTGCGGTTGCACCGTTTTGGAATAGGGTCGGGTAACGCTCCTTCATGTCGGATTCTAACTCCCATGTCGCCGTTTCACTTTCATGGTTCGACCAAAGAACCTTGACCATTCTCACGGCTTTGTTCCTTGTTACTCTCTCCTTAACATCGAGTATTCGTACCGGAATTTCCTCATAGCTCAAGTCATCATCCAATTCAATTCCTTCCGGTTGGAGTACATGGGTCGGATCGTGCACATACTTCTTCAATTGTGATATGTGGAACACGTTGTGAACTCTAGCCAATTGTGGCGGTAAGGCTAGACGATATGCTAAATTCCCGACTTTTTCTAGAATTTCATAAGGTCCTATATATCGAGGGCTTAACTTTCCTCGTTTGCCAAAACGCATAACCCCCTTCATCGGTGATATCTTTAACATGACCTTATCCCCAACTTGAAATTCTAGGTCTTGCCGTCTCACATCGGCATAACTTTTCTGTCGGTCCTGGGCCGCTTTCATCTTTCCTCGAATCACTTTGATTTGTTGGGTCATATCTTCTACGAGTTGTGGTCCTACTACCACTGTCTTATCACTCCCTTCCCAACTCAACGGACTTCGGCACCTTCGACCATACAATGCCTCGAATGGTGCCATGCCGATGCTAGCGTGGTAGCTATTGTTGTAGGAAAATTCAATTAGGGGTAAATGATTTTCCCAGCTACCCTTAAACTCTAGGACGCAAGCTCTCAGCATGTCTTCCAACGTTTGGATTGTTCTCTCAGTTTGTCCATCCGTCATTGGGTGGAATGCGGTGCTCATCTTAATCTGCGTACCGAGGGCTTCTTGTAACTTGATCCAAAAGTGAGAGACAAATCTACTGTCTCTATCGGAGATAATGTCATGTGGCACCCCGTGTCTTCGTACCACATTGTCAATATACGCCCTTTCTAATTGGTCCATGGTCCAAGTGTCCTTCATTGGAATAAAAATGGCCGTCTTCGTTAGCCTATCGACAATCACCCATATCTTATTCATTCCTCTTGGTGATCGTGGTAATCCCGAAATGAAATCCATAGAGATACTATCCCACTTCCAACTCGGGATTTCCAATATCTTACTGTAGCACTACTGTAGCACTACTGTAGCACGTGTCTACTGTAGCACTACTGTAGCACGTGTCTACTGTAGCAGTACTGTAGCAGTACTGTAGCACTACTGTAGCACGTGCGGGTACTGTAGCAGCCGATCACTTGTCGGATTTTTGTCTCTTTAATGGCAAAAATACACCCCCAACACCCCATTATCATCCTTTCAAATCCCTTCTTCATCCCAAACTCTCCCAAAGCCAAAACACCTTTCCGGCGAACTTCCGACGAACTTCCGGCAACTTTCCGGCAACCAAATCCGACCAAGGAAGTGTGTAGATCAAGGATCACAGTGCTTAGATCTTTGGTAAGTAGTATCTTAGGTTCTCAATCTCGTTTTTCCTCTCAAATCCCCAATCTAACTCTTGAATCGTTGATTGCAAATACGTTCGTGGCCAAAGTCGGGAACCTTGCGTTTCGTAGATCCGTTCGTAGGTGTTTGGACGACTCAAGAACACAATCTTTGTAAGTTAACCTTACTATGGTTTTGGGTGACTTAAAATGCAACCAAACATAGAAGATTCAACTCAAGAAAATTAATAAAATCTGTCAAAAGCGGTTTCATACGCGCGCAGCGTTTTTGGATGAATTTTTCGAACCCTTAAAAGTCTTCAAACGAGAAAACTCAAAACATACAAAGTGTTCCTAAGACGTAGATCTACCTTGTGTAAAAGTTTCGTAATTTTTCGTTATGATTTGATGCCCAAAAACCGAATCTGAACACTGCTGCCCGTTTTTCAAACTTAGAACTTCGGCAGGTTTGAATCTCGAACTTGTTAGCCATTTTGACCTTGGATCTAGGCCGAATTAGGACTTGTGCTAAACATGAAAGTTGTAGATCTATGAGTCTTAAATACCTCTGTAAAATTTCATGCATTTTCATTAAGATTTGCTACCCCAAACCACGTCGAACATATTCTGTGGTGCATGAACCTTTCGAAAACTGAGACAGATTTTAAGGCCGAACTTAGTTGATTAATCTGACTTAATCCGTGATGAATTTGCATAATTTGCCTCTAATAAAACTTGTTTATTTTGGTGTCTTTTAAGTTCCTGTAAAATTTCATAAATTTTGGAGCTCGTTTGCTATGTCAAATATTCTTTTGAAAATCAGTGCGCTGTTTTAGAAAAGTTGGCAGATTTCATACTCGGCAAAGATTGTAAAATTTCACCCGTTTCCTCACATAATTTCGGAAAACTTAAAACATGAAAGTTGTTCGTTGGGATGTTTTTGAGTTACTGTGAAAATTTCATATCAATCGCCTAAGAAATGGATTTTTAAACTGAAAAGGCGCAAACTGTGACATCGATCGATTTTAAAACTTGAGAGATCTTGAAATCTTGTCGAAACATGAAATTAGCCTTTAAAGTTTAAATGATTGGGAATCCCTTTGAGATGAAAGGCAATTGAAATACTTTGCTTGCCGAAAGGCAATTGAAATACCTTGCTTGCCGAAAGGCAATTGAAATACTTTGCTTGCCGAAAGGCAATTGAAATACCTTGCTTGCCGAAAGGCAATTGAAATATTTTGCTTGCCGAAAGGCAATTGAAATACCTTGCTTGCCGAAAGGCAATTGAAATACTTTGCTTGCCGAAAGGCAATTGAAATACCTTGCTTGCCGAAAGGCAATTGAAATACTTTGCTTGCCGAAAGGCAATTGAAATACCTTGCTTGCCGAAAGGCAATTGAAATACTTTGCTTGCCGAAAGGCAATTGAAATACCTTGCTTGCCGAAAGGCAATTGAAATACTTTGCTTGCCGAAAGGTAATTGAAATATAATGCTTGCCGAAAGGCAATTGAAATATCCTGCTTGCCGAAAGGCAATTGAAATATAATGCTTGCCGGAAGGCAATTGAAATATAATGCTTGCCGAATGGAAATTGAAATATAAACTTGAAACATGAGACATGAGAAACTGTGCCAAGACGGCCAATGAAGTACTTGAAATGCGATACGGCTGCGGCCGCCGGATTGCCGGCTATACAAAATATTGAGAAATGGTTACGTAACGGGAAAATAAAAGATTTAATATTTTTAAGTATTTATTTAATTATGCCTTGCAAATCATTTTACTATGTACGTTGAATTATGATCACATGGAAAAACTATGTTTTAAATCATGCCATTTATTTATTAGTGGATGATTAACTTAAATTGCGTATTACCTACAAACATCTGTTTATTAAATTTAATTAAAGGCTTTGAAACCCCTAAATCATGCTATGTGTTAACTTACTCAGCGCGTTTTTGCTGACCCAAACCATTTATCCCCTTTTTCTTACAGAGAATGAAGAATATGCATTATCATATGCATACTGGGAATTTTTGGGGATTACATCATGAACGGGCCTGTTTAACCCGTGTTTTGGCCATGTTGGCCCTTATACATTATTTCCGCTGCACAAATAAAATTTCCGCTGCAACTTTGATGTATGATCTTTAAATTATATATGAATGGGCTGTTTGAATATTTTAAATACTGAAAACCATAGCCTTGCATCTCTTTAGTGAGCTCGGAGAAACCGTGTCTTGCTAGGGAGGTGCGGCGGTGGCACCCCGGCCTGGGTTACCAAAACCGGGGTGTTACATTTGGTTTGTGAAGATTCGTCCTCGCCTTCGAAAGATGTTGGCCAAATATAATCCCATAATATATGATGAATCTATGTAATTTTTGATTTCATGATTGAATTCGTTGAAATGAGAAGTACTGATATTTCCCCTTTTGTAAATTTAGTCTACGCATATGATGGACTCGATTTATACGATTCTTATGAAATCTATAATTATAAATTTATTTATTATTATTCTGTATCGGTTTTTATTTCTTTCGGTTTAGTCTTTAATGAAATAGTATATTTTAAAATTTAACTTTGTATATTTGAAAGTATAGTGTCTTTGTATCAATGACTTCATTTGAATCCATATGCTTAAATTACTTATTCCATTTACAGAATATTATTTTTTACAATGTAACATATACTTGATTTATTTTTTTGCACTTTAGTCTTTTGTCTATCAATAACAAATTTACATTCATTTGATTGTTGTAAATAAAAAAATTTAGTAAATATTTCATCATTATATGGATTCATTTATATTTTTCCGATAAATAACTTAATTCAATCATTTACGTTTATGCATCACATCAATGATGAGATTTCTAATAAATACAGTTCAACATTCTTTATGTTTTGATTTCAGTACCTCCATAGTAGTAATAATTGTGACCTTCCAACATATGTCTCTTTATCATACCGTCATTGTTATTTTCGGAATTACTCAATAATGAAGACTAATGGTGCAAATTTCAATATTAGTTTTTAATCTTTAATTTTAATGCATAGATAAAGAATTTTCTTTTAGTTTGGATTAATTTCCTTTACAATATTAATCGAAATTTATTCGCGATGGTACATTCATTATATAGATAGCATGGAATAATTGCGATGTATGTTCGTCTCAATCTCATTGGTAATGTAAATATAGGACCGAAAATGCAAAAACCAATTTGACATTTTAATCTTTTATCATCAATGTATCTAGGTAATCTCAACGTACAAATGTTATAATCTGTACCTATTCTAGGAAATAATTCCGTTGGAAAATGTAATTTTACATAAGTGTATCATTATTTAACTATTTATTATTTAATTATACATTTACTCATTTATTCATAGTTATTCGTAATTTTAATCATTACAGTAAAAAAAATGAAACGTCTTCTTAATTATACAACCTTTTCGTGTGCTCGGTTTTATTGCGTTTACATGTCATAGGTAATATAAAATATACTAAATACATAATTTCAAATAAATGTACCACATTTCATGGTCTTATATATATATTCATTATAATATCCGTAGACATTTCATGAATCGATTGAAGTTTTAGATTAATATCCAGGGCAATGGAACTCTCTCTTGAAGATATATATTCTTCGTCACAAGTAACTTTATAATTTCTTGGTTGCTTTGTTGTATTCTTTTTTTTTTTTCATTTTTTTAAATTTTATAAATTTCGTAATTTTTCTTTACTATTTTGTAGGTTGGATCCTACAATGTCAGTGCAACTGTTGTCGCTATAGATCGCTCTGCCGGTTGGTATATTTATACATGTAATTTGTGTTCGCGTGAGGTGAAGAAATTTCTCGGGTGTCCATTTTATTGCGTTACTTGTGCGAAGAGCGTGGAGTGCCCTTTGCTGCGGTATAGATTGAGAATAATTGTATCGGATTATACAACTACATGCTATTTTCTCATTAGAAATCAAGTGGCGGAAATTATTTTTGGAATGAATGCCGTCTCTTTATTCAATGGATTAACTGAGGTAATATTAATAAAGTTATATTTTTATAAGCCATTTATACTTATATTTGTTCGTTTCATTGTAATTTATTTCTTTTACGTTTTGTACGTTATTTAGGGAGAGGCTTTTCCTTCGCATATATCACAAGTGTTGCTGAATAAAAGGTTCATCTTTCGAGTAACAGTTCGAAATGAGGATTTGAGTTTTCTTCGTCCATTGTCGGTGGATCAAATGACTGCTGCACCCGTCCGCTGAAGAGGACATTCAATACGATGATGATTGCACTGCATCAAATATTATAATTTTGTTTTCATGTTCTAATTTCCTATTGGAACGTCATCTATAACATTTCCGTTTTCAAGTTATATGTTTGTATCCCATTTTCCAACTCTTCGTCTTCAATTTGGAAAAAAAAATGAAAATTGCCTCTGAAATTTTATATTTTATTTTTGTTTATGACACTCATGCAGTTTGTTTGTATGTCAAACTTAAGTAATTAGAATGATTATACATTCTCCAATATAATAATAATAAATCAAATACTATTATTCTGCAAAATAAATCTAAAATTCAAAACATTCATAAAAGATATAGATGTTATCTGATTTCTAGAGACGATATAAATGTCTAAAGATATAGAAGTAATTATAATTTTTAATTTTTATTGGATAACCTCTAATTATAATCTTTATTGTTTATTTATAGTTCATATAATTTTTTTTTCTAATTAAACAATTGTATTCTTTATCTTTTGAAAGTAATAATAATTTATTAATCTGCAAAATGTCATTTGCTATCCTCTCAAGTGATGATTATCGGATTTTATCCCACTTCCAACTTCAAATCATTTATTTGAATGCTGTGTTCAGTCTGTCGAATTGTTATTTTTCAACAAACAAAATTCAACTCTTCTGACACTAATTTATTACACTTCTGATTGTTACACTTCTGTCTCTTTACCTATATTTCAATGATTTTTTCGAATATACTAAAAAATTAGGACTGATTGTGCAAATTTTAATATTAGTTTTGAATCTTTTATTTTAATGCGTAGATAAAGATTTTATTTTTTGTTTGGATTAATTTCATTTAACTGAGGATTGTTCGAAATTTTTTCGTGATGTTGCATTCATCAAATAGATAGTATGGTATAATTCTTATTTGTATTTATAAATATACAGGTCCAAACATGCAAAAATGAATGTGGTGATTTAATCTTTTATCATAAAATATCAATATTAATATCACCTTAATAATTAATGAAAATCATAATTTTTCTATGAAAAATGTAATTTTACTTGAGCATATCATTAATTCACTCTGTATTATTTAATTTTTATAGAATAAAGATATATTCATACAATTGTTGTGACATTTTGGTTTCATTCTCTTCATCGTCATTTTATTCTTTTATCTGTTGTACTATATATCTCTTTCAATGCAAATTGATTTTTTTCTTTTGTGTGTTGATTCTGTAATATCTATTTTTAAAATGAAATAATCTTTTTAATTTATTAATTGATGTATGAGGTGTTTTCGCATTAAATCCCATCAACTGATATTATTATTAATCTTATTCAGACGCTTGCTTCTTGAAGTGGAAATAGCGGTCCAATATTGAATTGACTAATATCTACCTCCACCTACACCATTTACACATTATTCTAATCCTGTTCATCGTTAGGTTTACTCTTTCTGAGGTGTTGTCTGCTATCTGAGTTCTTCCACTTCTCATTTGTGCTCTGTCATTTGTTTTTTTCTCTGATGATTCTCTTTGTAATTTGAAGGTTTTGTTACCCAGTCGTTTAATATGAAGGAATTCCCTTGGGCTTTCAAGGTATGTTATTTTTAGTATTGTTTATTCGTTATTTTTTTTTTGCCCTTTTGCTCATTATATAGTTTTGTTGCCCTGATCTGTTGTCATTTCGGTTTAGATACTTTGAAATATTAATTTTTTTAATTATTTGCTTTGAAGCTATCTATCATTTTTTTTGGTTTCTGTTAATTCAATCGATAGACTGTTTTACACTCTTTGCATTCTAATTGATTGTCTTTTTGTTTGCGTTTTTACATGTCCATTAATAAAAAAATATTTACTACTTAAGATTTTATTGTATTTAGATTTTGATTGGTAGAGTTTGGATCAATATTGTAGATGGATTCAGCTAATTATTCGAACAGCCTTCGTGATATGTCTGATGAAGTGGAATCACTGTCTGATTCGGGTAGTTCTGCATCAGAATTTAGTATATATGCACTTGGTTGATTCAATGCGGTTAGTTTGGATATGTCCTATGTTTCTTTTAATATATCTCCGTTTGATTTATTTAGATAGCGTTCTTTTATCCGTTGTTTTCCTTTTGATCTCTATTACATATATTTTACCTGTTGGTATGTTTGCTTCTGTATTTCATGTTTTAGGATAACCTTATTGGTGAGAGTACGGTATGTGGCGTCACGACATTAATGGACATGCCGGTAGAGATACTGAATGAGATTGCAGCTAAAGTATCCGAGGAGTCGTTGGAGTGTTTGTTCAATATGGCATTTAGGTAAGTTTCAACAATGATTTTATGTTTATAATATATGTTCAATTCTATGATATTAATATAATGTGTATTTCATTTTTTCCATAAATGTTTATTAATAATGCAGCTGCAAAACTTTATTCAAGGCTGCACAATCGGAGGAGGTGTTTGTTCGATGCTCAATGGATTCGTTTGTTGATACAATGTTGGATGACTTGAAAGGGAATAAGCTGGATTTTTATAATGGTTGTTTCATTTCATTCAATTACGATATAACATTGCGTCAAACGATCGTAAGTGACATTCTTCGTTTTTTCTGATGATTTTATAGACAATTCTGTATTTGAACTATCATTGATTTATAATATATTAACATGTACAGATGAGTTCGTCTTGCTGAAAAATCGCCAATGGTGTATTTCATGTTTGGAATGGTCAATCAAATGTGGTCATGATGCTTCGAGATATTTTAAGTCTATCCTTCAGTTGACTTCGAAGGATCCGATGCTGATCAATGATGGTTTGAATGGAATGGTTCCATATATTTCAGACAAGGATCTGTTAGTTCATAGTCGGGATAAAGTGCTTCTGATTTTGGAACTCATTTGGACTGACAATTCACTATTTCTACCTGCTACCGTTAATTTTTGTAAAAATCCGTACCATGAGATCCCTGCAGCGACGCCGATTGATATGGATATGGACTATATGTTCGATGACCTGAAATGCCACATGTGCATTGCAACGAAGGAATGTCGCATTTTTTGTAATCCCCCATGGTTGCATTAAATTAGCACTCATTGTAGCTTAATCACAAATACTTTCATTTTCTACTTCAATTGTCTTAACATTTAATAGATAATCTGTCTTGATTTATTTTTGATTTTATTCTTCCTTTAGTTATTATTATTTGAATGTGAATGTCCCACGATTTGGATATTAATATTTTGTACCTCTACTCCAATCTTTATGTATGTCTGTTTATAATACATGGTACTAATAAGAAATATGTTAGTGTCCTAAACTATGTTTAATAATATTCATTACTAAAAACACAAAGACCCGTATGATTACTCAATTTTTGATGTGTAACGATTTTTCTATTGAATATGTTTAATATTTGAAATTAATATAAATGTATATATTTTTTAATGTGTGTTTAACCTCTCTAAATTATTCTTTAACCATCGATGAACTTTGAATTAACTTTGATGAACCAAACGATTTTTCGTGTAGATTATATTTTTTTACTAATTTTCTATTATATTATAATAATACCTTTTTTAATCTATATCAATTTGACTTTTCTTTGATTTATATTATATTTACTATACATTGTATGAATAGTAATATATTTATTTATATATTTGGCTGGATATTATATTAATTATGAATATATAGGACCAAAAAATAAATTACCAATACTATGTTTACACATTTTTTTTTGTAATCGATTATCGAATGATATTTTTCAACAAAAACATGACGAAGCATAAACATCTTTTTTCTTATGTAGGAATGACCAACATGATGCCTAATTAATACATATCATGTTTTTTTAACTCTGCTTCCAAATCTACAAGATATGTAAAGCAATTTCTTCCTAATTTCTTTTTCCCATAAAAGTTCCAAATCATTCATCTTCTTTGTTGGAAAGTCTTCGTAGAGTGCTGTCATTCTTTTGCAAAGTCTATTCAACTCCTCCGTGCTGTCAAGTAAAATATGTTTTGGAACATATAAGCATTCGTTCTTCGAGTCAGTAAACTGTAACACCCCGGATTTGATCACCCAGGCCAGGGCATTACCGCCACACCTTCCCAAGCAAGACGCGAACCATTTCGAGCTCACTTGAGAAGATGCTAAGGCTAAGTTGTACCAATACTTAAAAATAATTTAAAAACCATTCAATAAGTGCCCGAAGGTTTAAATCAGAGTTAAGTCAAATATACATAATTTAAAGCAGTGCGGAAGCTAAGGGCCAAACACGGCCAAACATGAGTTTGGAATTCGTAAAATAATTTAAAAACAAGTGCGACAAGTCTTCGGAAATTCCCATCCCAAATGTAAATGCCATGTGCTAATCTTCAACATCTGAAAAAAATAGAGACAACGTATCTATCAGTACAAAGGTACTGAGTAAGTTAATGTATAGCATAACGAATTTTAAAGTTTTTAGAAGAGAGATTTAAAAATAGAATTTGTAATTTAAAAAGGAAGGTCGAGTAAAAATAATTCCGGAAGATTTTTACACTTTGCCATACGAATAATATATCATTATTCATTTTTATCGAGAAAAACCATTCTTGGGGAATCAAACCCACAAGAGCTCAAACACATTCTTTTACCATTGTTTCCATATTTCAAATACATTCTTTTACCATTTTTGGGGAATCAAACCCGCAAGAGCTCAAACACCTTCGTTTACCATTGTTCATTATGATCGAGGACATCCGTCCTTGGGGAATCGAACCCGCAAGAACTCAATATACATCCTAGGGAATCGAACCCGTAGGAGTCAACAATATCCTGGGGAATCGAACCCGCAGGAAAAACATAAACCTTGGGGAATCGAACCCGCAAGGCAAGTGAAAGCAGCGGACCCTATACAGACACACTCCGGAGCCCTAGGTAACCCCTACGGATACACCTAGGAGTATAGACTCATACAATCACGCAACATAATAATATTTCCTTGGCACCGTTTTGGCCACCAAAAAGAGGGGGCGGCCCAACGAGCTCACGCCAAGTGCACTTACCCTTCAAAGTTGGGCATCTAACTCGATCAAAACTCACAAAGTTTCAAAATTTACATTTTAATCATTAAAACCCATGTCTATATTTCCAGAATTCATAAGATTCACAAAAGAGTGGCAATTGACTCATTAATCATCAAAACGTACGAAACCAAGTTTACCGGTAATGAACACACCGTAGCAGTTTCGAATTCGCACTAGGAAATGTAGTAAAACTTTGTAGAAAATTCTGAAAATTTTACAGGTGCTAGGAGACATCAAAATAAACGTTTTTCTCAGAAATAGGCCTTAGCAAATTCGGACTCTAAGTAGCCTAAAAAAAATCATTTCAGAAACTCATTTTTCAAAGGTGCAGAGATCACTGTTCATTCGACCACAGTTTGTTTAAAAATCCATAACAATTCGAAGAGTGATCCAAAAATTCTGAAATTTCACAGGAATAAACTAGACACATAGATGAACAATTTTCATGAAGAAACTAACCATCAAAAACCCTCGTAGCTAGGAGTAATACGGACTACAAAACTGAACATGCTAGGAATGAAATCTGTCATCATGCACTTCAGAAAATACCAGATGTTTTTTCGACGACCAAATCAAGTCCAAAAATTATAAAAATTTACAGAGATCATTTTTAAAGTGTTAGGAACATTTTTCATTTAGACAAGTTTTTCCAAAAATGAACGGATCTTGACGAAAAACGCTGAACAAATAAAACTACTCGGATAGAAACCCTAATAGACAGATTTGGCACAAGATGAAGATCGAACTATATCTCAAAGAATATTCAACCAAAAGCTCTAAAATTTGAGATGCACAACACTAACTTACATAGGACCAGATTAGAGTCGAAGATCTCCTCCTTGATTGCTCCAAAATCAACCAACACAGTCCCCTCTTCCACAATCTATCGAATGGATCCTATTTTGAGAGTTGTTGGAAGAATGCTTGGTGTTAGGGCTTGAAATCCGACCTTATGATTAAGGATTTGGATTAGAACACTTACCTAGATGTAGGAGGATGGATTGCAAGCCTCCAAACTCGACCAAGGCCCTAGGAACAAGAAGAACAAGCCTCCACTCTCACCAACACTCAAACTAATTTCTGATTTTCGGACTAGTGAATTGGGAGGAGTTTGGTGGGTGAGTTTGGATAGATTTAGGGGTGTGCAAGACTTCAAGGGCTGCCTTGATGTGCCTTGGAACTCTTGGGGGCTTAATGACAGTCCAAACCTCGAAATTACACCCCCCCATTACTCCCCATTCACCCCACTTCCCAACATGATTCAATGAATGTTTAATTGTACATGTATCTTTCTTAATCCAAGTTGTAGGGAGGTTTAATATATCCAAAAATTATCCAAATGAGTCCCAAAACATCCCCTAAAGTCTGAGGATCGGATTTGGATTGGTTGGAGTCGTCAAACCTCGAAAATGGAGCCGAAAACGCGTGCAATGCATGAGAGCACCATCCTGCCGCCGCGCTGGTGGCGCGCCGGCGCGTCGCCGCCGCGCGGCCACCTGGTCGCGTTTTCTTCTTCTTTTTTTTTTTTTTTAATATTATGATTTTAAATTCTAAAAATCATAATATGGAATTATCCGAGATCGTTGGATAATCCGATAACTCTCTTCGAGTTGCTATCGTCCGAAAATATTTAATTCCGCTCTCTCGGAATTATTTCGGTTGCGATAGTTAAATCCAAATTCTTAGATTGTTGGATTTAATTTCTCGACGTCGATTTCTCGGGTATTACATAAACTCAATCCAATTCTTTATGTTTTCATTATAGCGAGCAATCGTTTCCTTGAGATTATTAGTGAAAGTTGTTGTAGCATCTGCGATCTCGCATTCTTTGATTGCAGTCTCTAAGAATTGGATAATACTAAAGAACTTATTTTTCTCTGCTCTGCTCAGCCCAGGTTCATTGTCGGACAAAATTTTGGCCAATAGGTCTCTGCATGCAGCCGCATCTGAACCTCTAGGAAAGTTTAAACCTAAATACAATCGTTTAAAATGTTAAGAATAATTATAAGTATATTTCAATAATAATTTATCCGAAATTAAACCTACCCGCGTATGGTAAGAGACGATTGATCGCTGATATTTGTAGTGTCCAGTATATGGGAGCCATCCTCAATTTAGACACCTCAGAGCTACGCTGTAACACCCCGGTTTTGGTAACCCAGGCCGGGATGCCACCGCCACACCTCCCTAGCAAGACACGGTTTCTCCGAGCTCACTAAAGAGGTGCAAGGCTATGGTTTTCAGTATTTAAAATATTCAAACAGCCCATTCATATATACTTTAAAGATAATACATCAAAGTTGCAGCGGAAATTTTAATTTGTGCAGCGGAAATAATGTATAAGGGCCGACATGGCCAAAACACGGGTTAAACAGGCCCGTTCATGCAAGTCGTAATTTAATGCAGGGATTTAAAATAAAGATTTCCCCTAATGTTCCCATGTATGCATATGACGATGCATATTCTTCGTACTCTGTAAGAAAAAGGAGATATATGGTTTGGGTCAGCAAAAACGCGCTGAGTAAGTTAACACATAGCATGGGTTAGGGGTTTCAAAGCCTTTAATTAATTTAATAAAAAGATTTCTTGTAGTAAAATGATTTGCAAGGCATAACTAAATAAATACTTAAAAATATTAAATCTTTTATTTTCCTCTCCCGTTACATAACCATTTCAACAATATTTAATTTAGCCGGCAATCCGGCGGCCGCAGCCAATATCGATAGTAACAGTTGGCCGGTGATCCGGCGGCCTCAGCCAATTTCAAAAATATCATTTCTCATGTTTCAAGTTTATATTTCAATCTCCATTCGGCAAGCATTATATTTCAATTGCCTTTCGGCAAGCAAGATATTTCAATTGCCTTTCGGCAAGCAAGATATTTCAATTGCCTTTCGGCAAGCAAGATATTTCAATTGCCTTTCGGCAAGCAAGATATTTCAATTGCCTTTCGGCAAGCAAGATATTTCAATTGCCTTTCGGCAAGCAAGATATTTCAATTGCCTTTCGGTAAGCAAGATATTTCAATTGCCTTTCGGCAAGCAAGATATTTCAATTGCCTTTCGGCAAGCAAGATATTTCAAGTGTATTTTATTTCAAAGGGATTCCCAATCATTTAAACCTTAAAGGCTAATTTCATGTTTCGACAAGATTTCAAGATCTCTCAAGTTTTAAAATCGATCGATGTCACAGTTTGCGCCTTTTCAGTTTAAAAATCCATTTCTTAGGCGATTGATCTGAAATTTTCACAGTAACTCAAAAACATCCCAATGAACAACTTTCATGTTTTAAGTTTTTCGGAAAAATGATGGGAAGCATGTCAAAAATCAAGTTTTCTACACAATCAATAAGCTGTCAGGATTCAGGTTCGACACCTTTCAAAGATTTGACTTTTTAACATATCAAATGAACTTCAAAAGTCCTGAAATTTTACAGAGACATACTAGACATGATTTCCAACAACTTTTGTTTAGATCTCAAAGATTGGTTCAGGCTAGAAGTGATAGGAATAAGCTCATCAAGATCGGTTATGAAATCTGTCATCCTTTGACAATTCCTAAAAACGCAGAATATGTCCGATACGATTTGGGGTATCAAAACTTGATGAAAATCTTTGAAATTTTTACACAATATAGCTTATGATCTTTGGATCAAAATCTTAGTTTTGAGTTTTCAGGTTTGAACACTCGAAGTAAGAGTTTTGCTCGTCGAGTTTGATTATGAAATCTGTCAAGGTTCTTGACATCGGTTCTAACGCAGATCGGATCGGCTCGAGTTTGGAGGTTCAAATCTCAATGAAAAATTCTAAAAACTTACAGAGATGTTCTAAACTCATAGATCTACAACTTTCATGTTTAGCACCAATCCTAGATCGGCCTAGATCCATGGTCAAAATAACCAACAAGATTGAGAGTGAAATCTACCAAAGTTCTAAGATCCAGATTTAATACTCTTCGGTTTTAGGTTGGTTTCAGGTTTCAAAACAACATGAAAAATTCTAAACTTTTTACAGTAGCTAGACCAAAGTCTTAGCAACACTTTTCATGTTTTGAGTTTTGTTGTTTGAGCAGCTTTAGAGGTTCGAAAAATTCATACAAAAACGCTGCGTTGAGGGTTTCTCTTGTTGACAGATTTTTATTAATTTTCTTGAGTTGAATCTCTATGTTTGGTTGCATTTTAAGTCACCCAAAACCATAGTAAGGTTAACTTACAGTGGGGATGATGTTTAGGAAGTCACGGGTCGTCCGGAATCCACGGGATGTCACGAACGAATCTCTTCCACCCGATTTATTCTTCCCTTGGCTCCGATTTGTGTTTGAATACGAAGATTCGTAAGTTAGGATGATGTTTATGATCTTAAAATCATAAGGAAACTTGATTAACATCTTACCAACAATCCAAAGCCTGCAATCCTTGATCTACACACTTCCTTGGTTGGATTTGGTTGCCGGAAACTCGTCGGAAAGTCGCCGGAAGTTCGTCGGAAGAGTGTTTGGCTTTTGGGAGAGTTTTTGGAGAGTTTGGGGTGAATGATTGATGAAAATGGCTGACAAATGAGATGGGATTGATTACATAACGTCCAAAAAGATGCCTCTCTCGTGAAAGATCAGATTCCCAACCTTGGGCCCCGAAAATTGGCGAGAAAGTCGCCAAAACGCGACAAGGTGTTGTTGTCAGGACTTTGGCGCGGGGTTGGCGCGGGGTTTGGCTAAACCCAGCGCCGGGTGCGCGCCAACCACGCCTGGACTTCGGTCCGGGCGGGGTCGTGCGATCCGTCGTGCTTTTCCTCCTCTCTTTCGGACTTCTGTCCTCCTACGTTTTCGGGCTCGATTTTTCGGGTCATTCTCGGGTCATAAATTCTTATCTTAAGTTTATCTTGACTCAAATGAATTTCATGTTTGAGATCTTAAGTCCGTCGGTCTCGGTTTCGTCGACTTCCAATTCGTCGTCTTTTGATTCCCGTGCAATAACTTGTTTTATTAAATTTCTTCCGACTTCACGGGTTCTTGGAATTAAAATTCTTTTCCTTCATGAACTTAACTCCAATTATTTTTACTCAATTCATGGAATGTCTTCGGGCTTCCTTTCCCTCTTTTATTCCATTTTGAATTTAAATCTATCGGCGTTTCATTTCCGAGCAATAATTTATTGTGATAAATTATTTTCTTCTTCTCGGATATATTTCGACATTGATCGGAATAAATTTTATTCCCTTGGACGTTGATAAAAATCTGGGGTATTACATACGCTGTTTTTTTTTTTTTTTTTTTTTTTTGGTTTATGTTGATTTAGCTTTTCTTATCTTCATCATAAAAAAATATCAGTTTATATAGAAACAATGTTGAGAGAGTTGGAACGTCACAATGATTAATTCAAATGAAAAAACTTAAAGGGTACATTAATTATCGCCGTTTTGTGTATGTTCACTTGCTCAATTAATTTATTTCTTTTAAATGCAAAATATAATTATTATACCTTTTAGTGTAGGAGTATGTATGTTCGTCTCAGTCTCATTTGTAATGTAAATATATTTCTTCATGTTTAAATACCAATACTGCTCTTATTTAACTAAATTATGAACATTAATTTTCTTCTATATTCAATGAATCTTCACCTGTACAGTTCCATTATTAATCGACTTGATAATTTGATATAGTTATTTGCATAATATTAATATTATTATAGAGAAAATTAATAATGAATGATCTATAATCATTAAATTATTTTTGTCGTCAAAATTGTTATTTTTCGCAATTATCAATATAGATGACCAAAAACGTAATTACAAACCAAATGTTGATACATTGAACTTTTCATATACTTATTTATAAAATTGGATATATCGAAATCAAATTTATATATATCAAACTAATCAATTACAATTCAACTTTTCTTCACATATTTCCCAAATCGAAAGGAAATGTAGATTAATTTATTCCTAATATAATCGGCCCATTCGACTTCCAAATCATGCATCTTCTCCGCCGAAAACACTTGATATCTGACATTTAGAGAATTGTAGACGATGTCCAATTCATCCGTTGTTGACATGAAAACATACTTTGGGATATATAGCATGTCGGGATTATTCCCCTCCGAGTATTCCACCCAATTCTTTATATTATCCTTATAGTTGTCCGTTGTTTCCTTCAGCTTCTGTATAAAATTTGTAGCAGCATCTGTAAAGTCACATTCTTTCTTTGCACGTTCCAAGAATCCTATAACATCCGTGATCTTCTTTCTCTCTTCTATAGGCATTTCTGGATCCATTTCTGATAAGATCCTCTCGAGTAGATCTTTGCAAGCAACAACACTGTCACCTCTTGGGAAAGATGTTCCTGCAAAGTTTTCTTTTGAACTTGAAATAAGTTAGTTTATATATATTGAATAATAATATTCGTGTTATTGACATACCTGCATATGGTAGAAGACGGTTGATTTCAGCATAATCAATCTTCGATTTGCTACTTGACATTTTACTTTTGTCGATTTCAGGACTTTTCTACATTGTTCTATTTAGACGATGTCACACTAATTTATAATTCTCGGTTTGGTTTGACTATTAAATGCACGTCTTTACACTTAATATTTTTGTATAATTAATACATCGGAAAATGTATTAGACGCGAGAAATCATCTTTTAGGTGTATTACGTATTTATTGTGATTGGTCATGTCAACAATCTATCTGGAAATTTCAAACGTTGTTTATTGTAGTATTATTTTATTCACTCATTCATCTGTGCTCATCTAATTAAATTATTAGATTATTTCATATATTTCGTTTACTATTTCATTTGATGGACCATTGATCGTGGATGAAATGATTACTGCATTGGAAATTGATTATGACATTCCATCCGATGACAATTCTTCTATGTAGATTACTGCATTGGAAAATGACATATTTGAACAAATAATTAATATCTCCATTTATATTTTTTTAAAATTGTATATTTCATTTGTATTTCATTGTATTTATCCATTAAGCCTTTGAATAAAATTCTTTTTAAAATTTCTTTGTTGATTCATTACAAAATAAATAATTCGTGACATAACTTATAAAAAAAATATAATTAGTTAAATTTTCTATAGCAACTGTGTTGCACCCAACTTATGACAATAATAAGTAAGACATCTTATTGAGGTCTCTGCATAATTTTCCACTAACAGAATTCTCTTCTATTAAAAAAATATAAGTATTTTGCATAACAGTAATTATTAAATGTACTGCAAAATTCAGGCAATGATAAATTCACTCCACTTTGTAATGATGATTTCATATCTTTTCTACTATTTTCATTTCCAACTTTCGAATCTTTTATATTGATGATCTCAACCTGTCATTCAACCTTTCTTCTTCGACTTAACAAATTATATATTCTACTACTGTTGTAACACCCCGGATTTGGTCACCCAGGCCGGGATGCTACCGCCACACCCTTCCAAACAAGACCCGATTAAATCGAGCTTATTTAAAAGGATGCTAAGGCTTAAGTTGCATCATTGACTTAAAAATATTTAAAAAACCATTCAAATAAGCCCGAAGTTTAATCAGAGTATAACACACATAATAATAATAAGCAGTGCGGAAGCAAAAATAAACAGGGCCAAAACATGCGGCCAAAACCAGAGTCTAAGTCCAATGCATAAATTAAAAATAAATAAAATGCGACAAGTCTTCTTTTAAAAATGGAAATCCCATCCCTCCATGCGATGCTTACTCTGCGAAATCTGAAAGGAAAATAAAACAACAATTTATCAGTACAAAGGTACTGCGTAAGTTAATATATAGCACAACGAATTTTAAAAGTTTTTAGGAGAATATACAAAATAATATATTTATTTAAAAGACGAGTAAATAAAATTAATTTAAAAACCTCTTACACATATTCCACGAACACTTTACCAATGTTAGTTATGATCGAGGACACCCCATTAGCATATCCTAGGGACGAACCCACAGGACCAACCTTTGGGACTTTATACCCACAAGGACTCAAACATATCCTAGGGACGAACCCTTGGGATCAACCTCTGGGACTCGTACCCACGAGGTAAGTGCATGCAGCGGACCCTATACAGACACACTCCGGAGCCCTAGATAACCCATACGGATACATCTAGGAGTATAGACTCATACATCACAATAATCAATGCCGTTTTGGCTACAAAAGAGGGGGCGGCCCAACGAGCTCACGCCAAGTGCACTTACCCTCTAACACATGGCATCCCACTCGATCAAAACCTCCAAAGTTTAAAATTCACATTTTTATCATTCCAATATATTCGCCACATATCCAGATTTCATACATATCCAAAACCGAGTAGCAATCGACTCTTAGTTCATCGAATAATCAAAATAGCATTTACCGACCAAAAATGACATTATAGCAGTTTCTGAAATCGCCTTTAAAAATGCAGTAAACAATTTTTAAAAATTCTGGAAAAATTACAGTGGCTAGGAATCATCAAAATAAGCATTTTTCATAGAAATAGCCATCTCAAAATTCGGACTCTAAACTGGTCATTTTAATCGATTTCAGAAAGCTATTGAATTACAATTTCTCTTGCTTCAGTAAATTCGACCACAGTGAGTTCAAAAATTCATAACAATTTCATACATGCTCCAAAAATCATGAAATTTTACAGGGATGTTCTAGACACATATTAGAGCAAGTTTTATGAAGACATCAAGCACTAAAAACGATCATAGGCAAGAGTGAATCGAACAACAAAACTGACTACATACATACATTAAATCTGTCAACCTATGTGCAGAAAATACCAGATCGAATTTGGGTGACCAAAACATGTCCAAAAATTATAAAAATTTACAGAGAGCATCTTTAGGACATTAGGAACAAGTTTCATTTTGGAAGGTTTTCCTAAAAATGTACGGATCATGGTCGAATTCACATAACAATAATATTGGTCATAGGAAACCCTATTTGACAGATTTTGTCAAATGAAAAGATAAACCTATATCTCGAGTTATACTCAACCAAAACTCCTAAAAATCGACGCGCACAATACTAACTTACATGAGATGAGTTTAGAACCGAATATCCCCTTGGTGAAATCCTGGAAATCGTCCAACTCGACCCCAACAATCAAAACTTCTACCGAATGCACCTATTATGGAGTTGTCGGAGGAAATTCTCAATTCTAGGACAAGGGATTCGAATCTAAGACCAAGGAAAAGAAGTAGAACTCTTACCTACACGTAGGAGAAAGGTTTGGAACACTTGAACACGTCCACACTCCCTGGAAGGATGATGAACAACTCACAAAACTCTCACTACTCTCTCTTGAACTCAAATTTCGGATGGGATGCAAATGAGTGCAATGGAGGCTGAGTAGGGGCTATTTATAGAGGGGTAATTGCTCCAAAAGCAGCCATGTGGTAGTGGGAATGTGAAGGAACAATTTCTAACCCATAACCCCCGAATTAACACCCCCAAACCTCATCCATTTCCCCCACTCCTCTCATAGCTCCATAGGATCCTCCAAGGTGTGTTGTGTGAGCTTAAAGACTAAGTTTGTGGGGTGTTAATGCTTCTCAAGCCAATCATAACCCCCCCCACAACGTCCACAATGTCTGATGATTGAATTCAAATCGATTGGAGACGTGCAAAACGAAAATCAATGCAAGAATCCACTTGTAACGCCTGCATAGCAGGTCTGCTGCTGGTGGCGCGCACCGCGCGGGCACCACGCGGCCACCAGGCAGCGTTTTTTTTTTTTTTTTTTTTAATATTATGATTTTTAATCTCTTAAAAATCATAATATGAATTATCCGAGATTTTTGGGATAATTCGATACATCTATCCCGAGTCGCGATTATCCGAAATATTTAATTCCGTTCTCTCGGAATTAATTCGATTTCGATAAATAAATCCAAATTTCTTAACTTTCGGATTTTACAACTCTCATGTCGATTTCTCGGGTATTACAGTCTACCCTCCTTAGAAATCAACTTCGTCCTCGAAGTTGGGTCGCACTCGGATTGATAGTAATGCATGTAATGATTCGCACACATAAAATATTTGAGGTTTGAAAATTAAATTCTTACCTCGGCGTGCGACGACTCTCTGCGGGGTATCACATCCTTCCCCCCCTTAGGACTACAGTTATGTCCCCATAACTGCTCACGAGTCGTGTTAAAAAAGGTTGGGATACTTTTGCTTCATATCCGATTCCAACTCCCACGTCGCTTCTTCGGTACCATGATTAGACCATAGTACCTTTACCATTCTCACGGTCTTGTTTCTTGTGACTCTTTCTTTGACGTCCAGTATCTCGATCGGATACTCCTCATACGTCAGGTCATCATCCAGCTCAATCACATCAGTTTGCAAGACGTGAGTTGGATCGTGCACATATTTCTTCAGCTGAGAAACATGAAACACGTTGTGCACCCGTGATAATTCCGGTGGAAGAGCCAATCGGTAGGCCAAGGTACCTACACGGTCTAAAATCTCGTATGGACCAATGTAACGAGGACTCAGCTTCCTTCGTTTGCCAAATCGCATCACCTCCTTCATGGGTGAGACCTTTAGCATAACCTTGTCCCCCACTTGGAATTCCAACTCTTGTCGCCTCGTATCGGCATAGCTCTTTTGACGATCTTGTGCGGCCTTCATCTTTTGTTGGACGATCTGGATCTGTTTACTCATATCTTCAATGAGCTGAGGTCCAACAACTACAGAATTTTCATCCTTTGCCCAGCATAGCGGACTGCGGCACTTGCGTCCATAGAGAGCTTCGAACGGTGCCATGCCAATGCTAGCATGGTAACTGTTGTTATACGAGAATTCAATTAGCAGCAAGTGGTTCTCCCAACTTCCCTTGAATTCAAGTACACACGCTCTAAGCATATCTTCAAGTGTTTGTATCGTCCGCTCAGTTTGACCGTCGGTCATCGGATGAAAGGCTGTGCTCATCTTGATCTGGGTTCCCAAGGCTTCTTGTAATTTTGTCCAAAAATTTGAGACAAATCTACTGTCTTGGTCCGAAATAATATCATGTGGCACTCCGTGCCTTCGAACCACATTATCGATATATGCCTTGGCTAGTTGATCCATCGACCAATTGTCCTTCATTGGTATAAAGATGGCAGTCTTTGTTAACCGATCAACTATTACCCAAATTTTGTTCATCCCACGAGGAGATCTCGGTAAGCCCGAGACAAAGTCCATGGAAATACTATCCCATTTCCAACTTGGGACCTCCAACGGTTTCACCAATCCCAATGGCTTTTGCCGTACTGCCTTTACTTTTTGGCAAGTTATGCATTTAGCCACAAAATCCGCAACATCTTTCTTCATCCTCGGCCACCAATAGATTTTCTTCAAATCTTTGTACAACTTATCACCGCCAGGGTGTACCGAATATGGCGTTCTGTGGCCTTCTTCCATCAATTTTTGCTTCAATTCCTCACACTTGTGAGGAACACACCACCTCCCTTTAAAGCGAATACTCCCGTCATCGTGGATTGTGAATCCTACCGCTTTTCCCTCGTCCATCTTCTCCTTGATCCTTTTGAGATTCTCATCGTCCGGCTGAGCTGCCAGAATCTTGTCAAATACGGTAGATTCAATCGTCACGGCATTCACCCTTTCTACCACAGTCCCATAATGGACTAGTTCAGTATCTAACCTTGCTAAGTCCATATATAGTCCTGACGGTAAAATAAGAGTGTTTGTCGTGTGCTTCGCCTTTCGGCTCAATGCGTCAGCCACGACGTTTGCCTTTCCTTCGTGATAGGCTATATCCAGGTCGTAGTCCTTGATTAACTCAAGCCATCGCCGTTGCCTCATATTTAACTCCTTTTGAGTAAATATGTACTTGAGGCTCTTGTGGTCCGTGAACATCCGACACGTTCGTCCGTATAAGTAGTGTCGCCAAATCTTGAGAGCGAACACCACCGCGGCTAATTCTAGATCATGCGTCGGATAATTCTCCTCATGCGGCTTGAGTTGTCGCGATGCGTAGGAAATAACCCTCTGGTTTTGCATAAGTACACACCCGAGTCCTTCTTTTGAAGCGTCACTGTATACCTCAAAATCTTCCGTTTCTGATGGAAGTATCAGGACTGGCGCTGTTGTAAGTCTTTTCTTGAGTTCTTGGAAAGACTTTTCGCACTCTGTAGTCCATTCGAACTTTAACCCCTTCTTCAGCAGTTGGGTCATTGGCCTTGCAATCTTGGAGAAATCTTTCACGAATCTTCTGTAGTATCCGGCTAGTCCAAGAAAGCTTTTACTTCTGTCTGACTCGTCGGTGCCGGCCAATCAATCACTGCCGATATTTTTGCCGGGTCAACCGACACTCCCCTAGCCGATACTATGTGCCCCAAGAATGCGACTTCCTTCATCCAAAACTCGCATTTCGACAGTTTTGCGTATAGCTGATTTCTCCTCAGAGTTCCGAGTACTTGATGCAAGTGTTTCGTATGCTCCTCATCGTCCCTCGAGTAAACTAGAATGTCATCGATGAATACGACGACACAAGAATCTAGCAACTCTCGGAAAACACTATTCATGAGGTTCATGAATACTGCGGGAGCGTTTGTGAGACCAAAGGACATTACGGTGAATTCGTAGTGCCCATATCTCGTACGAAACGCTGTCTTCGGTATATCCTTCTCGGCGATACGCAGTTGGTGGTATCTCGATCTCAGGTCGATCTTGGAAAATACCGAAGCTCCTCTCAGTTGATCGAAAAGGTCTTCGATCCTGGGTAGCGGGTATTTGTTCTTAATCGTCACTTGATTAAGACATCTGTAGTCTATGCATAACCGAAGTCCACCGTCCTTCTTTTTAACGAATAGGACTGGCGCTCCCCAAGGTGACGTACTCGGTCGAATATAACCTTTTGATAACAACTCTTCTAGTTGTTCCTTCAGCTCTTTCATTTCTGCTAGTGCCATGCGATAAGGTGCCTTGGATACCGGTTCGGTTCCAGGTACCAAATCAATCGTGAACTCAACCTCTCGCTCAGGTGGCATCCCTGGGATATCTTCTGGAAAAACGTCAGGATATTCTTTTATGACTGGGATCTCGTCTATCTTGTTTCCCCCATCGTTGAGGTTATGCACATAGCATGCATATAAGTGATAGCCTTTCCGTATGAGATTGTGGAACCTCAAGGCATTCACTACCTTAGCGTTTTTCTTTCGAAGCTGCATGTAATACACAACCTTCCTCCCTCGACTCTTGGCTAAGGAAATCTTCTGCTTCTGGCACTCAATAACAGCTTTGTATTGAGTCAGAAAATCCATGCCTAAGATGACGTCGAAGTCCCCAAGATCAAACTCAATTAAATTCGCGAAGAATTCTAGATTCTTGATTACTATCGGGGTTCCATCGTATCGTTTCAAACACGATATCACCTTGCCCGATGGTAATTGAATTCCTAAGTTAGTGTTCGTAGGCGCTGGTAGATCTAAGGCAGTTATAATCCTTGTAGATATTAAAGAACAGCTCGCGCCTGAATCGAACAAAACTTTAACGGGTACGCTTAAAGCAGTAAACGTACCGGTGATCACTTCTCCCTGAGCGGCCAAATCCGCTTGGTTGATCACGTTCAAGCGTCCCACGGCTCCGCCTTGATTTCCCTGCTGGTTGCGATTCTGGGGTGGCCCTTGAGCTTGTTGGAACCTTTGTCCTTGATTGTTATGCTGATTCGACCCAGTTGGGCGATTCCCAGTTGGTCGAATCACTAAGTCCAGCCTCTTCTCGATTGTCTCCTCTCGAATTCTACAATCCCTTCTCAGGTGGCCATCTCTGCCACACCTATAACAAGACCCAGGTTTTGGGCATTCGCGCACCAGATGCGGAATGTTGCATTGCGGGCATCGGGGTATGAAAGCACCCTGATTCCTAGGCCTCCGATTTCCATTGCCTCCTTGGTTGAACCCTTTGTTCTCAATTCTTCTCTGTCCTTCATTCTTAGCCAGGTCGTTCCCTTTCCTAAAGTTGTTACCATTGTTGTTGTTCCGGTTCCTCTTATCAAATTGATTCGAGCCCTTGCTCGACTCCCCATGGTCCTTGCGCTTCAGCTGTTGAACCGGTGCGATTGCCACTGCACGATCGTAAACAGCCTGCAGAGTTGTGTGCTGTCCGCCAACTAGAATCTCTCTGATGCTGAGATTCAGCCCCATCTCAAATTTCTGGGCTTTGTCGGCATCAGTCGGGTACCAATCTTGGAGCGAAACGGACGAGTTCCTTGAATCTCGCGTAGTACTCCTGTACTGTCTGAGTACCCTGACGAAGGTTGATAAACTCTTCGTATTTAGCAGTCTTCGTGCTAAGGGGGTAAAATTTTTCTCTCATCACCTCCTTGAATTCTTCCCAAAAATAAACTTGCTCACCATCAGCTAGTCCTCCTTGGTGGTTTTGCCACCATTCATCCGCCTCCCCACTTAAATAGTACGTAGCTACTCTCACCTTCTCATTCTCGGGACATCTGACGGCGTTCAAAAGCTTGTCAAATGTCCTCATCCAGTCTTCTAGCTTTGCGGGATCCTCTTGTCCCTCGTAATGGGGCGGCTGGTATGGGTTTACCATTGCCAGATAGTTAATACGGGCTGCCGGCGGAGGTACCGCCGCTTGGGCCCTATTAACTTCGGCGTTACCCAGTGCTATGAGGACTTGCTCTACAGTCCTCAGCCGTGCGTCTACAACATTGGGTACAACGCCCGCCTGACCCCCAACATTAGGTGGGTTTGCACCCACTGGCCCATTTGCCCCGTCCGGGTTCAGTGGTGCCCCACCTTCGGCGGGTACATTAGGGTTGGCGTTGTCAGCAGCAGGGTTTTCCCTTCGCGGTCTTCCCCTTGGCGGCATTCTGTTAGATAAGCACGCAAGGGTAAGAATCAAATTCTACGGTAGGTTAGTAGTCAAGTTAGTAAGTTCTAACATCTCAAGTAAGCAGAATTCTAAAAGAGACGACGCAATAAAGGAAAAGGAAAATGCTTCACTAGATCATTTAGGAAAAATTATAAAGCAGCTACAATGGAAGGCAAATCATGGTAATATAAAATACGGAAAGCAATAGATAATCCAACGATATGATGCGATCAATCTAGTAGATAATCGGGAGAATAGCCGAGGAGTGCCCTGTCATGCTCATACTCCCCATCGGAGTCAAGAGGTATCGGTGGGTTCACTATCTCTGCCTCTGGTTCCTCCTCATCCACGTCCTCAATATCAATATACATGTCCGGGTCCTCCTCCTCTTCCTCTTCCTCCTCAGGTTCCGGTGCATTGAGTCGGTTTTGAAGGTCAACAATCTCATGCTCCAAAGTGAACACACGTCCCCTAAGCATGTGGTTGTTGTGTTGCTCCTCATGAAACAGAGTTTCAAGAGCAGCGATGCGGCCCAAATCCTCCTGTCGAGCATTCCTCAATTTCTCCAACTCTTTCTCGATACCTTTTACATGGTCCTTATATGCACTAACCTCATCACGGCTATGTCTTAACTCATGCATGATGCTAGTCATCGAACATAGCATATCGGTCATCATGTTAAAAAGCTTTGGGTCGGCCATCTAAAAATAAATTTTTAACAAATCAATATCTTGCACATTTCAAGCACATATGTTAATGCATATGCAACCCCCAAAAATAATATTTTGAGACTTGTCGAATTTTTGAGATATATTTTTCCATGGGTTTTAAAATAAACTTTCTTTCCATGGAAATAATAAAAAAAAGCTTAAAAATAATATTTAATATTTTGGGCCTCTATATTGGGCCGAAAAATAATAGCTTTTAAAAATAAATATTTCGGGCTCTGATACCACTTTGTAACACCCCGGATTTGGTCACCCAGGCCGGGATGCTACCGCCACACCCTTCCAAACAAGACCCGATTAAATCGAGCTTATTTAAAAGGATGCTAAGGCTTAAGTTGCATCATTGACTTAAAAATATTTAAAAAACCATTCAAATAAGCCCGAAGTTTAATCAGAGTATAACACACATAATAATAATAAGCAGTGCGGAAGCAAAAATAAACAGGGCCAAAACATGCGGCCAAAACCAGAGTCTAAGTCCAATGCATAAATTAAAAATAAATAAAATGCGACAAGTCTTCTTTTAAAAATGGAAATCCCATCCCTCCATGCGATGCTTACTCTGCGAAATCTGAAAGGAAAATAAAACAACAATTTATCAGTACAAAGGTACTGCGTAAGTTAATATATAGCACAACGAATTTTAAAAGTTTTTAGGAGAATATACAAAATAATATATTTATTTAAAAGACGAGTAAATAAAATTAATTTAAAAACCTCTTACACATATTCCACGAACACTTTACCAATGTTAGTTATGATCGAGGACACCCCATTAGCATATCCTAGGGACGAACCCACAGGACCAACCTTTGGGACTTTATACCCACAAGGACTCAAACATATCCTAGGGACGAACCCTTGGGATCAACCTCTGGGACTCGTACCCACGAGGTAAGTGCATGCAGCGGACCCTATACAGACACACTCCGGAGCCCTAGATAACCCATACGGATACATCTAGGAGTATAGACTCATACATCACAATAATCAATGCCGTTTTGGCTACAAAAGAGGGGGCGGCCCAACGAGCTCACGCCAAGTGCACTTACCCTCTAACACATGGCATCCCACTCGATCAAAACCTCCAAAGTTTAAAATTCACATTTTTATCATTCCAATATATTCGCCACATATCCAGATTTCATACATATCCAAAACCGAGTAGCAATCGACTCTTAGTTCATCGAATAATCAAAATAGCATTTACCGACCAAAAATGACATTATAGCAGTTTCTGAAATCGCCTTTAAAAATGCAGTAAACAATTTTTAAAAATTCTGGAAAAATTACAGTGGCTAGGAATCATCAAAATAAGCATTTTTCATAGAAATAGCCATCTCAAAATTCGGACTCTAAACTGGTCATTTTAATCGATTTCAGAAAGCTATTGAATTACAATTTCTCTTGCTTCAGTAAATTCGACCACAGTGAGTTCAAAAATTCATAACAATTTCATACATGCTCCAAAAATCATGAAATTTTACAGGGATGTTCTAGACACATATTAGAGCAAGTTTTATGAAGACATCAAGCACTAAAAACGATCATAGGCAAGAGTGAATCGAACAACAAAACTGACTACATACATACATTAAATCTGTCAACCTATGTGCAGAAAATACCAGATCGAATTTGGGTGACCAAAACATGTCCAAAAATTATAAAAATTTACAGAGAGCATCTTTAGGACATTAGGAACAAGTTTCATTTTGGAAGGTTTTCCTAAAAATGTACGGATCATGGTCGAATTCACATAACAATAATATTGGTCATAGGAAACCCTATTTGACAGATTTTGTCAAATGAAAAGATAAACCTATATCTCGAGTTATACTCAACCAAAACTCCTAAAAATCGACGCGCACAATACTAACTTACATGAGATGAGTTTAGAACCGAATATCCCCTTGGTGAAATCCTGGAAATCGTCCAACTCGACCCCAACAATCAAAACTTCTACCGAATGCACCTATTATGGAGTTGTCGGAGGAAATTCTCAATTCTAGGACAAGGGATTCGAATCTAAGACCAAGGAAAAGAAGTAGAACTCTTACCTACACGTAGGAGAAAGGTTTGGAACACTTGAACACGTCCACACTCCCTGGAAGGATGATGAACAACTCACAAAACTCTCACTACTCTCTCTTGAACTCAAATTTCGGATGGGATGCAAATGAGTGCAATGGAGGCTGAGTAGGGGCTATTTATAGAGGGGTAATTGCTCCAAAAGCAGCCATGTGGTAGTGGGAATGTGAAGGAACAATTTCTAACCCATAACCCCCGAATTAACACCCCCAAACCTCATCCATTTCCCCCACTCCTCTCATAGCTCCATAGGATCCTCCAAGGTGTGTTGTGTGAGCTTAAAGACTAAGTTTGTGGGGTGTTAATGCTTCTCAAGCCAATCATAACCCCCCCCACAACGTCCACAATGTCTGATGATTGAATTCAAATCGATTGGAGACGTGCAAAACGAAAATCATTGCAAGAATCCACTTGTAACGCCTGCATAGCAGGTCTGCTGCTGGTGGCGCGCACCGCGCGGGCACCACGCGGCCACCAGGCAGCGTTTTTTTTTTTTTTTTTAATTTTATGATTTTTAATCTCTTAAAAATCATAATATGAATTATCCGAGATTTTTGGGATAATTCGATACATCTATCCCGAGTCGCGATTATCCGAAATATTTAATTCCGTTCTCTCGGAATTAATTCGATTTCGATAAATAAATCCAAATTTCTTAACTTTCGGATTTTACAACTCTCATGTCGATTTCTCGGGTATTACAGTCTACCCTCCTTAGAAATCAACTTCGTCCTCGAAGTTGGGTCGCACTCGGATTGATAGTAATGCATGTAATGATTCGCACACATAAAATATTTGAGGTTTGAAAATTAAATTCTTACCTCGGCGTGCGACGACTCTCTGCGGACTCTCTGCGGGGTATCACATCCTTCCCCCCCTTAGGACTACAGTTATGTCCCCATAACAGCTCACGAGTCGTGTTAAAAAAGGTTGGGATACTTTTGCTTCATATCCGATTCCAACTCCCACGTCGCTTCTTCGGTACCATGATTAGACCATAGTACCTTTACCATTCTCACGGTCTTGTTTCTTGTGACTCTTTCTTTGACGTCCAGTATCTCGATCGGATACTCCTCATACGTCAGGTCATCATCCAGCTCAATCACATCAGTTTGCAAGACGTGAGTTGGATCGTGCACATATTTCTTCAGCTGAGAAACATGAAACACGTTGTGCACCCGTGATAATTCCGGTGGAAGAGCCAATCGGTAGGCCAAGGTACCTACACGGTCTAAAATCTCGTATGGACCAATGTAACGAGGACTCAGCTTCCCTCGTTTGCCAAATCGCATCACCTCCTTCATGGGTGAGACCTTTAGCATAACCTTGTCCCCCACTTGGAATTCCAACTCTTGTCGCCTCGTATCGGCATAGCTCTTTTGACGATCTTGTGCGGCCTTCATCTTTTGTTGGACGATCTGGATCTGTTTACTCATATCTTCAATGAGCTGAGGTCCAACAACTACAGAATTTTCATCCTTTGCCCAGCATAGCGGACTGCGGCACTTGCGTCCATAGAGAGCTTCGAACGGTGCCATGCCAATGCTAGCATGGTAACTGTTGTTATACGAGAATTCAATTAGCAGCAAGTGGTTCTCCCAACTTCCCTTGAATTCAAGTACACACGCTCTAAGCATATCTTCAAGTGTTTGTATCGTCCGCTCAGTTTGACCGTCGGTCATCGGATGAAAGGCTGTGCTCATCTTGATCTGGGTTCCCAAGGCTTCTTGTAATTTTGTCCAAAAATTTGAGACAAATCTACTGTCTTGGTCCGAAATAATATCATGTGGCACTCCGTGCCTTCGAACCACATTATCGATATATGCCTTGGCTAGTTGATCCATCGACCAATTGTCCTTCATTGGTATAAAGATGGCAGTCTTTGTTAACCGATCAACTATTACCCAAATTTTGTTCATCCCACGAGGAGATCTCGGTAAGCCCGAGACAAAGTCCATGGAAATACTATCCCATTTCCAACTTGGGACCTCCAACGGTTTCACCAATCCCAATGGCTTTTGCCGTACTGCCTTTACTTTTTGGCAAGTTATGCATTTAGCCACAAAATCCGCAACATCTTTCTTCATCCTCGGCCACCAATAGATTTTCTTCAAATCTTTGTACAACTTATCACCGCCAGGGTGTACCGAATATGGCGTTCTGTGGCCTTCTTCCATCAATTTTTGCTTCAATTCCTCACACTTGTGAGGAACACACCACCTCCCTTTAAAGCGAATACTCCCGTCATCGTGGATTGTGAATCCTACCGCTTTTCCCTCGTCCATCTTCTCCTTGATCCTTTTGAGATTCTCATCGTCCGGCTGAGCTGCCAGAATCTTGTCAAATACGGTAGATTCAATCGTCACGGCATTCACCCTTTCTACCACAGTCCCATAATGGACTAGTTCAGTATCTAACCTTGCTAAGTCCATATATAGTCCTGACGGTAAAATAAGAGTGTTTGTCGTGTGCTTCGCCTTTCGGCTCAATGCGTCAGCCACGATGTTTGCCTTTCCTTCGTGATAGGCTATATCCAGGTCGTAGTCCTTGATTAACTCAAGCCATCGCCGTTGCCTCATATTTAACTCCTTTTGAGTAAATATGTACTTGAGGCTCTTGTGGTCCGTGAACATCCGACACGTTCGTCCGTATAAGTAGTGTCGCCAAATCTTGAGAGCGAACACCACCGCGGCTAATTCTAGATCATGCGTCGGATAATTCTCCTCATGCGGCTTGAGTTGTCGCGATGCGTAGGAAATAACCCTCTGGTTTTGCATAAGTACACACCCGAGTCCTTCTTTTGAAGCGTCACTGTATACCTCAAAATCTTCCGTTTCTGATGGAAGTATCAGGACTGGCGCTGTTGTAAGTCTTTTCTTGAGTTCTTGGAAAGACTTTTCGCACTCTGTAGTCCATTCGAACTTTAACCCCTTCTTCAGCAGTTGGGTCATTGGCCTTGCAATCTTGGAGAAATCTTTCACGAATCTTCTGTAGTATCCGGCTAGTCCAAGAAAGCTTTTACTTCTGTCTGACTCGTCGGTGCCGGCCAATCAATCACTGCCGATATTTTTGCCGGGTCAACCGACACTCCCCTAGCCGATACTATGTGCCCCAAGAATGCGACTTCCTTCATCCAAAACTCGCATTTCGACAGTTTTGCGTATAGCTGATTTCTCCTCAGAGTTCCGAGTACTTGATGCAAGTGTTTCGTATGCTCCTCATCGTCCCTCGAGTAAACTAGAATGTCATCGATGAATACGACGACACAAGAATCTAGCAACTCTCGGAAAACACTATTCATGAGGTTCATGAATACTGCGGGAGCGTTTGTGAGACCAAAGGACATTACGGTGAATTCGTAGTGCCCATATCTCGTACGAAACGCTGTCTTCGGTATATCCTTCTCGGCGATACGCAGTTGGTGGTATCTCGATCTCAGGTCGATCTTGGAAAATACCGAAGCTCCTCTCAGTTGATCGAAAAGGTCTTCGATCCTGGGTAGCGGGTATTTGTTCTTAATCGTCACTTGATTAAGACATCTGTAGTCTATGCATAACCGAAGTCCACCGTCCTTCTTTTTAACGAATAGGACTGGCGCTCCCCAAGGTGACGTACTCGGTCGAATATAACCTTTTGATAACAACTCTTCTAGTTGTTCCTTCAGCTCTTTCATTTCTGCTAGTGCCATGCGATAAGGTGCCTTGGATACCGGTTCGGTTCCAGGTACCAAATCAATCGTGAACTCAACCTCTCGCTCAGGTGGCATCCCTGGGATATCTTCTGGAAAAACGTCAGGATATTCTTTTATGACTGGGATCTCGTCTATCTTGTTTCCCCCATCGTTGAGGTTATGCACATAGCATGCATATAAGTGATAGCCTTTCCGTATGAGATTGTGGAACCTCAAGGCATTCACTACCTTAGCGTTTTTCTTTCGAAGCTGCATGTAATACACAACCTTCCTCCCTCGACTCTTGGCTAAGGAAATCTTCTGCTTCTGGCACTCAATAACAGCTTTGTATTGAGTCAGAAAATCCATGCCTAAGATGACGTCGAAGTCCCCAAGATCAAACTCAATTAAATTCGCGAAGAATTCTAGATTCTTGATTACTATCGGGGTTCCATCGTATCGTTTCAAACACGATATCACCTTGCCCGATGGTAATTGAATTCCTAAGTTAGTGTTCGTAGGCGCTGGTAGATCTAAGGCAGTTATAATCCTTGTAGATATTAAAGAACAGCTCGCGCCTGAATCGAACAAAACTTTAACGGGTACACTTAAAGCAGTAAACGTACCGGTGATCACTTCTCCCTGAGCGGCCAAATCCGCTTGGTTGATCACGTTCAAGCGTCCCACGGCTCCGCCTTGATTTCCCTGCTGGTTGCGATTCTGGGGTGGCCCTTGAGCTTGTTGGAACCTTTGTCCTTGATTGTTATGCTGATTCGACCCAGTTGGGCGATTCCCAGTTGGTCGAATCACTAAGTCCAGCCTCTTCTCGATTGTCTCCTCTCGAATTCTACAATCCCTTCTCAGGTGGCCATCTCTGCCACACCTATAACAAGACCCAGGTTTTGGGCATTCGCGCACCAGATGCGGAATGTTGCATTGCGGGCATCGGGGTATGAAAGCACCCTGATTCCTAGGCCTCCGATTTCCATTGCCTCCTTGGTTGAACCCTTTGTTCTCAATTCTTCTCTGTCCTTCATTCTTAGCCAGGTCGTTCCCTTTCCTAAAGTTGTTACCATTGTTGTTGTTCCGGTTCCTCTTATCAAATTGATTCGAGCCCTTGCTCGACTCCCCATGGTCCTTGCGCTTCAGCTGTTGAACCGGTGCGATTGCCACTGCACGATCGTAAACAGCCTGCAGAGTTGTGTGCTGTCCGCCAACTAGAATCTCTCTGATGCTGAGATTCAGCCCCATCTCAAATTTCTGGGCTTTGTCGGCATCAGTCGGTACCAATCTTGGAGCGAAACGGACGAGTTCCTTGAATCTCGCGTAGTACTCCTGTACTGTCTGAGTACCCTGACGAAGGTTGATAAACTCTTCGTATTTAGCAGTCTTCGTGCTAAGGGGGTAAAATTTTTCTCTCATCACCTCTTTGAATTCTTCCCAAAAATAAACTTGCTCACCATCAGCTAGTCCTCCTTGGTGGTTTTGCCACCATTCATCCGCCTCCCCACTTAAATAGTACGTAGCTACTCTCACCTTCTCATTCTCGGGACATCTGACGGCGTTCAAAAGCTTGTCAAATGTCCTCATCCAGTCTTCTAGCTTTGCGGGATCCTCTTGTCCCTCGTAATGGGGCGGCTGGTATGGGTTTACCATTGCCAGATAGTTAATACGGGCTGCCGGCGGAGGTACCGCCGCTTGGGCCCTATTAACTTCGGCGTTACCCAGTGCTATGAGGACTTGCTCTACAGTCCTCAGCCGTGCGTCTACAACATTGGGTACAACGCCCGCCTGACCCCCAACATTAGGTGGGTTTGCACCCACTGGCCCATTTGCCCCGTCCGGGTTCAGTGGTGCCCCACCTTCGGCGGGTACATTAGGGTTGGCGTTGTCAGCAGCAGGGTTTTCCCTTCGCGGTCTTCCCCTTGGCGGCATTCTGTTAGATAAGCACGCAAGGGTAAGAATCAAATTCTACGGTAGGTTAGTAGTCAAGTTAGTAAGTTCTAACATCTCAAGTAAGCAGAATTCTAAAAGAGACGACGCAATAAAGGAAAAGGAAAATGCTTCACTAGATCATTTAGGAAAAATTATAAAGCAGCTACAATGGAAGGCAAATCATGGTAATATAAAATACGGAAAGCAATAGATAATCCAACGATATGATGCGATCAATCTAGTAGATAATCGGGAGAATAGCCGAGGAGTGCCCTGTCATGCTCATACTCCCCATCGGAGTCAAGAGGTATCGGTGGGTTCACTATCTCTGCCTCTGGTTCCTCCTCATCCACGTCCTCAATATCAATATACATGTCCGGGTCCTCCTCCTCTTCCTCTTCCTCCTCAGGTTCCGGTGCATTGAGTCGGTTTTGAAGGTCAACAATCTCATGCTCCAAAGTGAACACACGTCCCCTAAGCATGTGGTTGTTGTGTTGCTCCTCATGAAACAGAGTTTCAAGAGCAGCGATGCGGCCCAAATCCTCCTGTCGAGCATTCCTCAATTTCTCCAACTCTTTCTCGATACCTTTTACATGGTCCTTATATGCACTAACCTCATCACGGCTATGTCTTAACTCATGCATGATGCTAGTCATCGAACATAGCATATCGGTCATCATGTTAAAAAGCTTTGGGTCGGCCATCTAAAAATAAATTTTTAACAAATCAATATCTTGCACATTTCAAGCACATATGTTAATGCATATGCAACCCCCAAAAATAATATTTTGAGACTTGTCGAATTTTTGAGATATATTTTTCCATGGGTTTTAAAATAAACTTTCTTTCCATGGAAATAATAAAAAAAAGCTTAAAAATAATATTTAATATTTTGGGCCTCTATATTGGGCCGAAAAATAATAGCTTTTAAAAATAAATATTTCGGGCTCTGATACCACTTTGTAACACCCCGGATTTGGTCACCCAGGCCGGGATGCTACCGCCACACCCTTCCAAACAAGACCCGATTAAATCGAGCTTATTTAAAAGGATGCTAAGGCTTAAGTTGCATCATTGACTTAAAAATATTTAAAAAACCATTCAAATAAGCCCGAAGTTTAATCAGAGTATAACACACATAATAATAATAAGCAGTGCGGAAGCAAAAATAAACAGGGCCAAAACATGCGGCCAAAACCAGAGTCTAAGTCCAATGCATAAATTAAAAATAAATAAAATGCGACAAGTCTTCTTTTAAAAATGGAAATCCCATCCCTCCATGCGATGCTTACTCTGCGAAATCTGAAAGGAAAATAAAACAACAATTTATCAGTACAAAGGTACTGCGTAAGTTAATATATAGCACAACGAATTTTAAAAGTTTTTAGGAGAATATACAAAATAATATATTTATTTAAAAGACGAGTAAATAAAATTAATTTAAAAACCTCTTACACATATTCCACGAACACTTTACCAATGTTAGTTATGATCGAGGACACCCCATTAGCATATCCTAGGGACGAACCCACAGGACCAACCTTTGGGACTTTATACCCACAAGGACTCAAACATATCCTAGGGACGAACCCTTGGGATCAACCTCTGGGACTCGTACCCACGAGGTAAGTGCATGCAGCGGACCCTATACAGACACACTCCGGAGCCCTAGATAACCCATACGGATACATCTAGGAGTATAGACTCATACATCACAATAATCAATGCCGTTTTGGCTACAAAAGAGGGGGCGGCCCAACGAGCTCACGCCAAGTGCACTTACCCTCTAACACATGGCATCCCACTCGATCAAAACCTCCAAAGTTTAAAATTCACATTTTTATCATTCCAATATATTCGCCACATATCCAGATTTCATACATATCCAAAACCGAGTAGCAATCGACTCTTAGTTCATCGAATAATCAAAATAGCATTTACCGACCAAAAATGACATTATAGCAGTTTCTGAAATCGCCTTTAAAAATGCAGTAAACAATTTTTAAAAATTCTGGAAAAATTACAGTGGCTAGGAATCATCAAAATAAGCATTTTTCATAGAAATAGCCATCTCAAAATTCGGACTCTAAACTGGTCATTTTAATCGATTTCAGAAAGCTATTGAATTACAATTTCTCTTGCTTCAGTAAATTCGACCACAGTGAGTTCAAAAATTCATAACAAATTCATACATGCTCCAAAAATCATGAAATTTTACAGGGATGTTCTAGACACATATTAGAGCAAGTTTCATGAAGACTCAAGCACTAAAAACGATCATAGGCAAGAGTGAATCGAACAACAAAACTGACTACATACATACATTAAATCTGTCAACCTATGTGCAGAAAATACCAGATCGAATTTGGGTGACCAAAACATGTCCAAAAATTATAAATATTTACAGAGAGCATCTTTAGGACATTAGGAACAAGTTTCATTTTGAAAGGTTCTCCTAAAAATGTACGAATCATGGTCGAATTCACATAACAATAATATTGGTCATAGGAAACCCTATTTGACAGATTTTGTCAAATGAAAAGATAAACCTATCTCGAGTTACACTCAACCAAAACTCCTAAAAATCAACGCGCACAATACTAACTTACATGAGATGAGTTTAGAACCGAATATCCCCTTGGTGGAATCCTGGAAATCGTCCAACTCGACCCCAACAATCAAAACTTCTACCGAATGCACCTATTATGGAGTTGTCGGAGGAAATTCTCAATTCTAGGACAAGGGATTCGAATCTAAGACCAAGGAAAAGAAGTAGAACTCTTACCTACACGTAGGAGAAAGGTTTGGACCACTTGAACACGTCCACACTCCCTGGAAGGATGATGAACAACTCACAAAACTCTCACCACTCTCTCTTGAACTCAAATTTCGGATGGGATGCAAATGAGTGCAATGGAGGCTGAGTAGGGGCTATTTATAGAGGGGTAATTGCTCCAAAAGCTGCCATGGGGTAGTGGGAATGTGAAGGAACAATTTCTAACCCATAACCCCCGAATTAACACCCCAAACCTCATCCATTTCCCCCACTCCTCTCATAGCTCCATAGGATCCTCCAAGGTGTGTTGTGTGAGCTTAATGACTAAGTTTTTGGGGTGTTAATGCTTCTCAAGCCAATCATAACCCCCCCCCACAACGTCCACAATGTCTGATGATTGAATTCAAATCGATTGGAGACGTGCAAAACGAAAATCAATGCAAGAATCCACTTGTAACGCCTGCATAGCAGGTCTGCTGCTGGTGGCGCGCACCGCGCGGCCACCAGGCAGCGTTTTTTTTTTTTTTTTTAATATAATGATTTTTAATCTCTTAAAAATCATAATATGAATTATCCGAGATTTTTGGGATAATTCGATACATCTATCCCGAGTCGCGATTATCCGAAATATTTAATTCCGTTCTCTCGGAATTAATTCGATTTCGATAAATAAATCCAAATTTCTTAACTTTCGGATTTTACAACTCCCATGTCGATTTCTCGGGTATTACAACTGTAACACCCCGGATTTGATAACCCAGGCCGGGATGCCACCGCCACACCTCCCTAGAAAGACACGGTTTCTCCGAGCTTGCTAAAGAGATGCAAGACTATGGATTTTCAGAATTTAAAACATTCAAACAGCCCATTGTAATATAACTTAAAATTAACAATATCAAAGTTGCAGCGGAGAATAATATTTAAATACATGTATTGCAGCGGAATTTAAATATAGGGCCGACATGGCCAAAACACGGGTTAAACAGGCCCGTTCATGCAAGTCGTAACTAAATGTAGGAATTTAAAATAGAGTTTTTCCCCAAATGTTCCCATGTATTCATATGATGATGCATAATCCTCATACTCTGAAAGAAAAAGGGGAAAATGGTTTGGGTCAGCAAAACGTGCTGAGTAAGTTAACACCTAGCATGATCTAGGGGTTTCAAAGGCTTTAATTAAATTTAATAAAAAAATATGCATACGAGACATGATTTAAATTTTAATTCATCTACTAATAATAATTTATTTACATAATTTAAAAGACAAGGATTTCCACACGTTCATAATTTAGCACACATGAAAAAGGGGTTTAACACACGTTCATAATTTAACACACATAATTTAAATAATTAAATTTTCTCCTAAGCATGCATACAAAAATATTCCATTTACAAATTTTACCAATTTAAAGGAAATAATACTTAAATTGTGTATTTGACATGCCTTTAATCCACAATAACCATTTAGTCATGATATGAAATTTAAAGACACAATTTAAATGCATAATTTAAAGACATGCATAAATAAATAAATACTTTAAAAATATTAAATCTTTTATTTCCCCGTTACGTAACCATTTCTCAATGTTTTGTATAGCCGGTGATCCGGCGGCCGCAGCCGTTTCGTAAGTATCTCGTATAGCCGGTGATCCGGCGGCCGCAGCCATTTCGTAAGTATCTCGTATAGCCGGTGATCCGGCGGCCAGCAGCCGTTTCGTAAGTATCTCGTATAGCCGGTGATCCGGCGGCCAGCAGCCGTATCTGCCATACCCAGTAACACTCCGGAGCCTCGGGAAATCCATACGGACAAACCCGAGAGAGTAGGCAATGTATCTCCCGCCGATTGGCGTAATATCTCATCTAATTTCTCTCGTCCATTATAGGCCCGAAGAGAAAGGCTAGAGGGGCACCCTGCAGAGCACTCACCCTCCACCAAGTATCTCATGTATCGTTTAGATTTAATGTATCGGGGTTTTTCAAAAGTATAGATGTATCGTATTTCAAATCTTTGATCGTTCGTTTCGAAATTTCAAAATCCTTCGATTTAAAGGTATCTTGGCGTCACAGTTTCCGCCTTTTCAATTTAAAAATTCGGTTTAAGTCCGAAAAATTTGAAAACTTCACAGTTTATGCAAAACACCCTAGCGAACAACTTTCGTGTTTTAACTTTCTCGAAATAAGTTGAGGAAACATGTCAAAAATCGAGTTTATTACGGAAACAGTTTACTGTCTCAAAACAGATTTGTCACAGTTCGGAAAATTGGCTTTTTGACATATCAAATGTACTCCAAAAATTCTGAAATTTTATATGCACATACTAGACATGATTATCTACAACTTTTATTTAGATTGTAAAGACCAAATCGGACTACAAAGTATAGAAACAAACTCACTAAGTTCGAACATGGTCATAGGCAGATTTCAAACACGTTTTGTCAAAACAGTTTCTTCTCGAAGCGATTTAAAATAGCAAACGTTAACGAAAATGTCTGAAATTTTTACACAACCTAGATTAATATGTTAGGATTAAAAGTCTAGTTTTGAGTTTTTGGGTTTGAACTCTCGAAATAGGGGTTTTGGTCCGATTTCAAATCTGTCACAGTTTCACGTTCGACTCTCAAGCAGGTTCTTTCTCGGCCGTTTTCAGATATCAAACCTCAATGAAAAATTATGAATATTTTACACGAACTAGATCTATGTCTTAGGAGCGTTTTTCATGTTTTGAGTTTTCCGTTTGAGCAGTTTTAAGGGTTCGAAAAATTCGCACACAATCGCTGCGCCGGGGGTTTTTCGTGTTGACAGATTTTAGAGTTACTAAATCTCTATGTTTGGTTACATTTTAAGTCACCCAAAACCAAGTAAGCATTAACTTACAGTGGGGATGATGTCTAGGACGTCTCTGGATCGATCGGGGCGCCCACGCTTGCTACGAACACGTCCAATTACTCCGTCTCAACAATCTGTAATACTAAGATCCTTGTTCTCCACGCCTCCTTGGTCGATTTTCGTCGCCGGAAAGTGATCGGAAAGCAAGAACTTTGTGTTTTCGGGTTTGGGAGAAGTTTGAAGAGTTTTAGAGGAATGGGGCTGCCTTTGTGAGTAGATTAGGGTTTAAAAATCTGATTATGGGGAATGGGATCCATCAAAATCGTCCCACAATCCCTTCCCCCGAATTGTGATTGAGTTTCCATAGTCGGGGAGTCGAAATATGGCAAGAAATCGCCCGAAATCGCATTGATTGCTGCTGCCTGTTTGGTGGCGCGGGGTTGGCGTGGTTTTTAGCCAAAAACCGCCCGGAGGGCGCGCCGCCTGGTCTGGGCCGTGCGTCCGGACTGGGCCGTGCGATCCCGTCGGGCCTTTTCTCATCTCTTTCGGACTTCTGTCCTCCTACGTTTCGGGCTCGATTTTTCGGGTCATTCTCGGATCATAAATTCTTATCTTAAATTTATCTCAACTCAAATAAATTTCATGTTTGAAATCTTAAGTCCGTCGGTCTCGGGTTCGTCGGCTTCCAATTCGTCGTCTTTTGACTCCCGTGCAATATCTTGTGTAATTAAATTTCTTCCGACTTCACGGGTTCTTGGAATTAGGATTATTTTCCTTCTTGAATTTAATTCCAATTATTTTGACTCAATTCATGGAATGTCTTCGGGCTTCCTTTCCCTCTTTTATTCCATTTTGAATTTTGAATCTATCGGCGTTTCATTTCCGAGCAATAATTTATTGTGATAAATTATTTTCTTCTTCTCGGAGATATTTCGACATTGATCGGAATAAATTTTATTCCTTTGGACGTTGATAAAAATCTGGGGTATTACAGTCTACCCCCCTTAAGAATCAACTTCGTCCTCGAAGTTGTGTTTCGGCTTTTCTCGCGCTAAGAGTTAGGGTCCTTTTTGTTTATTTCATTATTTTGCGATATTGTGTTATTGAATTATTGTTCAATCGTTGATTGTTTGTTGTTTGATTATTGTTTGACTGAACCCAGAAATGAAATTTCCGAGTTGCCTACGTACCCTGTGAAGGGACCAAGCCATGACGTAGTTCAAAACAAATTTGAATTTGTTTATTTATTGATTTGGGGATACAAAATATTCGGGTTGTTACATCCTCCCCCCCTTAAGATTACAGTTATGTCCCCATAACTGTTGTTGGATCGGTTTGACTCAGGGTTGGGTAACGTCGTATACAATCATTTCTCACTGAGCTAGCAAGTCCGCTTGGTCTACAGCATTCCATCGTCCTACAGCTCTTCCTTGATCTCCTTGTTGAGGGTTTGCCAAATCTAGCCTTTTCTCAATCATCTCCGCACGAACATTGCATTCTCTAATCATGTGGTCTTCTCCACCACATCTATAACAAGTCCCGCGTCTTGGGCATTCGCGCACCAGATGGGCTTGGTGGCACTGCGGGCAACGTGGTATGGATGCTTCATGGTTGCCATCTAGACTGTTTGGGTTCTGTGGCTGGTCAGGTTTAATGGTCACTTCCTTTCTCTCGTTAATATTCTCTATCCGCGTTCGGCAGTCACGTAGCCGATGACCAAATCGACCACACCGAAAGCACGCTCCGGGCTTAGGGCATCCTCTCGCATAATGTGGGTTACCACCTTTTGGGCATGGTGGCGTATAGTCACCATGGTTGTAAACCATCCCTCTGTTCCTTCCACCGTTGCCTTGAGGTGGTCTATTCGGGCCTCCCCGAATATGGTTCCTTCCTAAGTAGTTATCGGTTCTGTGGTCTCGTTTCCTCTTGCCTTGCCCTTGGTTGATTAGTGCATTCCCCAAGGCAACCACAGCTTCCTCTATAGTTCTTAATCGGTCACTTAAGTTCTTAGGAATGGAGGCTACTTCCCCTCCTTGATTGGTTGCACTAACATCTTGCACTGGTTCATCGGGTTGTCGTAGCTCTTCATTGGTGTTGGGTGGGATGGGTGGATTGTTAGGTCTTCCTCTAGGTGCCATTCCGTCACGAAGCGCAAGTGTAATACCCCAGATTTTTATCAACGCCCAAAGAAATAAAATTTATTCCGATCAATGTCGAAATATTTCCGAGAAGAAGAAAATAATTTATCACAATAAATTATTGCTCGGAAATGAAACGCCGATAGATTTAAATTCAAAATGGAATAAAAGAGGGAAAGGAAGCCCGAAGACATTCCATGAATTGAGTAAAAATAATTGGAGTTAAGTTCATAAAGGAAAAGAATTTTAATTCCAAGAACCCGTGAAGTCGAAAGAAATTTAATGATACAAGTTATTGCACGGGAATCAAAAGACGACGAATTGGAAGCCGACGAACCCGAGACCGACGGACTTAAGATCTCAAACATGAAATCCATTTGAGTCAAGATAAACTTAAGACAAGAATTTATGACCCGAGAATGACCCGAAAAATCGAGACCGAAAACGTAGGAGGACAGAAGTCCGAAAGAGAGGAGGAAAAGCACGACGGATCGCACGACCCCGCCCGGACCGAAGTCCAGGCGAGAGTGGCGCGCACTTGGCGCTGGGTTTGGCTAAAAACCGCGCCAACCCCGCGCCGTTCTGACAGCAGCGACGTTTTGTCGCGTTTTGGCGACTTTCTCGCCAATTTTCGGGGCCCAAGGTTGGGAATCTGATCTATCACGGGGGAGGCATCTTTTTGGACGTTATGTAATCAATCCCATCCCCATTGTCAGCCATTTTCATCAATCATTCACCCCAAAACTCTCCCAAAACTCTCCCAAAGCCAAACACTCTTCCGACGAACTTCCGGCGACTTTCTGACGAGTTTCCGGCAACCAAATCCAACCAAGGAAGTGTGTAGATCAAGGATTGCAGGCTTTGGATTGTTGCCAAGGGAAGAATAAATCGGGTAGAAGAGATTCGTTCGTGACATCCCGTGGATTCCGGACGACCCCGTGACTTCCTAGACATCATCCCCACTGTAAGTTAACCTTACTATGGTTTTGGGTGACTTAAAATGCAACAAGAACATAGAGATTCAACTCAAGAAAATTTATAAAAATCTGTCAACAAGAGAAACCCTCAACGCAGCGTTTTCGTATGAATTTTTCGAACCTCTAAAGCTGCTCAAACAATAAAGCTCAAAACATGAAAAGTGTTCCTAAGACTTTGGTTTAGCTTCTGTAAAAATTTTGGAATTTTTCATGTTGTTTTGAAACCTGAAACCGACCCAAAACCGAAGAGCATCAAATCTGGATCTTAGAACTTTGGACAGATTTCATTCTCAATCTTGTTAGCCATTTTGACCTTGGATCTAGGCCGATCTAGGATTGGAGTTGAACATAAGAATTGTAGATCTATGAGTTTAGAACATTACTGTAAGTTTTTAGAATTTTTCATTGAGATTTGAACCTCCAAACTCGAGCCGATCCGATCTGCGTTTGAACCGATGTCAAGAACCTTGACAGATTTCATAATCAAACTCGACGAGCAAAACTCTTACTTCGAGTGTTCAAACCTGAAAACTCAAAACTAAGATTTTGATCCTAAAAGCTTAAGCTATGTTGTGTAAAAATTTCAAAGATTTTCATCAAGTTTTGATACCCCAAATCGTATCGGACATATTCTGCGTTTTTAAGAGTTTTCAAAGGATGACAGATTTCATATCCAATCTTGATGAGCTTATTCCTATCATTTCTAGGCCGAATCAATCTTCATGATCTAAACAAAAGTTGTTGGAAATCATGTCTAGTATGTCTCTGTAAAATTTCAGAATTTTTGGAGTCCATTTGATATGATAAAAAGTTGAATCTTTTAACGTTGTCAAACCTGAATCCTGACAGCTTTTTGATTCTGTAGAAGACTTGATTTTTGACATGCTTCCCATCGTTTTTCCGAAAAACTTAAAACATGAAAGTTGTTCATTGGGATGTTTTTGAGTTGCTGTACAAATTTCAGAACAATCGCCTAAGAAATGGATTTTTAAACCAAAAAGGCGCAAACTGTGACATCGATCGATTTTTGAAATCTTTTAAACAACGATCGAGACGTTGGAATTACGATAAAGCTATATTTTTGAAAAATCCCGTTACACCAAATAAAAACATTTTCTTTAAAAGAATTCTTTTGAAACATTGGGGACTTGTGACCAAGTTTGACGTTATCAATATGATTCATGCGGGTTTGATTCCCAATGATGTATTTGAGTTCTTGCGGGTTAGATTCCCCAAGGGCGATTGTATGTTTTCCTGCGGGTTAGATTCCCCAAGGGCGATTGAATGTTTCCTGCGAAAAATATTGGTTATGAGGATTGCGGTCACAAGAGCCCTGGTGAATGGTGAACTATAAAAGAAACGAAAAATATTTTGAGAAATGATACTTATGAAATTGGCTGAGGCCGCCGGATCACCGGCTAAATGATACTTTTGAAATTGGCTGCGGCCGCCGGATCACCGGCTAAATTAAATATTGTTTAAATGGTTATGTAACGGGAAATATATTAAAAAGCTTAGATTTTATGAAATTGGCTGCGGCCGCCGGAAATTGCCTTGCAAATCATTACCTACAAGAAATGTTTTTATTAAATTTAATTAAAGGCTTTGAAACCCCTAACCCATGCTATGTGTTAGCTTACTCAGCGCGTTTTTGCTGACCCAAACCATATATCCTCTTTTTCTTACAGAGTACGAAGAATATGCATCGTCATATGCATACATGGGAACATTAAGGGAAATCTTTATTTTAAATCCCTGCGTTTAATTACGACTTGCATGAACGGGAATGTTTAACCCGTGTTTTGGCCATGTCGGCCCTTATACTTTATTTCCGCTGCACAATTTATATTTCCGCTGCAACTTTGATGTATTATCTTTAAATAATATATGAATGGGCTGTTTGAATATTTTAAATTCTGAAAAACCATAGCCTTGCATCTCTTTAGTGAGCTCGGAGAAACCGTGTCTTGCTAGGGAGGTGTGGCGGTGGCATCCCGGCCTGGGTTACCAAAACCGGGGTGTTACAGCAAGGATTTGATTGTAAGGATTTAATATAGTGTTGGAAGAATAATGATTTACTGAATCAAACGGTGTTGATAATGTTCACTTGTTGGAAAATCGATCCCCTTGGCGTAGGTTTATGCCGAGTTTTTATATATATATATATATATATATATATATATAAGGAATTTTCGTACAGAGATAGGAGGTGAGATAGTGCTTCTATTTCTCGGAAAGGAATAACTAGACAAAGGTAGATAGATAGCGTTGAGAAATCTTCAATCTCCTTAAGCCTCGTTGGTAGGGTCTTCCTCCGTCGGGCTTCGATCCTATCTATCATTTCTTCGTTCCGTTTGGTAAGTTTTTGAAGTTGGGTCTATAGGTTATTTATGCGTTCACAGTCAGCCGCTCTTAAGTTTCAGAAGGGTTGTAGGTCATCTTTAAGTTGAGCTATACGGCGTTTAGAGTATCGTATATTCTGTTGAGGGTCAATGTAGGCGTTCATCGTTCTCATCGTTAGGTTTCTCGACAAGTCATAATATATCGTCTAGGTGAAGATCTTTGGAAAAAGGTAGAGAATAGTTATGTGCACGTTAAGCATAGACGATCAAGATCTAAAACTAAGGCACAATTAGTCTCAAGCTAACGCTTCTAAGTCAAGAGTCAAGGTCTAGCCGAATGCTAGTGTGAGAATGGTATGTATCACAAACGATTCACATAAGAGGTTAGTACAAATATTTATGTATGCATATGCATATGCAATCCCCAATAAAAATTTAATTTATGCATGCATTTTTCTACCCATGGGTTTTAAAAATAAGTTTATTCCGTGGATAGATTTTTAAAGAATAAGGAAAAAGGTTTGGGCCACTATATTGGGCCAAAGAAATAAATGATTTGGGTTTTAAAAATACAGGTATTGGGTCTTAAAAAAAATTTGAGCCCCCAATAGTAAGTACATAAGTATTGGGCTAAAAATTTGGGCTTTAACTTCAAAATAAATATTGGGCTCTTTAAAACATATTACTAGTTTAGAAATAATAACTTTAAAAATAATAATACTTAAAAATAATAGTTTAAAAATATTCCGGGCTCTGATACCACTTTGTAACACCCCAGATTTGATAACCCAGGCCGGGATGCCACCGCCACACCTCCCTAGAAAGATACGGTTTCTCCGAGCTTGCTAAAGAGATGCAAGGCTATGGATTTTCAGAATTTAAAACATTCAAACAGCCCATTGTAATATAACTTAAAATTAACAATATCAAAGTTGCAGCGGAGAATAATATTTAAATACATGTATTGCAGCGGAATTTAAATATAGGGCCGACATGGCCAAAACACGGGTTAAACAGGCCCGTTCATGCAAGTCGTAACTAAATGTAGGAATTTAAAATAGTGTTTTTCCCCAAATGTTCCCATGTATGCATATGATGATGCATAATCCTCATACTCTGAAAGAAAAAGGGGAAAATGGTTTGGGTCAGCAAAACGTGCTGAGTAAGTTAACACCTAGCATGATCTAGGGGTTTCAAAGCCTTTAATTAAATTTAATAAAAACATATGCATACGAGACATGATTTAAATTTTAATTCATCTACTAATAATAATTTATTTACATAATTTAAAAGACAAGGATTTCCACACGTTCATAATTTAGCACACATGAAAAAGGGGTTTAACACACGTTCATAATTTAACATACGTTCATAATTTAACACACATAATTTAAATAATTAAATTTTCTCCTAAGCATGCATACAAAAATATTCCATTTACAAATTTTACCAATTTAAAGGAAATAATACTTAAATTGTGTATTTGACATGCCTTTAATCCACAATAACCATTTAGTCATGATATGAAATTTAAAGACACAATTTAAATGCATAATTTAAAGACATGCATAAATAAATAAATACTTTAAAAATATTAAATCTTTTATTTCCCCGTTACGTAACCATTTCTCAATGTTTTGTATAGCCGGTGATCCGGCGGCCGCAGCCGTTTCGTAAGTATCTCGTATAGCCGGTGATCCGGCGGCCGCAGCCGTTTCGTAAGTATCTCGTATAGCCGGTGATCCGGCGGCCGCAGCCGTTTCGTAAGTATCTCGTATAGCCGGTGATCCGGCGGCCAGCAGCCGTTTCGTAAGTATCTCGTATAGCCGGTGATCCGGCGGCCAGCAGCCGTATCTGCCATATCCAGTAACACTCCGGAGCCTCGGGAAATCCATACGGACAAACCCGAGAGAGTAGGCAATGTATCTCCCGCCGATTGGCGTAATATCTCATCTAATTTCTCTCGTCCATTATAGGCCCGAAGAGAAAGGCTAGAGGGGCACCCTGCAGAGCACTCACCCTCCACCAAGTATCTCATGTATCGTTTAGATTTAATGTATCGGGGTTTTTCAAAAGTATAGATGTATCGTATTTCAAATCTTTGATCGTTCGTTTCGAAATTTCAAAATCCTTCGATTTAAAGGTATCTTGGCGTCACAGTTTGCGCCTTTTCAATTTAAAAATTTGGTTTAAGTCCGAAAAATCTAAAAACTTCACAGTTTATGCAAAACACCCTAACGAACAACTTTCATGTTTTAACTTTCTCGAAATAAGTTGAGGAAACATGTCAAAAATCGAGTTTATTACGGAAACAGTTTACTGTCTCAAAACAGATTTGTCACAGTTCGGAAAATTGGCTTTTTGACATATCAAATGGACTCCAAAAATTCTGAAATTTTATATGCACATACTAGACATGATTATCTACAACTTTCATTTAGATTATAAAGACCAAATCTGTAATACCCGAGAAATCGCCATCGAAAATTTAAATCCAAAAATAAAGAATTGGATTTAAATTATTAAAACCGAAATAATTCCGAGAGAGCGGAATTTATTATTTATCGGAAGATAACAACTCGAAACGAGTTTATCGAATTGTCCCAACAATCACGGATAATTCCCACATTATGATTTTTATTTTTGGTAGAGAAGGAATCTTAATATTAAAAAAAAAAAAAAAAATTTAAAAGTTACTGTAGCACGTGTCTACTGTAGCAGTACTGTAGCAGTACTGTAGCACTACTGTAGCACGTGCGGGTACTGTAGCAGCCGATCACTTGTCGGATTTTTGTCTCTTTAATGGCAAAAATACACCCCCAACACCCCATTATCATCCTTTCAAATCCCTTCTTCATCCCAAACTCTCCCAAAGCCAAAACACCTTTCCGACGAACTTCCGACGAACTTCCGGCAACTTTCCGGCAACCAAATCCGACCAAGGAAGTGTGTAGATCAAGGATCACAGTGCTTAGACCTTTTATGCTTATTTTAATCTATCCATGGAATAAATTTATTTTTTTAAACCCATGGATAAATAAAGGCATGCATAAAATATTTTTTTATTGGGGGATCACATATGCATATGCATACATAAATATTTACACTAACCCTTTTTATGTGAATTATCGGTAATAAGAAACACTCCTACCTTAGAACTCGACATGATCTTGACTTAGGAGCGCTTGCTAAAGACTAACTTTGCCTTAGTCCTAGATCTTGATCACTTAGAAACTCATCTTCGCGTGCTTCAATAACAGAAATGGCACCTAGGAGAAAGCCGAGGAAAGTTAGTCCAAATGGCACTGACGCTAACCTCCCCAACTCGCCCAACAACATGGAAGAACGTCTAAGGACTATGGAGGAAGTCCTAGTAGCATTAGGAAATGCCGAGGTGCATAGGACACCAACAGTACCTCCACCCGTAGCTCAACCCAACTATCTAGCGTTGGTGAATCCCTATCAACCACCACGCTACGATGGGCAGGAGGATCCCGCCGAGCTAGAGGAGTGGATCCGTACGTTCGATAAACTCTTAAACGCTATCAAATGCCCTAATGAGGAAAAGATACATGCAGCAACTTACTACCTAGGAGGTGAAGCCGATGAGTGGTGGCAAAACCTCCAGAGGAAATTAGTGGAAGACGAGAAAGCCTACACTTGGGAAGATTTTAAAGAAGTTCTAAGGGAGAGGTTCTACCCGTTAAGCACAAAAGCGGCGAAGTACGAGGAATTCATCAACCTAAGGCAAGGCGCACAGACAGTGCAAGAGTATTACACCAAATTCAAGGAGCTAGTACGATTTTCTACAAGGCTAGTACCAACTGACTCCGACAAGGCTCAGAAATTTGAGACGGGGCTAAACCTGGCTATTAGGGAAGTGATCACGGGTGTGCACTACTCTGACCCGCAAGCCGTTTATGATCGCGCGGGTAGCGGTTGCACGAGTTCAGGGATTGAAGCGGACGACGATAGGTGAGTCTAGCCAAGGTCCCCAAGGACAAGACAGGAGAGGTAAGGACCGCGGAGCTGATTATGACTCGGGTAGGAATAACCTTCGCAAAGGCCCAAATGGACCAGCCCAAGGCAACGATGGAGGCAATAATAGAAGGATTTTCACCCGTAAAGGCTACGTGCCCCGATGCCTAAGCTGTAACCAACCTCATTTGGTGAGGGGATGCCCTCAACCCGACACATGCTTCCGATGTGGTAGACGTGGACATCGGATGGAAGAATGTCGAACCCATATTAAGAATATAACCATAAGAGATGACCTGGTCACTGGACCTAACTAGCCACAAGTAACCAAGGGGGACTCATGGGACGTTAAATGTGGTAAATAAAGATATACCTGTGCTAGGCAACGGTACTTGAACCTTCATGGATGTGTAGGCAGTTATGGGGACATAACTGTAATCTTAAGGGGGGGAGGATGTAATACCCCGTAAGAATGCATAAGTATTTAATTCGAAACTCGAATATTTTGTATCCCAAATAAATTCTTTTTGAACTACGTAATGACTTGATCCCTTCACAGGGTACGTAGGCAACTTGGAAATTTAAATTCTGGGTTCAGTCAAATAATATTAAACAACAAAACACAATGATACAATCGCAATCAATCAATCGATCAATAAGTCGCGCAACTTCGGGGACGAAGTTGATTTTTAAGGAGGGTAGATTGTAATACCCGAGAAATCGCCATCGAAAATTTAAATCCAAAAATAAAGAATTGGATTTAAATTATTAAAACCGAAATAATTCCGAGAGAGCGGAATTTATTATTTATCGGAAGATAACAACTCGAAACGAGTTTATCGAATTGTCCCAACAATCACGGATAATTCCCACATTATGATTTTTATTTTTGGTAGAGAAGGAATCTTAATATTAAAAAAAAAAAAAAAAAATTTAAAAGTTACTGTAGCACGTGTCTACTGTAGCAGTACTGTAGCAGTACTGTAGCACTACTGTAGCACGTGCGGGTACTGTAGCAGCCGATCACTTGTCGGATTTTTGTCTCTTTAATGGCAAAAATACACCCCCAACACCCCATTATCATCCTTTCAAATCCCTTCTTCATCCCAAACTCTCCCAAAGCCAAAACACCTTTCCGACGAACTTCCGACGAACTTCCGGCAACTTTCCGGCAACCAAATCCGACCAAGGAAGTGTGTAGATCAAGGATCACAGTGCTTAGATCTTTGGTAAGTAGTATCTTAGGTTCTCAATCTCGTTTTTCCTCTCAAATCCCCAATCTAACTCTTGAATCGTTGATTGCAAATACGTTCGTGGCCAAAGTCGGGAACTTTGCGTTTCGTAGATCCGTTCGTAGGTGTTTGGACGACTCAAGAACACAATCTTTGTAAGTTAACCTTACTATGGTTTTGGGTGACTTAAAATGCAACCAAACATAGAGATTCAACTCAAGGAAATTAACAAAAATCTGTCAACAAGAGAAACCCTCAACGCAGCGTTTTCGTATGAATTTTTCGAACCTTTAAAAGTCTTCAAACGGAAAAACCCAAAACATGAAAAGTGTTCCTAAGACTTTGGTCTAGCCTCTGTAAAAATTTTAGAATTTTTCATGTTGTTTTGAAACCTGAAACCGACCCAAAACCGAAGAGTATCAAATCTGGATATTAGAATCCTTGACAGAATTTTCGTTCGAACTTGTTAGTTATTTTTACCTTAGATCTAGACCGATCTAGGATTGGAGTTGAACATAAGAATTGTAGATCTATGAGTTTGGAATATTACTGTAAGTTTTTAGAATTTTTCATTGAGATTTGAACCTCCAAACTCGAGCCGATCCGATCTGCGTTAGAACCGATGTCAAGAACCTTGACAGATTTCTTAACCGAACTTGATGAGCATATTTCTATTACTTCGAGTGTTCAAACCTGAAAACTCAAAACTAAGATTTTGATCCAAAGATCATAAGCTATATTGTGTAAAAATTTCAGAAATTTTCATCAAGTTTTGATACCCCAAATCGTATCGGACATATTCTGCGTTTTTAGGAATTGTCAAAGGATGACAGATTTCATAACCGATCTTGATGAGCTTATTCCTATCATTTATAGTCCGAACCAATCTTCATGATCTAAACAAAAGTTGTTGGAAATCAAGTCTAGTATGTGTCTGTAAAATTTCAGAATTTTTGAAGTCCATTTAATATGTCAAAAAGTCAAATCTTTGAAGGGTGTCAAACCTGAATCCTGACAGCATACTATTTGAGTCGAAAACTCGATTTTTGACATGCTTCCCATCGTTTTTCCGAAAAACTTAAAACACGAAAGTTGTTCATTGGGATGTTTTTGAGCTACTGTACAAATTTCAGAACAATCGCCTAAGAAATGGATTTTTAAACCAAAAAGGCGCAAACTGTGACGCCAAATGATTTTTAAATCAAAGAGATTTTGAAATTTCTAAACAAAGGGTCGAGACGTTGAAATACGATATATCTATACTTTTGAAAATCCCGTTACACCAAATAAACACATTTTCTTTAAAAGAATTCTTTTGAAACATTGGGGACTTGTGACCAAGTTTGATATTATCAATATGATTCATGCGGGTTTGATTCCCAATGATGTATTTGAGTTCTTGCGGGTTAGATTCCCCAAGGGCGATTGTATGTTTTCCTGCGGGTTAGATTCCCCAGGATGTATTGAGTTCTTGCGGGTTAGATTCCCCAAGGGCGATTGTATGATTTCCTGCGAAAAATATTGGTTATGAGGATTGCGGTCACAAGAGCCCTGGTGAATGGTGAACTATAAAAGAAACGAAAAATATTTTGAGAAATGATATTTTTGAAATTGGCTGAGGCCGCCGGATCACCGGCTAAATGATACTTTTGATATTGGCTGCGGCCGCCGGATCACCGGCTAAATGATATATTGTTGAGATGATGGCGTAACGGGAAATATATTAAAAAGCTTAGATTTTATGAAATTGGCTGCGGCCGCCGGATTGCCGGCTAAATTAAATATTGTTGAAATGTTTTTATTAAATTTAATTAAAGGCTTTGAAACCCCTAACCCATGCTATGTGTTAACTTACTCAGCGCGTTTTTGCTGACCCAAACCATATATCTCCTTTTTCTTACAGAGTCTGAAGATTATGTATCGTCATATGCATACATGGGAACATTTGGGGAAATCTCTATTTTAAATCCCTGCATTTAATTACGACTTGCATGAACGGGACTGTTTAACCCGTGTTTTGGCCATGTCGGCCCTTATACTTTATTTCCGCTGCACAACTTATATTTCCGCTGCAACTTTGATGTATTATCTTTAAATTATATATGAATGGGCTGTTTGAATATTTTAAATTCTGAAAAACCATAGCCTTGCATCTCTTTAGTGAGCTCGGAGAAACCGTGTCTTGCTAGGGAGGTGTGGCGGTGGTATCAGAGCCCGGATTATTTTTAAACTACTATTTTAAAGAGCCCAATTATTATTTTGAAGTTAAAGCCCAAATTTTTAGCCCAAAAATTTTTTTAGAAGCCCAAGAAATTATCTTGGCCCAATAACCTTGTTTTTATTTAAAGCCCAAATAATTTATTTCTTTCGGCCCAATATAGTGGCCCAAACCTTTTATGCTTATTTTAATCTATCCATGGAATAAATTTATTTTTTTAAACCCATGGATAAATAAAGGCATGCATAAAATATTTTTTTATTGGGGGATCACATATGCATATGCATACATAAATATTTACACTAACCCTTTTTATGTGAATTATCGGTAATAAGAAACACTCCTACCTTAGAACTCGACATGATCTTGACTTAGGAGCGCTTGCTAAAGACTAACTTTGCCTTAGTCCTAGATCTTGATCACTTAGAAACTCATCTTCGCGTGCTTCTATAACAGAAATGGCACCTAGGAGAAAGCCGAGGAAAGTTAGTCCAAATGGCACTGACGCTAACCTCCCCAACTCGCCCAACAACATGGAAGAACGTCTAAGGACTATGGAGGAAGTCCTAGTAGCATTAGGAAATGCCGAGGTGCATAGGACACCAACAGTACCTCCACCCGTAGCTCAACCCAACTATCTAGCGTTGGTGAATCCCTATCAACCACCACGCTACGATGGGCAGGAGGATCCCGCCGAGCTAGAGGAGTGGATCCGTACGTTCGATAAACTCTTAAACGCTATCAAATGCCCTAATGAGGAAAAGATACATGCAGCAACTTACTACCTAGGAGGTGAAGCCGATGAGTGGTGGCAAAACCTCCAGAGGAAATTAGTGGAAGACGAGAAAGCCTACACTTGGGAAGATTTTAAAGAAGTTCTAAGGGAGAGGTTCTACCCGTTAAGCACAAAAGCGGCGAAGTACGAGGAATTCATCAACCTAAGGCAAGGCGCACAGACAGTGCAAGAGTATTACACCAAATTCAAGGAGCTAGTACGATTTTCTACAAGGCTAGTACCAACTGACTCCGACAAGGCTCAGAAATTTGAGACGGGGCTAAACCTGGCTATTAGGGAAGTGATCACGGGTGTGCACTACTCTGACCCGCAAGCCGTTTATGATCGCGCGGTAGCGGTTGCACGAGTTCAGGGATTGAAGCGGACGACGATAGGTGAGTCTAGCCAAGGTCCCCAAGGACAAGACAGGAGAGGTAAGGACCGCGGAGCTGATTATGACTCGGGTAGGAATAACCTTCGCAAAGGCCCAAATGGACCAGCCCAAGGCAACGATGGAGGCAATAATAGAAGGATTTTCACCCGTAAAGGCTACGTGCCCCGATGCCTAAGCTGTAACCAACCTCATTTGGTGAGGGGATGCCCTCAACCCGACACATGCTTCCGATGTGGTAGACGTGGACATCGGATGGAAGAATGTCGAACCCATATTAAGAATATAACCATAAGAGATGACCTGGTCACTGGACCTAACTAGCCACAAGTAACCAAGGGGGACTCATGGGACGTTAAATGTGGTAAATAAAGATATACCTGTGCTAGGCAACGGTACTTGAACCTTCATGGATGTGTAGGCAGTTATGGGGACATAACTGTAATCTTAAGGGGGGGAGGATGTAATACCCCGTAAGAATGCATAAGTATTTAATTCGAAACTCGAATATTTTGTATCCCAAATAAATTCTTTTTGAACTACGTAATGACTTGATCCCTTCACAGGGTACGTAGGCAACTTGGAAATTTAAATTCTGGGTTCAGTCAAATAATATTAAACAACAAAACACAATGATACAATCGCAATCAATCAATCGATCAATAAGTCGCGCAACTTCGGGGACGAAGTTGATTTTTAAGGAGGGTAGATTGTAATACCCGAGAAATCGCCATCGAAAATTTAAATCCAAAAATAAAGAATTGGATTTAAATTATTAAAACCGAAATAATTCCGAGAGAGCGGAATTTATTATTTATCGGAAGATAACAACTCGAAACGAGTTTATCGAATTGTCCCAACAATCACGGATAATTCCCACATTATGATTTTTATTTTTGGTAGAGAAGGAATCTTAATATTAAAAAAAAAAAAAAAAAATTTAAAAGTTACTGTAGCACGTGTCTACTGTAGCAGTACTGTAGCAGTACTGTAGCACTACTGTAGCACGTGCGGGTACTGTAGCAGCCGATCACTTGTCGGATTTTTGTCTCTTTAATGGCAAAAATACACCCCCAACACCCCATTATCATCCTTTCAAATCCCTTCTTCATCCCAAACTCTCCCAAAGCCAAAACACCTTTCCGACGAACTTCCGACGAACTTCCGGCAACTTTCCGGCAACCAAATCCGACCAAGGAAGTGTGTAGATCAAGGATCACAGTGCTTAGATCTTTGGTAAGTAGTATCTTAGGTTCTCAATCTCGTTTTTCCTCTCAAATCCCCAATCTAACTCTTGAATCGTTGATTGCAAATACGTTCGTGGCCAAAGTCGGGAACTTTGCGTTTCGTAGATCCGTTCGTAGGTGTTTGGACGACTCAAGAACACAATCTTTGTAAGTTAACCTTACTATGGTTTTGGGTGACTTAAAATGCAACCAAACATAGAGATTCAACTCAAGGAAATTAACAAAAATCTGTCAACAAGAGAAACCCTCAACGCAGCGTTTTCGTATGAATTTTTCGAACCTTTAAAAGTCTTCAAACGGAAAAACCCAAAACATGAAAAGTGTTCCTAAGACTTTGGTCTAGCCTCTGTAAAAATTTTAGAATTTTTCATGTTGTTTTGAAACCTGAAACCGACCCAAAACCGAAGAGTATCAAATCTGGATATTAGAATCCTTGACAGAATTTTCGTTCGAACTTGTTAGTTATTTTTACCTTAGATCTAGACCGATCTAGGATTGGAGTTGAACATAAGAATTGTAGATCTATGAGTTTGGAATATTACTGTAAGTTTTTAGAATTTTTCATTGAGATTTGAACCTCCAAACTCGAGCCGATCCGATCTGCGTTAGAACCGATGTCAAGAACCTTGACAGATTTCTTAACCGAACTTGATGAGCATATTTCTATTACTTCGAGTGTTCAAACCTGAAAACTCAAAACTAAGATTTTGATCCAAAGATCATAAGCTATATTGTGTAAAAATTTCAGAAATTTTCATCAAGTTTTGATACCCCAAATCGTATCGGACATATTCTGCGTTTTTAGGAATTGTCAAAGGATGACAGATTTCATAACCGATCTTGATGAGCTTATTCCTATCATTTATAGTCCGAACCAATCTTCATGATCTAAACAAAAGTTGTTGGAAATCAAGTCTAGTATGTGTCTGTAAAATTTCAGAATTTTTGAAGTCCATTTAATATGTCAAAAAGTCAAATCTTTGAAGGGTGTCAAACCTGAATCCTGACAGCATACTATTTGAGTCGAAAACTCGATTTTTGACATGCTTCCCATCGTTTTTCCGAAAAACTTAAAACACGAAAGTTGTTCATTGGGATGTTTTTGAGCTACTGTACAAATTTCAGAACAATCGCCTAAGAAATGGATTTTTAAACCAAAAAGGCGCAAACTGTGACGCCAAATGATTTTTAAATCAAAGAGATTTTGAAATTTCTAAACAAAGGGTCGAGACGTTGAAATACGATATATCTATACTTTTGAAAATCCCGTTACACCAAATAAACACATTTTCTTTAAAAGAATTCTTTTGAAACATTGGGGACTTGTGACCAAGTTTGATATTATCAATATGATTCATGCGGGTTTGATTCCCAATGATGTATTTGAGTTCTTGCGGGTTAGATTCCCCAAGGGCGATTGTATGTTTTCCTGCGGGTTAGATTCCCCAGGATGTATTGAGTTCTTGCGGGTTAGATTCCCCAAGGGCGATTGTATGATTTCCTGCGAAAAATATTGGTTATGAGGATTGCGGTCACAAGAGCCCTGGTGAATGGTGAACTATAAAAGAAACGAAAAATATTTTGAGAAATGATATTTTTGAAATTGGCTGAGGCCGCCGGATCACCGGCTAAATGATACTTTTGATATTGGCTGCGGCCGCCGGATCACCGGCTAAATGATATATTGTTGAGATGATGGCGTAACGGGAAATATATTAAAAAGCTTAGATTTTATGAAATTGGCTGCGGCCGCCGGATTGCCGGCTAAATTAAATATTGTTGAAATGTTTTTATTAAATTTAATTAAAGGCTTTGAAACCCCTAACCCATGCTATGTGTTAACTTACTCAGCGCGTTTTTGCTGACCCAAACCATATATCTCCTTTTTCTTACAGAGTCTGAAGATTATGTATCGTCATATGCATACATGGGAACATTTGGGGAAATCTCTATTTTAAATCCCTGCATTTAATTACGACTTGCATGAACGGGACTGTTTAACCCGTGTTTTGGCCATGTCGGCCCTTATACTTTATTTCCGCTGCACAACTTATATTTCCGCTGCAACTTTGATGTATTATCTTTAAATTATATATGAATGGGCTGTTTGAATATTTTAAATTCTGAAAAACCATAGCCTTGCATCTCTTTAGTGAGCTCGGAGAAACCGTGTCTTGCTAGGGAGGTGTGGCGGTGGCATCCCGGCCTGGGTTACCAAAACCGGGGTGTTACAAAATCGGACTACAATGTATAGAAACAAACTCACTAAGTTCGAACATGTTCATAGGCAGATTTCAAACACGTTTTGTCAAAACAGTTTCTTCTCGAAGCGATTTAAAATAGCAAACATTAACGAAAATGTCTGAAATTTTTACACAACCTAGATTAATATATTAGGATTAAAAGTCTAGTTTTGAGTTTTTGGGTTTGAACTCTCGAAATAGGGGTTTTGGTCCGATTTCAAATCTGTCACAGTTTCACGTTCGACTATCAAGGCAGGTTCTTTCTCGGCCGTTTTCAGATATCAAACCTCAATGAAAAATTATGAAAATTTTACACGAACTAGATCTATGTCTTAGGAGCGTTTTTCATGTTTTGAGTTTTTCCGTTTGAGCAGTTTTAAGGGTTCGAAAAATTCGCACACAATCGCTGCGCCGGGGGTTTTTCGTGTTGACAGATTTTAGAGTTACTAAATCTCTATGTTTGGTTACATTTTAAGTCACCCAAAACCAAGTAAGCATTAACTTACAGTGGGGATGATGTCTAGGACGTCTCTGGATCGATTGGGGCGCCCACGCTTGCTACGAACACGTCCAATTACTCCGTCTCAACAATTTGTAATACTAAGATCCTTGTTCTCCACGCCTCCTTGGTCGATTTTCGTCGCCGGAAAGTGATCGGAAAGCAAGAACTTTGTGTTTTCGGGTTTGGGAGAAGTTTGAAGAGTTTTAGAGGAATGGGGCTGCCTTTGTGAGTAGATTAGGGTTTAAAAATCTGATTATGGGGAATGGGATCCATCAAAATCGTCCCACAATCCCTTCCCCCGAATTGTGATTGAGTTTCCATAGTCGGGGAGTCGAAATATGGCAAGAAATCGCCCGAAATCGCATTGATTGCTGCTGCCTGTTTGGTGGCGCGGGGTTGGCGCGGTTATTAGCCAAAATCCGACCGGAGGGCGCGCCACCTGGTCTGGGCCGTGCGATCCCGTCGGGCCCTTTTCTCATCTCTTTCGGACTTCTGTCCTCCTACGTTTTCGGGCTCGATTTTTCGGGTCATTCTCGGATCATAAATTCTTATCTTAAATTTATCTCGACTCAAATAAATTTCATGTTTGAAATCTTAAGTCCGTCGGTCTCGGGTTCGTCGGCTTCCAATTCGTCGTCTTTTGACTCCCGTGCAATATCTTGTGTAATTAAATTTCTTCCGACTTCACGGGTTCTTGGAATTAGGATTATTTTCCTTCTTGAATTTAATTCCAATTATTTTGACTCAATTCATGGAATGTCTTCGGGCTTCCTTTCCCTCTTTTATTCCATTTTGAATTTTGAATCTATCGGCGTTTCATTTCCGAGCAATAATTTATTGTGATAAATTATTTTCTTCTTCTCGGAGATATTTCGACATTGATCGGAATAAATTTTATTCCTTTGGACGTTGATAAAAATCTGGGGTATTACAACTACCCTAATTTATTACATCAATTAGATAATAAATAAAAAATAGTAATTGTTTTATGTTAATTAATGAATAAACGAATTTATTTATTATAATTCATTTCTACGAATCTACTAATGTTTTTAGACTAAACGAATCATAATATGCTTAATTCTATTTAATTATCCCATTATCATATTTAATGACTACTCATATATCTAACGTATGTTTTAGGGATTGTAAATCATCATCTATATTTTTATTTCTATTGTAATTATTAATAGTTAGTGGAACACACGTTACATCCTTTACTTTGAATGCAATGTCGAGTCAATTGTCTTTTCTATTATCTGTCCCTCCACTTCTTCATTTTAATTGTTGTGGAGTAAATTGAATTCTGCCATCGTTGTAATTAAATATTGATCTTTCATTTCCTCATGTGTAATGGACTAATAATATTAAAATCTCTATTTGCCTATTTATTTTTATATATTCGAATTTTAAAATAATCTTCAAAGTTAATACCTCATTATGCATTGTTTAAATTTATTTACTTTTACCTATCCATCCAATTTAATGCGACTGTACATGCACTTTCTTATTATTTCTTGCACCTACGATTGAATTTTCTATATATACAGTTCATTTTTTATTTTATACATGTTACCCTTCGATTACATACATTATCAGAATTCTTTCATGGAAAAAACCGCTCAACGCCCTTTAAAGAAAAGATTGGTCCCAGATCATTGTCCATTAAAAAATGAAGATGATAGTGGGAAATGTATTATCGATTTGCCCGACGATGTTCTTGGTGACATAATTTCTCATGTTTCTGCTTCATCTTTACAGCATATGTTTAATGCTGGATACAGGTTATTCGTCATTCCAGTCATCAATTGCTTCTTTATTACATTATTTTTAATTATTTTTTATTTTTTTGTTTCGTGTTTCTTTTTAAAAATATTTTAAGTATTATCGATTTAATAATTATACTTTTTCAGTTGCAAGTCTATCTATCGGGCTACAAAACATCCATTGGTTTATTCGCGTTGTTGTATGGATCAATTCCGATGGTATGCATGGCCAATGAAGTTTTCTGCTAAGGGTTTGCTCTATGAAAAGTGCATGCAAAATGGGAACAGAATGCCGTTTTTAGATATTGCTTTGGTTAGTACTCTTAAATACTTCGATTAAAAAACTCCATTATTTAATTATTTAATTTATTTATTGTATTTATTGTATTCGGAGAACCCTAATACTACTTTATATTTAATCCTAAAGGAGAAATATGCCAAGTGCAATGACCTAAATGCAGCTTTGGTAATTCTGGACGAATCCATCAGCTTGGGCCACGTTCCATCCATATACTTGAAGTGCATTTTCCTTCTGAGTTCTAACGACTCTGTTCATATAAAAGAAGCACTAAGTTTGTTTTCTTCAATATGTGGTGAAAAAAAAATTGTTGGTGTCTGCAAGGACAAAAGTTCTTCTTTGGTTCGGTACGATGTGGGACTTTCCAGATCTATTTCTGTCTTCTACTGTTAGGGTGTTTTGTGAAGAAAACGATCATATTATCAGCATGTTACGTGTATGGTTGGATGTTGATTACGAGCGAATGGATATTAATTGTTTAAATTGTATTGCTACCCGCGAATGCTGGCTTTTCCGGCCCAATAATCCTATTTATAGTTAATGATTATTTACTGTTATGAAATTTATTCTACTATAATTCTACTATCTGTTTAGTTTTATATCTTTGTTGTCTATTTAATTAATAATTTGGTCCTTTAATTAATTACATTATATACTGATATTCAATCTATTAAATTCGACTTGAGATTTGATTGACTACTTAAGACCTAGAAATCTATAATGAATGGATTGAATTTTTTTGTCATTATCAAATTTATTTCATAAACTGTATAATATAATTATTATTTATTAACATTAAATTTTTGATAGATATAATATTAGAATTATGATTCAAGTTTCGTGTATGCGTAAAAAATGATAATTAAATAATTCTCTTAATTTAGTTATAATATCTTAATGGAGTAGTAGATATTCGATCTTGAAAATAAATTAACCATTTTTAATTCTAATCTAATAATTTCGGAGACATCAATTACAACAGACTTAATTTTGTTTTTTCCCAAAATTCTATTTACACGCGTCGAAACTATAAGTTGAATGACGTCCGTTCTGATTCAATGTCAATCTTCATTTCCCATTTAAATTTATTGACGTTCCATCACTACTTTTCCCGCAGGCTATGACTCTTCATATTTCATTCCAATTGCATATTATTATTATATTCTAAAAATATAATTTTTTTTAATCTTCCACGTCATATGCCTCTATATATACGTTTTATTCACTTCTTCCTAACCTGTGTCTCTCATTCATCCATTTCATCGAGTACCAAATATTCCGAAATGTATTCAGATATAATACCACATTCACCGACTGGGCATTCGGAATTAAATTCTCAAGGGCATCGCCAGAAATCTTTAATTGATCTCCCTCCAGATATTCTCGGTGACATAATCTCTCGCATTTCCGCTTCGTCTCTGGGTGAAATGTTTACTGTTGGTTACAGGTACCATAGTTTATTTTGAATGCTAATTTCGGTTTTAATTGATTATAATTTTCTTTGTTTATCTATTTTAGTTGTAAACCACTTTACGAAGCCACAAATCATCCATTAGTGTATTCGAGGTGCTGTATGGATATATTTTGATTTAGTCATTGGCATTATCGGTACCCTGCTATGTTGGAATTCTTTAAGAAGTGTGTGTCCAATGGCAACCCTATGCTTCGAATCAACTCTGCAATGGTAAGTTAATAATATTAACGTTTAATTTAATTCTTATAATTTTATTTGTTTAAAGGTTTTTTTTTCTTACTTTCTACACCCACTTTTAATTCGTTATCACTTAAATTGATGCTGCAGGACAAATATATTGTCTTCAATAATTTGAACGAATCTTTGTCAATTTTGGATAAATCCATTAAACATGGACACCTTCCATCGCTTTATCTTAAGTCTATTTTGCTTCTCAGCACCAATGATCCTGTACATTTAAAAACAGGACTCGAGACGTTGTCTGTTATTAGCCAATCGCGACGGAAGTTTCCAAACCCATTTGGTGATTGTTCTCATAAGATAATTTGCCATGACATGGATCACGTTCACAGTTTGTTGCGAGGTTGGCCCGACGACGACTATGAGGGTATTGAAACTGACTGCATACATTGCATTGCTACTTGGGAGTGTTGGATTTTCCGTCCCTGTAATGCCAAATACATGTATTTAAGATGATTTATCTATTCTACTACCTTTTATTTCATCATGTTGATTGGCAAACATTGGTCTTTCATTTTTGGTTTAATGTAATCAATTACTATAGTTATGCTTTATTTTTTAATTTATGGAATTACTTTTATTATATATGTTCTTTTTTTTTTATCAAACGGCTTAACAAATATGTCAATCCATTAAAACATGCTTCACGATTATGAAATTACAAAATAAACGATAAGTTTCTTTCATTCATCAATGATAAGTACAAATTATTCAATGATAACGATTTCGGTTCAAAACAAATAGTAAATCAGTAACCGAAGACTCTAATGGTTGTTCATAATTCTTCGATAAGTATCTGCAATTGAAATGATCCTCCCCCTGATATCTTTCGTCCACTGCTTTTGCAATTTCGCTAACTTAGGACCCGTGAACCTGTTATACTTCGTGTATACGAAATCAAATATTATGTCTCCCTCTTTTTTCGCTATGTCGAACACAGTATCGGATATTTGCATGTACTCTTTATTTTTCTTACAATCTTCAATCCAATTTTCAATTATTTCCTTATACCTTCGATTGTTTTCCTGAAGTTCATAGGTAAAATTTGTGGCAGCATCTACTATTTGACAATCTCTGTGCGCTTCATCCAAAAATTGTATTGTAACAAGGATGTTTTCTCTGTCTTCATCCGTTAGGCTTCCCAATTGGTTGATCAGAATATTATCTAGAATTCTTTTGCAATTTGTTATGTTTGATCCCTTTGGAAAATATTCACCTGTGTAGCGTACGGAAATATCAACTCAAATATCAATAACATAATATTCAATTATCAAATGTCTTATACATACCAGTGTATGGAAAGAACACGCTTGACTTCGGCAACTCTTTGCTTGATGAAGTCATTTTCCCAATCACATTACTCTGCCAATTGCGACAATATATATTCTATATAAATTGTTCATTCGATGGTCTATATATATACAGAATTATTATTAAATTGCTCGATTTAAATAAATATTAAACTATTATACAATACAATTAAATCTAGATACATTTCATAATAATAAGTGTTGATTGTGCAAGATGAATCTGACCGTGTATCCTAACTCTTGGGTTCACCCTAGCCCCAATTTTTTCAAAATCATTTATTTTTTGTTCAAATAACCATTACGTTTTAAATTGCTTTTGTTTTTCCGATAATGATTATCGTCCTACAAATATTAAATATCATTCTTTGAATTAAGTATTGCATAATAATAAGTATTAATTGTGTGATATGAATTTGAACGTGTATGCTAACTTTTCGACTGACCTAAGCTCCAATTTAATCAAATACATAAATTCTTTGTTAAAATCAGCTTCGCGTTTTAAATTCCATTGGTCTTCACGATATTGAATCTCATCATACAAATATTAAGTATCATTTATTTACTTAAGTATTGATAATGAACGGTTTTTATTAAAGTTACATTTTCGAGTTGTTTGACTACTCTCGAATTAAAACATTATATTAAATTTTAATGAAATTAAATTTTAATAACTTTTAAAACCTTTTGTTTTCCCTCTATTCACTATAAAATTCGATTCAGTCCATCAACATAACCACCACATCAGATACTTAATTTCATACGTTATCTTTTTATCGAATTTGTTAAAGTATTTCAAGCAATTTGTATTCACCTACATGGATAATATTGTTCCATTTAAGAATTTGAATCCTACTTCCGTCAAAGTTGCTGTGAAGGGAAGATGCGTTCGTTGTTATGCAGTGGAGGGTCAACAAAAAGATTTTTTAATCAGCTTCGAATGCATCCTGCATGACAATGAGGTTATTCCATAATTTGTCTATTGTTTAAACATAATCTCACTATTTATAAATTGTGCCTAATTTTTTTTTTTAAATATAGGTTACTCGATTTCATTTTACCGCATCAAGATCATTAGCAAAGAAATTTTTCAAAATTTTCGAGGAGGGTTCTATCTACTCAATTTATCGGTTCTTTGTTACTGACAACAAAGATAGATTTCGACTTACTGCTCACGATTATAAAGGCAATTTATATGGGAATTCAGTTGTAACTTCATGCAACGATACTAATTTTCCCGATTTAAGTTACTCATTTAAACCATTTAAGGACATCTTTGCAATGGATGACCCTCAGAATGAAGCTCTGTTTGGTAATATTATTTCTATATCACATATTTTTTTTGATGATTTAATAAATATTCTTTACAAACATTTTATTTTTCAAACTAAATAATTCGAACATAAACAAAATCTAACATTTCATCGAGGATTTTTTTGCTTATTTTCTTAAATAGATATCATTGGCCGCGTTACAAAAATTGATGGTCCGAAGAAGAAAACTACTCGGGACGGAAAGGAGAAGCGCCTTCTCGAAGTATCCCTCCAAGATGACGAGTAATATTTTATGTCTATCTAACAATATTATTTATCTTCATATATTGTTATTAAATTAAATTTTATTTCGCTCATTTCATCAATCTAAATTACAGGGGTCTTATGATAAGTTGTACCCTGTGGGACGAATACGTGGACGTATTTTTGTCGGGTTTCAATGAAGATGATATCACTATGAATGCATTTGTCCTTCAGTTTTGTCGAGTTAATACATACCAAGGTTTTGTTATAGTAGTATTGTATAGCAATAAATTTGTCCCAATTATTTATTTAATATCCGAATATTTTTATGTATTATATTTATTTTATTAGGTAAAACTCAAGTTCAAAACGCTTTTCGCGTGTCGAAACTTCTCTTGAATCCCGATATTCCTGAGGTTAAAAATTTTATGGAACGGTTAGTTCTCTCAATTTTTTATAATATATGATTTGATTATTTCGCAAATATTTTTATTCTATATGATTTGCTGAATCAGTAAATTTATTTTAAAATATAGGATCTGCAATGTAAGCTTGCCTGAAAGTTCTCTATCCAGCTTTCCTCCTGTTAGCTTTTCATCTGATGGACAAGATATATCCTCATTCAAAATATCCACTATTAAGGACATATGTACTTCTGGAGTGGTAATTTGAATTTGGATTTCGTTTGATCGTGTATATTTTTTTTAAAAAAAAAATAATAGAAAATTTCATTTTATTTATGGGATTCATCTTTTTTGCAGGGTGGTCATTTTATCTGAATGGAATCATTGTTCATATAGATGATTCTGCTGGATGGTTCTTTCATTCTTGCAAGACGTGTCAGAGAAAGCTAGCTGTTGTGGATTCAAACTTCTATTGCAACTCCTGTCAGTTGATGCGTTCTACCGCTGGAATGAGATATAAGTTAATAGTTTTTGCTGCGGATCATACAAGCTCATGTTCACTTCTCATTTGGGACAATCAGGCTGAGAGTATTTTAGGGAAGAGTGCATCTGTATTGCACAAGGAAATGACTGAGGTATCTTTAATTATTTCATTTATTTTGATTACTTTTATAAATTATTAAGATTAATAATTCTAACGTTTTACAATTTCATGATTTAGGAAGTGGATTTCCCTTCATACATCTTTGAGAATTTAATGAACAAAAGGTTCATATTTAAAGTAACGATTGGAGATGGAGAAAATTGGAGGTTTGATCGTCTAATAACTGTTGATGAATTGAAAATCGCACAACCACTTGATTTAGAAAGTCAAGTTGATGATGATTCTGGAATTTCAAATTCAATTTACTCCGAGAGTAACCAATCTTCTCAACAAACTCCCAGTTGCTCGAATGTCAAGACTATTGGTGATGATGATACCGATCTCAAGAAGAATTTGATTGATGATTTTTCTTCTTCAAAATATGATACAAAAGCAACCGTTCAAATCAAGACAGAGAAGATTGATTGATAATCCAAGTTTATTCTACTGAAGTGCACATGTTCTTATTCTTTTTTTTTTTTTTATCGTTGGAACCACATATTTTGTAGTTGAATCTATGATATTCAATGATTCTGAACATTATTCTGAAATTTTACATCGTTTTATTAATTATCATCTATCTTATGTTGAATCATTTATCTAATTAAACATTTACATTTAATTATAACAAATTTTATAACATTTTGTAGTTTTTTTTTGTTGTATTTTTTCCACTAAATATACAATAAAGTATAAGAATAATAGTAGATATCCATTACTTTTACAGATCCCTGTTAAAATCTGGGAAATATTACAATCAATCTCATCTCATTTTCTATGCAATAATTTTTCAATTTGTACATAATGGTATAATTCGTACAGGACCATTACTGCAAGATTCAAAATACTCTACTAATAATATCGTTGTTCAATATCAAATTTTGAATATATTTACTATATATATATTTTTAAGTCATTCAACACTTTGAGTATTAATTATTTATTCAAACTATACGTCATTTGGCAATTTTTTATATTTTCTAATTGATTAAAAATGTTTCATCATACGTGTATTATTATATTTTTAATATTGTATCTAGATTTTTTCGAAATGCCTATCATTTATTCATCTTTTCGTTAGATAATAAATAACTTCAAATTCCTATGAAATTTATATCGTTCATTACTTTACCCTTTTTTCCAATAATTTCTCATTTATTAGTAATACATTATTATGTATCAATAAATCTAATATTTGAATAGTGAATAAAAAAAGAACTGAAACATCATTGTTTTGATATCCATTTAGTTTATTTACTACTCATTTAAATTAACCTCGAAAACCCGTGTCATAATTATTTGTTAATTAAGAATAATTAATTGTTTTATATTTAAATTAAGTATCAGAATTATTTTTTCTGGCGGGAATTTTTATTTGTTCATGAAGTTAATATTTTTTGTGATAAACCATTCAACTCCTTTATTATATTAGATGATATGATATTGTTTTTCACTTTGCCAGAAACATGAGGAATACATCCAAGAGGAACAATGATGGGAAGGAAAACATCGGAAATTCTGAAAATATTTCTCAAAATTCTCGAATTAAAATTCGAAGAATGGATGGAGAAACACAAAAAAAATACTCAATACCATCCGCTTCGAATCAGAATTTATCAAGTCCTTTTGGCAGGATTCCTCTGAGTTGCATTTCAAATGGTAGTGTTCTATCATATGATATGAATTAAATATTTACTGAAAATTCATTATATAATTTTCATTTCTATATATTGCAGGTATTGATGGATTATGCAATACATCATTTTCGCGCATTCCACCCGATCAACCTATCCAAAACCAAAGTTCGTCTCAAGTATCAGGTTGCAACATTCTTCTCTATCCCGAATATATATGTTTAATATTGTTGTAATTTATAGTAAAAATACATTGAAATATATATATAATTCTTTTCTCATACACTAAACATTTAAATTCACAATAAATATCATCCAATATATAAACACATTGCAAGAATAAATAATTTCATTCACATCAAAGTAGTTCAATTATTATTAATTTGATGTGTCAATTAATAATTATATATGATTTCTTAAATATAATATCTTCTGCAGTGCTCTCCCGCGATTTTGTGTTAACAAAAAATAATGAAGAGCCAGAAAAATATGCTTCATCATCTGTGAACGAAGGTTTGAATTTATTCTCAAAAAAATTGGATGACAATTTATAATGAATTAAACACAATTCTATTCGATGTATTGAATTGCAGATATTCCTTATACTTCGAATGGCCATGAAGATTTGATTGGTCTTAACAATTTACCTCTATATGCATTTATAGGTAAATATTTAATTTCCAACCTTTAACATTATATTAAACATCGGTTTTGATTTCCAATTTTTTTTTCCAGAATACTACGATCTAGGGGATCCAACCTATGCATGCGATCATTGCCAAGCGAATTTTTGGTATGAGGAAAGACTTGGCAAACACTACAGGAGTAAACATCCAAAATATAGTGTTTGTTGTTTGAGCGGGAAAACAAGTATTCCTAGAATGCCAGAACCTCCTCAATTATTAAGGAATTACTTTTTTGGTAATAGCCGCAAGAGTAGGAATTTCCTACATCACATTAGAGCTTATAATTCTATGTTTAGTTTCACATCAATGGGAGGGAAGGTTGATAAAACCATAAATAATGGATCCTGTCCACCGATGTTCCGTATTAGTGGTCAAAATTATCATTCGATCGGAACTCTACTTCCTCCTGAGGGAAAAAATCCACAGTTCGGGCAACTCTATATATTTGATACCGACAATGAAGTCGGATAAATGCTTTATGGTAAATATCCTGCTCTCCACAGTAGTTTAATATTTTTCTTTACACTTCATTCTCTATTCTTTTATGCATATAAACTTATATCATAATTTTTATTTTCAGTGGACCCAATGGCAGTGCACCTGAGCTTGATATTGAAATTGTTGCTGCCCTCCGAAAAATGCTGGACCAGCATAATGTTCTTACAATGTCTTACCGTATGGCGAGAGATAGATTAAACAATGACAATACAATAAACTTAAAACTTCGGCTTATAAGTAGTCGAGCTCACGATGGAAGGACATACAATGCCCCTTCCGTTTCTGAAGTTGCTGCTCTTTTAGTAGGAGACTTCGATGAAAACTTGGAGGACAGAGACATAATTATTGAAAGTCACAATGGATCTCTGCAAAGGATAAATGAATCACATCATCTTTTCTTGCTCTGCAGTATCCATTGTTGTTTCCTTATGGCGAGGATGGATTCAGAGATGGGATACCTCGGAATCATACTGGAGTAATGAAAAGAATCAATATTACTCTCAGAGAATATTTATGTTTCAGACTTCATCCCAGAGAATCTGAATTGTCTCTCATTTTTCTATCTAGAAAGTTATTCCAACAATTTTTAGTTGATACATACACAATGGTTGAGACTGGGAGACTTCTATATATCCGAAACAACCAGAAGAAATTGAGATGTGATTTGTACAAAGGACTGCATGATGCTCTTTTGGAGGGAGAATCCGAGGCTACTAATTGTGGAAAGCGTATTATATTACCTTCATCATTCACTGGCGGTGCGAGGTATTTAATACAAAATTATCAAGATGCAATGGCAATTTGTAGGTGGGCTGGGTATCCCAATCTATTCATTACATTCACGTGCAATCCTACTTGGCCTGAAATAACTAGATATGTTGCGAAGTATGGTTTGAAGGCTGCCGACAGAGCCGACATTGTTTCCCGAGTTTTCAAGATGAAATTAGACCTCATGATTCAGGATTTTAAGCGTGAAAAAATATTTGGAGAAGTGAAAGCAGGTAAGTAGCATTTCCTCTTGATATTTATTATTTATTTATATATGTATTTATTTATTTAGCAGTTTTTATTTTGTTGCAGTTGTATATACAATTGAGTTTCAGAAGAGAGGACTACCCCATGCGCATATATTATTGTTTGTTCGCGGTGGAAATAACGTATGGAGTCCTCAAAAAATTGATGAGATCATTTCAGCTGAATTTCCTGACAAAGAGAATGATCCTGTATACTATGAAGCCGTTTGTAATTTAATGCTTCATGGTCCATGTGGTTCCGCATTGAAGAATGCTTCCTGCATGATAAATGATCGATGTTCAAAGTATTATCCGAAGCGTTTTGTCGACTATACTTCAGTTGATGATGAGGGATATCCTGTTTATAGACGTCGTGACAATGGCAGAAATCTTGAGAAAAATGGTTTCTTATTTGACAATCGCCATGTTGTTCCACATAACAGGTATCTCCTCATAAAGTACGGTGCACATATAAATGTTGAATGGTGTAACCAGAGTCGATCGATCAAGTATTTATTTAAATATGTTCACAAAGGCTATGATCGAGTCACAGGTTCCTTTTATGAAAGTACTGGAATAGACAGGTCCAAGGATACAACTGATGAAGTGAATAACTATTATGACTTCCGCTATATATCGTCATGTGAGGCTGCATGGAGACTCTTCATGTTTGATATTCACTACCGTACTCCATCTGTTGAACGTCTTGGTTTTCATATGCCAGGAGAACAGCCTATTGTCTTCTTAGAAGATTAATCTATTACAACAGTAGTTGATCAAGCACGGGTGAAGGAATCTCAATTTTTGTCATGGTTCAAAGCAAATTCAAAATACGAAAAAGCAAGGGAACTCACTTATACTGAATTTCCATCAAAATTTGTATGGAAGGATAAATCAAGAGAATGGGTACCTAGACAAAAAGGATATTCAGTGGGAAGGATGAGCTACATTCATCCTCGAGCGGGTGAATTGTACTACATGAGATGTTTGCTCAATGTTGTCAAGGGCCCTAGGAGTTTCGAAGAGTTGCGGAAGATTGATGGCGTCCAATACAGTACATACAAAGATGCTTGCTATTCACTAGGACTTCTAGAGGATGATGGTGAATACATTGAAGCAATGAAGGAGGCCAGCAATTGGGCATCTGCATCTAGCCTAAGAAATCTTTTTGTTTCAATACTGCTCTCATGTTCTCTAACATCTCCCGGTGATTTTTGGACGAAATCCTGGCATTACATGTCTGATGATGTATCATACAGAAATCGTGAGTTCACATTTCATTTGAATATAAATTTCAATATAATATCCAATTTTTAATTGATTATTTGTTTAATTATTTTATTTTTGTACTTAAATTACAAATAGTTAAATTTTTTTATTGGCAGCTTCCATCATTGGAGATTCTGAGGTACAGAATGTCATTTTAATTGAAATTGAGAAATCTCTACGACTCGCAGGGACGAGCCTAAGCAATTTTCCTGATATTCCTTATCCCACTGGATTAGAATCAATTATTGATGCAAACATTCTTATTATTGATGAACTCTCATACGATCGTGCAGCTCAGATTCAGATACATAAAAATTTTATGGAGAAATGCACTGTTGAGCAGCTTCACGTACATGATACTGTTTTGCATGCTATTAATTCAGGAAATGGTGGTGTATTTTTTCTCTATGGTTATGGTGGAACGGGTAAAACATTTGTGTGGAATGGTTTGGCTGCTGCATTGAGATCTAAAGGAGAAATTGTTCTTTGTGTTGCTTCGAGTGGCATCGCAACGTTATTACTTCCAGGCGGAAGAACAGCTCACTCGCGTTTCAAAATACCAATGGAGGTAATAGAAGATTCCATGTGTGGAATTTCACCAAAATCTCCTCTTGCGTGTCTAATTCAAAAAGCAAAATTGATCATATGGGATGAAGCTCCGATGACTCACAGGCACTGTTACGAAGCACTAGACAGAACATTGAGAGATGTCATGAGGCCTTTAAACAGCGAGAATACAGAGTTACCATTTGGTGGAAAAATAATTGTTTTTGGTGGTGACTTTAGACAGATTCTTCCTGTAATTCCAAAAGGAACAAGGCAACAAATTGTAAATGCAAGTTTGAATTCTTCAAAATTATGGAATCTGTGCAAAGTCTTCAAATTAACCAAGAATATGAGACTCCAAACTGCATCTACACCTGATGATGACAGATCAGAACTAGACATTTTTTCGAGATGGTTATGTTCTCTTGGAGATGGTCTTCTTAATAAAGACAATGATGGTCTGGGAAATGTAGAGATTCCTCCTGATTTAATCATTCATTACAAGGATGATCCTGTAAGTGCAATTGTCTCAGTTGTATATCCTTCCTTTGAAGATCGAATGTTTAACTCAAGTTATCTGAAAGAGCGTGCTATTCTTGCTCCCACAATCAAGTCTATTGATGTTATCAATGCTTATATGATGTCACTCAACAAAGAAGAAAGCAGGACATATTTTAGTGCAGATGTTGCATCTCCTTCCGAAGGCGGTTTCTCAAGTTTCTCCGAGATCCATACTCAGGAATTCCTCAATTCCATTAATTGTTCGGGCATGCCCGCACATTCTCTCATGCTGAAAATTGGAACACCAGTAATGTTGCTCAGAAACATTGATTCAACTAATGGACTGTGCAATGGAACAAGATTGGTTCTCACAAGAATGGGGAAAAATGTACTTGAGGGAGAAGTGTTGAATGGTGACCGTACTGGAGATAGAGTCTTGATTCCACGAATGAGCATGACGTCTTCTGATCGCAGGATACCTTTTAAATTTGTAAGACGACAATTTCCTCTAATTGTCTCTTATGCCATGACGATCAACAAGAGCCAAGGTCAGTCTTTACATCATGTTGGAGTTTTCTTGAATGAACCAGTTTTCACTCACGGACAATTATACGTTGCTGCTTCACGTGTTGTGAGGCGTTCCGGTTTGAAATTTTTATTGTCTAGAAGTCATAATCTTGATGAAAATAATCTGACATTAAATGTGGTGTATAGAGAAGTTCTTCAAAAGATTTCAACAGTTTGGTTTCATCATTTACCATCTATAAACAATTTATTTTTCTTTAGTTATCAATACATCATTCATGAGTTTTATTTTTAGTTTAATGTATGAATCAAATTTCAATTCATATAAATATTTAATTATATTTGACGTTGGGATTGTAATTTTAATTAAAATATATTTGAATTTAATTATACATTTTATAAACGAATTATTTTTACGTAATAATAAAAAGAACACAATGTATTTTAGAATTATTTAAGATGATTTAATAATTTATGAGATGAATGGTTTAGTCTTTTTTACTCCGAAATACTGTTTTTGTATAGTTTCATTGATTCCAAATTAATAGCAGACATGAATCCATGTGCGTATAATCATAATATTATTCATTACAAGCGAAATCTATCTATGCAAATTACCAGGATTTTTCTTGCAATATCATTTATTTAGATTATTCAACAGTTTATTTTTCTCTTTAGTTAACAATATTCTATTTTTTTATGTTATGCATAAATAAGTTATATAAGTCAATATATCTCTATTATTTATACCAACAATAATATTCCTCACAAATATTATTATATTGAATACAATCGAAGTGTTCTCTTACAATAATTTATCAATTCATGTCTCACTTCAATCCCCTATATATTGTATCGTTTAATATACAACTTTGAATATATTATATACACTATTGTTTTTTTTGAGGAAACGGCACTTTATTCCATTGCAAGTCCAAATAGATATAGTACAACATACTAGATAAGGAAAGCCAAAAACCAAAGTAAGAAATACGGAAACTATCCAAAGACAGACAACTAATCGAAGCTCAAACAATAACATCAGAGAATCTAATCCAATGTAGTGAAAGCCACCAATACCAAGACAAAACCATCGAATCACTGCAAATCATCCTGTGGAAAAAACGTCTTGAGACCGGTTTCATAGTATTCCTCAAACCAACTTCGACAGCATGGGAACAAGTTCAATAAGCTGCTGAGGCAGCGGTTCTGCTTAGCAATTGTTCAAGCATCTTTCTTCAAACCCCAGTATACCGTAGAAGTCTCAAGTGACAAGCCGGATTGACAATCCCAGACACTTGCTTTAACAGACACATCTCCCCTGCTTTTAGTATTCAAAATTCAAAGTATCGAAACGAAGGTGCTAGGAGAAATTTAGAAAGGGGGCAAGCAAAGGTAAGAGAAAAAAACGGGTGAAAGGTTTGTGAAACAAAGGGAGCCTGCTAAAAATATTCATGCTACAGTTCCAGACAAGTTGCCAAAATACACTAAGCCAGTGAGATCCCATAAGTCAGCGTAAACTGAAGAGGAAAACCAGTAGCTTTCACACCTCTCCAAACTTCTTGCACAGCTTTCTATATGAGACATCCCCTTTCCATTCAAAGTCTCTAAACCCCCATATACTAAACTACTTTTGTTTTTATTCTTATACCCGCAGGAATTGTAATATATATATATTTTTTTCTTTTTTTTTTTTCTTTTTTTTTATATTTTTTTTTCCTGCAGTGTATACCCAGTAGTCAAAAACATCAATATGAGTATCATGACCATACCTTGAATTCTAATTCCAATCTAAATACCGAAGCATACTAACTTCCCAATCTCCTATTTATAAAGTCACACCATCCAACTTTGCAGAACTTTCCATCTCCCACAGGATCTCACTAACTAATCTTACAACATCCAGAGGTTTTTATATGCTAGAACGGAAGCATTCATAAAGCACTCAATGGTTCAAGGAATCTTTGTAACAGAAAACAAAGGGAGAGATTGGTTGTAGGGATTTATCACAAGTATTATTTGAAAGAGTGTGGGATAGAAATAGGCCGTTAGGGGTTAACCTAGAGCCCTTGTTTTCGATACCTTGAATTGAAAAGAAGCAAGCTCGACATGAAAATTTAAGCAAGTTCTACAATTGGCATGGCGACCCCACTTATGCACACAACGTAAAGGATTCAACTCACCGAGTATTTTGTCAGTTGGCTTGGTAAATCCATTGCATTAGGTCATGGATCCTTTTAGTAATCAGCCATCAAAACAATCTTCAATTACCAATCAGCACCAGCCAAGTAGCAACCACATGAAAACCATGCATCAGCATCCTCCCTGATACTGCATCTTCTGTCTTGGATCCTCAACCAGCGTGTAGCAGCAACATCTCATGTCCATACCAGCAACCCAACGCTCTGTCAGTTAGCAGGCACAACAACTTCTGACTCCAAACTGAAAGCAACACGGCAGCAATAGTTTTGATCTCGCAGTACTTTCAGCCTCGACAACTCGACAACGTTGGTCACAACTGAACTCCCAGTTTACTTCTAAAATCATGGCTTAATATATATTTGGTCTCCAGCACTCCAGAACATCCCAGAATGAATATTTCACCTGCAAGAAGAACAAAAGGTAAGTTGAACTAACAAATCCAAAATTGAACCATCTCCATTGCTCCCCAAGCAACACCACATCCTTCTTAACATCAGCAGCCCTCCCATAGCATCCACTCCACCACGTTGAATATCAACAGCAGCATAAAAATAACAAGCTTCTACAACTCCATCAACTCAGCGGCACCTTTCCGTACTCTACTCCATTCACTCCAAGAACTCAGCGATACCTTTCCGAACCCAAAAACCAGTAACCCTGATTTAGCCCAGACTCACTTTAGCAACAGCACCAGACCCCAACTTTCAATCAACCCTTCACCCTGTTTGACTGCCTCATAACCTCCCACATCCCAATTTAGAACCATCGCTCGACAGTCCCTTCCTTAGCCACCCCTGTCTTTGCCCTTTTACACTATTGTTATTTGTTATAGGACCAAAGTTGTAATTTTCCATTCAAAGTTGTTAAAAATGCTATAAAAAATAATATTATTTACGAATTCCATGTTTTTTGCCATCAAATTTGTTTTTTTTTTTTTGCTATAAATTTTACATTGAACAGATAATTTGTAAAATTAATGAAGCAAATATAAGGACAATGTGTTGTTTACACAAAGAAATATTAAAATTATGTTTTTTTTTTTATTACTCTAACATATAAATTATATCTTAACTACAGGACCAAATAATACTATTAATCACATATTATTTTAAACATTAGCATATAAATATAAATAAATTACAATTTATTACAATATAATCATATATTATGTGTTGTTTACGCAAAAAAATATTAAATTTATTAATATTTTATATTTTAATACTACTGTCACGAATTTTTTTAATAATATTTTCACGACTTTTTGAATTCATTGCTTTAATAACTCTAACATTAAAATTTTCTGTAACATTCAAATCAAAATCCCAATAATCCAAATACCAATGTGACTTATGAATGATTATTCGGTTTGATATTCAAATAATATTCCGATTTAGCATTCCTAAGCTTGAATGAAATTTATTTATTCGTAATTACACCTTAATAATATTGCATTGTCTCTTCCTATTCTCCCTATTCAGAATTGCAAAATTAATATTGTCTTTTCAAAATCCATTGTATTGTTTCAAATATGTTAATTTATTTTTTGTTCGACTTAATATTCTTTTTTTTGTAGTAGCCATTTATTGTTAATTAATTATTAAGACTATTCAGTCGACAGATGCAATGATGGTTTCTTCTTTAAGTGGCATTATCAGTCTAATTAATACTGATATGACCATCACCTACCTCTACTCCTTCATTTATACTTGGAACTAATATTAATAGTTCTTCATACTTGGGACTAATATTCATCATTCATTCAAATTCAATCGGAATTGTGCTTCTTTTCATCCTATCCCATATCTAATTTCAGTTTTATTTGAATATCATCATACGATAGCTTTGCAGTGATTTTCTTATTATTGAGGATAAGATCGGCTCTTAAGGTTATGGTTTTTTTAAATATGTTTTATCGGTTTTGTATTCGCATGTTTTATATTCTGTTGAATATATATGGCATAATGTTTACTGTATGCCTTTTAAGCTTAATCTTTTGCGATTCTGCGATGTTACTTCGAAATTCAACTTAATAATTGTTTTATTGATTTCCTTACATCAAATTTTCCATTTTTCAGATTAGATGAAACGATTGTTCTATCTTTAGTATACTAAATTCATTTATTTTTTTTTTTCATTAAACTTTTCAATGTTTGTTCTGTGTTCTTTGATCTGGCAGTGGACAATTTCATTATATTTAAGATATATTATTCTTTGATTTGGTACTCTATATGTATATTTTTAATTTTTTGTCTTAGTGTATTGTAGTTCTGTTTTATTGATTCTTGATTTCTAATTGAAACCAGCAGGTTGTTTGAATTGCATTTATCATGTCTCTTGAGGACGATTCACAGTCGGATTCATCATCCTCTTCATTAGAAATTAGTAGTTATGCACTCACTCGAATGAATTTGGTTAGTTGTATTTATTTTTCTCATTTTAAATATATATCTGAATAGTTATATTCTGGACACTTTTGTTTATGTTGTAGGATAACATTGTTGGTGAGAGTACAGTTTCCGGCGTTACTACTTTGATGCACATGCCGTCTGAGATTCTGAATGAAATTGCGGCCAAAATTTCCGAGCATTCACTGGAGGATTTGTTCAACATGGCTTTTAGGTCGTTTTTCTACTATTTTACTATGAGAGATATTAATTTAGTAGATTATTGTATTGATACTTTATCTCATTTTGAAATACAGCTGCAAAACTCTGTTCAGGGCTGCACGGTCCGATGTTGTTTTCTTACGATGTTCAATGGATTCATTTGTGGATACAATCTGTAATGATTTGATAGGGAGCAAGCTAGATTTTTATAATTCTTGCCTCTTAGCATGCAATTATGACATAATACTCCGTACCTCCATCGTAAGTGCGAATTGTTTTATATGTAAATAATTTAATTATCATTCATGTTGTTACGTTGTAACATATTTAAAATATAATATGTCTATTTACAGATGGACTTTGTATTATGGAAAAATCGGCAATGGTGTTTTGTAAAGCTTCAATGGCCTGTCCAGGGTTGTCATGATCCGTCGAGATATTTTCAATGTATTCTGCAGTTGACCTCCAATGATCCCGAACATATTACATTCGGTTTGGATGCGATGATCCCATATATTTCGGACAAGGATCTCTTGATTTATAGTAGGGAGAAAGTTCTACTCACTTTGGAGCGTGTTCAGATGGACAATTCATTGTTTCGATCAACGAATGTGAATTTTTGTAACAAACAGGATCATGCTTTTCCAGTCCGGAATTCGATGGATATGGATATGGACTACATATTGAATGACCTGAAATGCCACATGTGTATTGCAACAAAGGAATGTTACATTATGTGTAATCCTCCGTGGTTGCAGTAGGCTAACTTTATTTTGGAATTGATTATCGATAGTTTTATGTTTTAGTATATGTATTGAACATGGATGAATATGTTTGTACTTGGTTTTTAATATTGTATTCGTTTTCCTTAAGCTTATAGTAATATTAATTTTGCACTACATATCAGTTTCAAATAATGTGACACGATTTCATATTTTTCATCCAATTGTCAACGTACCGTAGAAAATATTATTCTTATGTTGCTTAATCTGATGGTTATAAATATTTAGGAATAATCGTTCCGAAACGAATGAGCTAAATTAAACTTCTAATCTCTATTAATTATCAATTGACAGGACCAGAAATGCAATGACGAATATTAGATACAAATATTTTTTACACTGCTATTTATCGATATATTCTTCCTTTATATTTAATAATGAAAAAATAATTCTTAATAAAATATAGCCGAATTATTATTTTCACTTATTAAACACTTATGATTAAAATAAATTCATGTTTTATTTAAATAATTTAAATTAATTATCTACTATCAATCTAATTGTCATGTCACTACACGATTATAATTTTTGTTTTAATTATATTTGAATAAAATTTTTGTGTATATAATTGCGATTTGTATTCATTAATAAACGAAATGAAAATTTATCGAAAATTGAAAATATATCTTTTAGGCTAACATATAAATAATAATCTTAATTACAGGACCAAATAATAATAATAATCAGCTATTATTTTTTATATTAGCATATAAATAACTTACAAAAAATTATAAAATCCCGCGGGTACCGCGGGTGGTATGTCTAGTATGTATATAAGATAAGAAAGTAGCAAGAAGATAAATTATGGATAGGAAGCAGAAAGATGGGCAGAGAGAGCAAAGAGATGAGGGAAGGCAGGGAGTAATAATTGATCGTTATGTATATGATTAAGTATGTTTTTAAATACAATGCAGCATTGCCATATATATAGGCAATTTTAATACAAAGGACTTGTTACCACATTTATTTCCTTGTCTTCCTATCGAGTCAATATCCCAATAATTGAGAGACAAACTATACCGGCATTCATAAATTCATATTATGACGTTTCAACATACATTTAATTTTATTTATTGGTGTCATCATGTACTACTAGTATTTGCTTTTTTGTTCTTTCTGCTATATATTACTACTACTACTCATAAAGCTTGCAGGCAAGGCGTTGCTCCCCTCTTGGCTAGCATCCAGATGTGATCTACTACTATATCATTCTTCATCTGCAGCAGCAGCAGGTGGGAGTGGGACGATATACACTTTACTTAATTCATTCCCAAATTATATATAATTAATAACATGGCCTTTATTAGACTTTATTAGCAACATCCAGCACCTCCACTCCATATCCAACATTGAATTAATAATATTTGGGACCAATTTAATTAAAATATTACTACTATCATTTCCATTTCACCTAGAATTGGAATGAGTCCTGCATTCCTTACTGATTGCTTAACTACCACACCTGACCCAATATACTAATTGTCCTGCCCAACAATATAATTGTTGAGCTCAATATGCCAACTCAAAATACGAGCAAATTATCTGGTCAAATATGTTATATATCACATGGGTTTAATCTCTACAAACCCCATGTTGCTTGTGTGTATTTTTTGCAGGGCCTTTGGATTTAAAAGGAAATCATGGAATGAAAAAAAAATCATTCGGAAACATTTACTACTATTATTCTTTATCCAAAAAAAAGGGACCCAAAAAAAACTAGTACTATTTTCTCTTGTATTCTTTTCTGCCATTTTTATTCTTCTTTCAAAAGTACTACCTAAAAAGGAAAATCAGCAAGTAGAAAGAAATAATTTCTAAAACATTAGTATTTGGAATTGGGAACTTCTTCATTTATGATGAATATAATTGGTCGGAAGTTGAAGCAAAGTAGCATCCATGCATTTTATATAAATCATGCATGAAGATTTTCTTGGGCTCCAGATTTGCAAAATTCGCATGTAAGAAGCAAAAATTAATTCGAAAAGATCCTCAAATATCAAATTCTGGGTCGAGGGAATCCGACATCATAGATGGATGGTGCGACATGGACTCGCAGCTAGGCACGGATGAGCTCGCCGAGGCACAGCGGCTGAGCAGCGAGGCACGACAGCGGCCAAGGCTTAAGTGGCGGAGCACAAGCCGCCATTCATTAAAAAAATATAAAAAAAAATAATAATAATAAAAATAAAAAATCAAAATCAAAATCAAGAGTGATATCCACGGTTTCTTAATTTCGAATGCCGACGGCGGCATTGACAAAATATATGCGCATTTTCAGTTTCAGTTCCATCGACTGAAAGCACAAAGGAGGCATACGTTGTCACGAAAAAAGATATTTGAGTCCATAAATTTGGCCCAGTAATATTTTTTACGTTCTGCAATTTATTTCGTTTTCTGCAATTTCTTTATGTTATTCAATTCCGTATTTTCATTACTTTACCAGCTTTTGTTATTTCCCGGTAATTCATTTTCTGCATTTCCTTGTAATCTCTTCAAAGTTCATCAATAAAAAAAAAGGTTTTGTTCCTCTCCAAAATTTCACCGTCAACAAGTATATATATATATATATATATATATATATATATATATATACTAGAACTCTTAGGTCGCGCGCTACGCCGCGCTGATCTGAACCTAAAGCAATTGTTCCAAAAAAAAATTACTGACGAATAATAAGTACAGAGGTCTTAATAAGTTGAACCATATATTTCTTGACAACCAAAAAGTATTACTACCTCCGTCTCAATATATATGTTACGGATGATTTTTTGACACTATTCACTTTTCAACATTGATTCGAATTTTTATCATAGTTATGTAAGAAAAAAATAGTCAAGTGATATCTTGTTAGATTCCTCTAATTTTGTAGTTTTAGACAATTAAGTTTCTATAACTTTTCGTTCTACACAATTTAAGTTATTAACCGTTAAAAATGTATATCGGCATACGTGCTGGGTGGGTCCGTAACAAAATAGTGAGACGGAGAAAGTACTACTTTTTCACAACCAAAAAGTTAAACATATAACTTTATCCCTTGACAAATGAGTATGAATGAGGCAGTTTACAAATAAATTATTCAGTTGATGAAGCTTATCTACAAAACCTAGAACCAAAAAAAATAAAAGAAAATAAAAAAAGTGGGAGGGCACCAAACAAACATCTCTGAAGTGGCGACGCTCCCAACAAAAGATAGCGTAGCTGCAATTCATTACCGGTGTGTCATGCGTGCATGTATGTTGTCTGATGGACATGAGAAATTCAAATATTTTAGGAAATTACCTTATACTTCTTTCTAGGATTCTTGGTCAGTTTCTTGTGAGCACGAGTTAAGCCTCTATTCTTCTCCATCGGAATAAATTTTCAACCAAATAATAATCAGGTAAAAGCTGCAATAAAAATGATAAATATAAAGGAAAAAAGGATTGAGAACAACAAATTCCCTTACCAGATCTGTGATGAAGCGATTTCCATCTACTGTTTCTGGCAAAGATGGATTGAGCATCTTTTATGCAAACGCAATGCAGGACAATATGCAAAAAATCTATAGATTATTTTAAATATATTTTCTTTGAAACATGCCCAGTCTCAACTTCGACACTATCACCAACAGATTCAATTCCAGCTCTTGCCAAAACTCTCAGCTCATACTTTCTTTTTCTTTCTCCAATAATATCTCGTTTGGGAAAATCATCATTACCAGAAATCGCCTTCAGAGAGAAATCGCCTTCAGAGACAATATATATAATGAAACTCATCAAGAGCAGCAAGCATAAGATTTTTTTTATGTAATATTAAAGAGCGCCTCATAACGGGCCACCTGTTAGGTGTCATATCATGCTATAAGCATTAGAGCATGTTTTAGCCTAAACCCTGTACTCTACCTAGATTGCCACTGGGTTCTTTATACATAAATAAAACAATACACATTACGTTGAAGCAAACAGTTGTTTTTTCAAGTGATTAATCTGTGAATAGTAAACTAACCTATCTAGAATCTAACATGCCAAAGCTCTTCTTTATCATGTTAAGTACTTTTCAAGTTGCATACCTTGTGTTTGTTGTTTGAATGTGTAGCCTACTCCCGCCATTACTCCTACCATTCATTGCCCCATCTAGTTCAATGGCCTCATCAACAAAATCATCTGATGTCTCGAGTTGACTAAAAATGTAGGTAGCATTTAGTTAGTACATGTCAAAGAAAAGGTAATAATGAATACAAAAAGAAAAAGAAAAAAATGTGAAAATAGAAAATTAAGAGTGTCCAACATAAATGGAATAACCTATTTGCAATTTTTCAGTGGTCTCTCTTTCTAGTATTTTTTGGCTGCAAGTGCAACAGAACTCAAAACATCGTTCTGTTTCAGTTTCTCCCAAGGGATTCCCTAATTTTCAACATTTCATTGCTCTAATGTAAAACTTACGCTTTCAGAAGATCTTTGTTACGTCACCCACATTTTGTTGTTCAGTGCCCTGCGATCGACTTTCAGCGAAGTGGAGCTGATGACTGCTTGATTCAGCTGGGGTGGCTGCATCCTCATGCATATGCATATTTATGGTTAGTTTAATGAACATCAGTGCTTTTATGAATTCAGAGGCCAATAGAATCTTAATTCAATGTACCTCTAAATAATTTGCCTATTGGTGCAGAGGAATAAGTGTTAACAATTGAAAGTTTCCATGCAATGTGCCTAAAGATTTTACAACTGAAGCCATAGTATGCACACAGGATAAACAACAAAACAGGAAATAAATTATAACAGGAGTTGATGAAAATTGCAAGTAATCACAACACTCCAAGAGCCGTTAATAAAGGTTAAAAATTGATGAGGGAGGGCAAAACAAGCACATCCATTTCCAAGAAATACTTCAGAAATCCAAAGTGAAACCAAACAGAATAAAACATAGCACATAGAATTGAAAAACAAGCAGAACCCCAAGCAAGCCTGAAAAACTTTGTATGTACTTTGCTATGAGAGAGCAAACTCAAACAAGCAAGTAAAACATAACAATAAACCAGTACAAAATAGAGATACAATGGAAAGCTAGGGTTCTTCAGACAACACCTGACGGATCTTTTTAGAGATACCATAAAAATAGGGGAAAAAATTGGCTAGATTGAGTTGGATGGGAGAGTCCTGTGGCGGGATTCCAACCCCTCAATGCAGCGGTCCTACTGAATCAACCTGTCTCCAAACTCAACTTAATTCTAAGAAATACTGGAAATACAAAAACTATGAGTAACTCACACCAAACATGAAGCAAAAAGTCAAAAAATGGGCAAAATAAACAAAATCACACAAATAAAAGCAAAATAATTGAAGAAGAAACACGAAAGAAAGAAAGCAATGAAGCGAACTTAAATCCACATGCGATTGGGTATCAGGTGTCTTTACAATGGGAAAAAAACCAAAGCAAAATTGAAGGAAAAAATGTGCGATTTAAAAATTAATGAAAAAAGATATGGAAAATTTGTGGGAGGGTAGATGGAATGAACCATGTACAATCTTAACAAAGCTAGCTGCAACTTTGAGAATTACTAATTGAAGAGAAAATGAAACCAAAAAAAAAAAAAAACAAATGCAAAAAGGTCAAAGAAAAGATCCAGGCACAACAAACACGGTGGGGTATTAGAGACTAAAACTTGATAAAGATGCAGGTTACAAAAAAAATATCATGACAATTACAATACCAACAAAAATCAACACAAGTAAGAGGATATTGCTATTGCTTCTGCTTGGGGAAGATTTGGGGCATCAAAAACCGTGCAGTTGAAGCCCTTAAATACTTCACTAACAATTGCCGAAATTAAAGGTTGTAAAGAACTATATCAGTATTATACGTATCAAAACTTGTAGAATAGTCCATTATGATTCAAGGATGTAGTGAAGGAAGAATCCATACCCTATCAAAGGTGAAAACTCTATCCACTTGCTTGCTAGCTACATTCTGCAAGACAGTGACTTCTCTCCTACTATCATTACAAGCTATTGCCTTGGGCACACTCAACATCTGCTTGTCGGCAGTTAATGACCTAGAAGACAAAATCAAACAAAATTTGCAGGCTGAGAATGCAATCCCACCTCAAATTTGGAGAAAATTTCCAGAACAACTGAATTCCAGTATTTCAACTGAACATTAACCTCTTTATCTCTGTCCTTGCGATGCGAGCTCCAATCCAAACCTCTTGAATGCGGCTTCCGCTGTTGTAGCTGCGGAGTGAGGAACCGCAACGGAGACATCGCTATTCCCATTCCAACCTGCTGAAATTCGGCGTCAGCGATGGCATTTTTGCTTCTGTTGAATCAAAACCAAAAAAAATTCGACAAGGAAACTCTGGAAAGCAATGTGAACCAGAAATTGAAGCATCAATAATAGTGGGATTTGGATTGAAGACATTCTCAACTATCAGTTACAGTGTTGCCGGGGAAAATATTAAAATACCTGGAACTGAGAACCGGTGGGGACGTGGAGGAGGAGGGCCGGATTAGCGGGGGATGGGACTATAGAATGAGGAAAGATTAGGGTTTCACTGTGGCGAGCCAGGGCCGGATTTCTCTTCCGAAGATCCCTAATCTGTAGGTCGAAGATCCCTAATCAATCGGGCTTCAGTCCGAGGCGGTCCCGGCGGCGCGACGAGCATAGAGGAACGACGCCGCATCCGCATCAACTGGGTGACTCTTTTGCACTTCACTGCGACAAGAACGGAATGCGAAATCATCTTCAGACGAGGAAGATAAAGGCGGAATGGGAAGGAGGACAGAAATAATGGATGGGGTAATTTGAGAGAAACCAAATAGCACTATTCCTTAATGGATCACGAAACGGTGTCGTTTGGCATGGTACTGTTTAATGAATAGTACTATTTAGTACTGTTCATACTTGGCTTGGCATATATATATATTAGATATATATGTTAGAATAGAATTGATTTGTGCGTAGTTGAGCTTGGCGGCGTACATAACTGAAAATAATAGTGCAGCAGCAGCAGCAGTGATTAATTAACAATACACGTACGGGAGCTTGTGCAAAGCAAACATGTGCGCGTTTTGTTGAAACGGTCACAGTAGACAACACTATTGTTGAAATCAACCGCATGCACTCCTCCTCCTCCTACTACTACTATATAACTGCAAATTTGCAGTCAGTCCCATCCCAAACTTCATACTTCATAGTACTTCACTTCCAAATAAATTTGACGTTTTATTAATCATTTAATAATAAAGCCCCTATTAATCAATCAATCAAACGGAACGTGGGAGGAATGATGGGGTCTCATACTAGGAGGATGCTAAAAGACATTATTAGTAGCCATTCTCCTGATTTATTGTGCATATATGAGCCACAATCAGTGTTTGTCGGGTCGGAACTTTTTATGTTCAAACTGGGATACACGCCTGTCCGTATTCAGGAAGTGATAGGCAAGTCCGGAGGGGTGTGGATTCTTGCTAAATTGGGATGTAATTTCCAGCATCAGGTTTTTTATCAAAGGAATCGGATGATTACTCTGGAAATTAGTAATAGCGATACCAAGTGGTTCTTGACGGCCCTATATGCTGCCCCGAACTACTTGGATCGGAAAGGTAACTGGCAGGATATTTTGAGGCTTGGCAGGGCTGTTGAAGGGGCCTGGACAATTGTGGGAGATTGGAATCAGATTCTACTTTCCAATGAGGTGAAAGGAGGACTCCACAATGCGACCAGAGCAGAGGAATTAGGAGAGGTTTTACACGAATGCGGTCTATCCTCAATAAACACGCAGGGAGGAACCTTTACCTGGTCTAGGCCGAGAGGGAACTTCGGTAGAATCTACAAAAGACTTGATCGTGGCATAAGTAATCTGGAATGGGTGGACCTGTTTCCCTGTGGTTTCATTCATGTGCTCCAAGGCATAGGATCGGACCACTCTCCTTTATTACTATCCTGTGGCCCCCGCATCTCTCGTAATGAGGCCAAACCTTATCGATGGGATGCGGCTTGGGCGGATTGCAAGGAGTACAAGGCGTTACTGGAAGGCACTTGGAGTAGTGCTAACACGCCGGCCAATCAAAGACTTAAAGAGGTGCAGAAAGCCTCTGTGGAGTTTGGGAAAAATCACGGAGGAAACTTTAAATGGCGGAAGGTGAAAATTATGAAAAGATTGGAGGGGTTAGCCAAAGCTCTGGAGCGGGTGGACTCCATTCGGCTTCTCCTAATCGAGGATCAACTCAAGAAGGAATTGGAGGAGGTTATGAAGCAAGAAGAGGTGTATTGGTTTCAACAGGCGAGAGACAAATGGGTCCGGTTGGGAGATAGGAACACGGCCTACTTCCACGCCCGGGCCAAATCCAAGGGACACCGTAATAAAATCCACGGGCTCTTCTTGGATAATGGGGAATGGTGCGAGGATGAGGAACGCCTTAGAAGTCATGTTAGAAGTTATTATCAGGATCTCTTCACTAGCCCGGTGCTAAAGCTGGAGCAACGGGTACTTGGAATAAGTCCTGAGCTCCTGCCTCCAGCCTTCCAAAGGGTGCCTGATGATAAACTTGAGGTTATGGCCAGAAATGTGACAGAAGAGGAAGTTGGATTGGTGGTGAAGAATATCAATGGCTTCTCTGCTCCGGGACCGGATGGCTTCCCGGGCTTCTTCTTTAAAACCTTCTGGAACACAGTTGGAGGATCAGTCTATCAACTTGTCCAAGAGGCCTTCGCCACAGGTAAATTTGACGCGGATTTGGCCAAGGCTCATATATGCCTCATCCCTAAATCCATCGCCCCGACTAGGATTAAGGAGTTCAGGCCAATCACTTTGTGCAATGTTTTGTATAAAATGATTACCAAAACATTGGTGGAAAGGATCAGACCGGCCCTGCAGGACCTCATTTCCATACACCAAGCCGCCTTTCTCCCCGGGAGGGGTACGGTGGATAATGCCATTACCTTGCAAGAACTTATGTGCCAACTGTCTTGTTCCCAGAATCATATCCCAGCGGTGGTTCTCAAAATTGACATAGCCAAGGCGTACGACAATGTGCTCTGGGACTACTTGGAGGTATGCATTAAAGAGCTGGGCATGCCTGGTAATATTGTCAGCCTCATCATGCATTGCGTCTCGACCCCCTTATATTCGGTTTTATGGAAGGGCCAAGCTCTCAAGGAGATACGGCCGGGGAAGGGTTTGAGGCAGGGTGACCCCATATCACCCTACCTATTCTTAATTGTCATGGACAAATTGTCCCTGCTCATTCAACAACATGTTAACAGTGGAAAATGGAAACCTATCCAGGCGAATGGAGCTAATGTTGGTCTGTCCCACCTGATTTTCGCGGATGACCTAATCCTTGGGGCTTTGGCTGACAAAGAAAGTGTGGAAACCATCCTCCACACATTGGAGAATTTTGCAGCGGCATCTGGACTTCAATTGAACCCTATGAAATCCTCTATTTTCATTACTAAGCAGGTGGCTCAGGAAGATAGACAATGGATATTGGACTTCTTACATATTGAGCCAGTGGAGTTCTTTGACTCTTATCTTGGCTTCCCTATTGTAATACCCGAGAAATCGCCATCGAAAATTTAAATCCAAAAATAAAGAATTGGATTTAAATTATTAAAACCGAAATAATTCCGAGAGAGCGGAATTTATTATTTATCGGAAGATAACAACTCGGAACGAGTTTATCGAATTGTCCCAACAATCACGGATAATTCCCACATTATGATTTTTATTTTTGTAGAGAAGGAATCTTAATATTTAAAAAAAAAAAAAAAAAAAAAAAAAAAAATTACTGTAGCACGCGGCTACTGTAGCACGCGGCTATTGTAGCACGCGGGGCTACTGTAGCAGCCGCGTGTTTGTCGGGAATCGGCCAACATCTCCATTTTTTTCACCCATGATTTTGGGATCTGATCTAGGGGAGTGTGGAGGGTATTGTGGACTGATATTACCACATACCCAACCCCTAGATCCACTCCATCAACACCAAAACTCCCTCCCACTTCCAAACTTCCAAAAAACACTAAGTTGCAAGCATTCTTGGATCATTTTCGGCGGAGAAGGCGACCTCTTGGACGAGATTTTGGCATTTCTCAGACGTAGGTGGGTGGTAAGGAAGGTTTCCTCTTCGATTCCTTGTTCTTTACTTCGGATTCTAGGCCCTAACATCAAGTTTTTCTCCAAACACCTCAAATTAGGATTCATTCGGTAGATCTTGGAGGTGAGAGGCTGTTCCGGACGAACTTGGGAGTATAACCAAAGAGGCTTTCGACACTATACTCTTGAGAAGTAAGTTAATGATGTGCATGTCAATTTTTAGAGTGTTTGGTTGAGTATTCTTTGAGATATGGTTCGAATTCCATCTTGTGCCAAATCTGTCCTTTAGGGTTTCTTCCGAGTAGGTTTTCTTGTTGTGCTTTTCTCGCCTAGATCCGTTCATTTTTGGAAGAACTTGTCTAAATGAAAAATGTTCCTAATACTTTAAAGATGATGTCTGTAAATTTTCATAATTTTTGGACTTGATTTGGTCGACGAAAACGAATCTGGTATTTTCTGCTACATGTGGTGACAGATTTAAATTCCGAGCATGTTCAGTTTTGTGGTTCCTATTTCTCCTAGCTATGGTCGTTTTTGATGGTCGACTTCTTCATGAAAATTGCTCATCTATGTGTCTAGTTTACTCCTGTTAAATTTCAGAATTTTTGGAATAACCTTCGAATTGATATGGAATTTTAAGTAAGCTGTGGTCGGATGAACAGTGGTCTTTGCACCCCTTTGAAAACAAGTTTCTGAAATGATTTTTTTTGAGTGACTTAGAGTCCGAATTTGCTAAGGCCTATTTCTGAGAAAAATGTTTATTTTGATGTCGCCTAGCACCTGTAAAATTTTCAGAATTTTTCACAAAGTTTTACTACATTTCCTAATACGATTTTGGAAACTGCCATAGTGTAGTCTTACCGGTGAAATTTGGTTTCGTACGTTTCGGTAGTTTTTGAGTCGATTGCTACTCTTTGATGAATCCTATGAATTCTGGAAATGTAGATATATGATGTAATGATTAAAATGTGATTTTTGAAACTTTGTGAGTTTTGATCGAGTTAGATGTTCAGTTTGGAGGGTAAGTGCACTTGGCGTGGGCTCGTTGGGCCGCCCCCTCTTTTTGGTGGCCAAAACGGCGCCAATGAAATATTATTATGTTGCGTGATTGTATGAGTCTATACTCCTAGGTGTATCCGTAGGGGTTACCTAGGGCTCCGGAGTGTGTCTGTATAGAGTCCGCTACTCTCACATTGTGGATACCGTCGGCTCGTGGACATAAGTGCCCAAGCGGGTAATTGATCCCAAAACGGCTAAGGCCCTGGATCGTCGATACCGGCAGCTTGTGGACATAAGCGCCCAAGCGGGTAATGTTTGGATGTCCTCGATCAAAATGAACATTGGTGTGGTAAAGTGTAAAAAGAAATCCCCGTAAATTATTTTTACTCGTTCGTTAGATTAAATTCCTAACATTTTATTACCTCTTCTAAATCTTTAAAATTGGCTATGCTATCCGTTAACTTACTCAGTACCGTTTGTACTGATAAATTGTTATTTCCTATTTTTCGCAGAGTAAGTGATGGCGCATTGGGATGGGATTCTCAAAATAAAGACTTGTCGCATTTTACTGTTGTTTTAAATTTCTGCATTGGACTTTGATACTGGACTTTTGGCCGTATGTTTGGCCCTCGTTTTTATTTGTTTTTAGCTTCCGCACTGATTATTACTGTGATGCATGAGATACCCTGATTTTAATTCGGGCATGATTGAATGGTTTTTAAATTGTTTTGAAAAATTGATACAACTTAGCCTTAGCATTTTTCTAGATGAGCTCGACTTGGGTCGGGTCTTGTTTAGAAAAGTGTGGCGGTAATGCCCTGGCCTGGGAAATCAAATCCGGGGTGTTACAAAGTGGTATCAGAGCCCGAAAATTTTAAAGCTACTATTTTTCGGCCCACTATAGAGGCCCAAATTATTCAATATTATTTTTAAGCATTTTAAGTATTATTTCCATGGAAAAGGGGAATTTTATTTTTAAAACCCATGGGAAAGTATATCTTGCAAATTCGACAAGTCTTAAAAAAAAAAAAAAAAAAACTTAGTATTATTCTTGGGGGGAAGCATGTGCATTAACAAAATTATTTTTTTTTTTTTTTTTTTTTTTTGTGACATATTCCTTAATGTAAAATTTGCATGATTAGATGGCCGACCCGAGGTTACAAGATTCCATCATGCGTTTATTGTGCTCCATGTCGGATATCACGCACGAACTTCGCCATATCTCTAGGGATGCCGCGAACGATAGAAATAGGATTGTGGCTTTAGAGGAGAGGATGGAGGCTATGACCATTAGGAGTACCCAGATGGCTGCTCGCCATGATGCTCTTGCAGCCGAGTTCGAGGATTGCCGACACCACGTGCATATGTTGCAGGGACGCATCTTCGCGTTGGAGGAGGTCATTGTTGGGCTGCAAAACCAGCTTAACCCCGAGCCAGAGACGGAGGAGGAGGAGGAGTTTGACCCCGATGAGTTCGTCAACGTGGAGGAAGAGGACCCCGAGGAGGTTGTGGAGAACCCTCCACTGCCTCTTGATACCGACGAGGAGGTAGAAGCCGACCGTAGGATGCTCGGCTACTCTCCGGACTATTTGCTTTAGGGTTTGCGTGTGGTTTCTGTGATGGACTCCGTCGGTTGCTTTTGCTAGTTTTCTTATTATTGCGTATTCGTATATTCACATTTTGTTACCATATAGTTATCACATTTTACGTAGTGATAACTTAGTAAGTATATCATGACGTAACCCTCGCTGTTAAAGCAATTTATCTAGTGGAATTTCGTATTTAGTATTTCTCTTTCCTTTCTTGCCCATTTCAGTGGTCTTTAGCACTTAGAACCTATGAGATTGAGTTCTAACCATATTCTAACTCGCCTATTAACTTTCGTCTAACCGCGAATCTAACCTCTGCGTGCTTGATCATCAGAATGCCGCCCAGAGGGAGACCTAGAGCTGAGATCCCAGTGCATGAGAACGTTAATGCTCCAGCGAATGCGAACCCGCCGAATCCGGGAGTTCAAGCTAACCCCGTTCCCAACGCACTTGATGAGAGGTTGAAGACAGTTGAGCAAGTCCTCGTTGCTCTAGGAAACGCTGAAGTCAACCGAGCTCAAGCAGCAGTACCACCCCCAGCAGCTCGGATAAATTATCTGGCGATGGTGAACCCTTACCAGCCGCCTCATTACGAGGGACAGGAGGATCCCGCAAAGTTGGAGGATTGGCTGAGGACTTTTGACAAACTACTTACTGCCATCAGGTGTCCCGCGAATGAGAAGGTTGGTGTGGTTGTGTACTACTTGAGGGGAGAAGCTGACGAATGGTGGCAAAACCACCAAGAAGGACTGGCTGATGGTGAACATGCCTACTTCTGGGAAGAGTTTAAGGAGATGATGAGGGAAAGGTTCTATCCCCTCAGTACAAAAACTGCTAAGTATGAGGAATTTATTAATCTCCGACAAGGCACCCAGACAGTTCAAGAATACTATGCGAAGTTTAAAGAGCTCGTCCGATTTGCTCCAAGGCTGGTACCAACCGATGCTGATAAAGCCCAGAAATTCGAGATGGGGCTGAATCTCAGCATCAGAGAGATCTTGGTTGGCGGACATCACACTACTCTGCAAGCTGTTTACGATCGTGCAGTGGCAATTGCACGAGTACAACAGCTGAAGCGCAAAGATCATGGAGATACTAGCAAGGGCCCAAACAATTTCGATAAGAGGAACCGGAACAACAACTCTGGAAATCACTTCAGAAGGGGGAATGACCAAGGAAAGAATGATGGTCATAGGAAGCCAGACAACAGAGAGCTCAACCGAGGAGGCCAAGGAGGTTGGAGGCCGGATAACCAGGGCGCCTTCATACCCAGATGCCGGGAATGCAACCTTCCGCACTTGGTGCGTGAATGCCCAAGACCGGGGCATTGCTACCGGTGTGGCCGAGAAGGTCACATGAAGAAGGAATGCCGGACGAGGGAGGACCGCATTGAAAAGAGGTTGGACCTGATAAACCGTCCTCAGGGCAACAGGCCAGCCGGGCCGAACCAGCAGGACAACCAAGGGCAGAGATTCCCACAGGCACAGAGACCACCTCAGAATCCAAACCAGCATGGGAATCAAGGGAGGCCAGTAGGACGCCTGAACGTGATAAACCAAGCTGACTTAGCTGCTCAAGGCGACGTGATCGAAGGTACGTTTACTGCTTTAAGCGTACCTGTCAAGGTCTTATTTGACTCAGGAGCGAGTTGCTCTTTGATTTCCACGAGAACTATATCTGCGTTAGATCTACCAGCTCCGAATAACATTAACTTAGGAATCCAATTACCATCGGGTAAGATAGTATCGTGTTCCAAACGATATGACGGGATCCCGATAGTAATCAAGAACACTGAATTCTTTGCGAATCTCATAGAATTTGACCTTAAGGATTTCGATATCATTTTGGGAATGGACTGGTTGACGAGGTACAAGGCTGTTATCGAATGCCAGAAGCAGAAGATCTCGCTGGCGAAGAGTCGCGGAAAGAAGGTCATTTACTATATGCAGCCCCAGAAGAAGGGTGCCAAGATAGTAAATGCATTGAAGTTCTGCAATCTCATGCAGAAGGGATACCAACTGTACGCGTGCTACGTGCATAATCTGGAAGGCGAGGAGAACAAGATCGATAATATCCCCGTCGTGAATGAATACCCAGATGTCTTTCCGGACGATATCCCAGGAATGCCTCCTGAGCGAGAGGTGGAGTTCACGATCGATCTCGTACCCGGAATCGAACCGGTGTCGAAGGCACCATATCGCATGGCGCCTGCTGAGATGAAGGAGCTGAAAGAACAACTCGAGGAGTTGTTATCAAAAGGGTATATTCGGCCGAGCACATCACCATGGGGAGCTCCAGTCCTGTTCGTGAAAAAGAAGGACGGCGGACTCCGATTGTGCATCGACTACCGAGGTCTTAATCAAGTGACGATTAAGAACAAGTACCCGCTACCTAGGATCGAAGATCTCTTCGATCAACTGAAAGGAGCGTCGGTATTTTCAAAAGTTGATCTAAGGTCGGGATACCACCAATTGCGTATCGCCGAAAACGATATACCCAAGACAGCATTCCGAACAAGATATGGACACTACGAATTTACCGTAATGTCTTTCGGTCTGACTAATGCTCCCGCAGTATTCATGAACCTCATGAATAGCGTTTTCCGAGAGTTACTAGACACATGCGTAGTCGTATTCATCGACGACATCCTAGTTTACTCGAAGAATGAAGAAGAGCATAGTAGTCATTTACACCAAGTACTCGGACTTTTGAGGAAGAATCAACTCTACGCGAAGCTGTCTAAGTGCGAGTTTTGGAAGAATGAAGTCGCTTTTCTGGGTCATATAGTATCGGCTAAAGGAGTATCAGTCGACCCGGCAAAGATATCGGCAGTGTCTGATTGGCCGGCACCAACAAACCAGACCGAGGTAAGAAGTTTCCTAGGTCTAGCCGGATACTACCGAAGATTCGTGAAGGACTTTTCTAAAATTGCGAGACCGATGACCCAACTGCTGAAGAAAGGATTGAAGTTTGATTGGACAGCTGAGTGTGAACAGTCATTCCGTGAGCTTAAGGGGAGACTCACATCAACACCGGTTTTAGCGTTGCCATCTGAGACTGAGGATTACGAGGTGTATAGCGACGCCTCGAAGGAAGGTCTCGGTTGCGTGCTAATGCAAAACCATAGAGTGATTGCTTATGCATCAAGGCAACTCAAGACGCACGAGGTAAACTACCCGACACATGATCTGGAACTAGCAGCGGTAGTGTTCGCTCTTAAGATCTGGCGACACTATCTATATGGACGAACTTGTCGGATGTTTACAGATCACAAAAGCCTCAAGTATATATTTACTCAGAAAGAGTTGAATATGAGGCAGAGGAGATGGCTCGAGCTGATCAAAGATTACGATCTGGATATAGCCTACCATGAAGGCAAGGCGAAAGTCGTAGCAGATGCGTTGAGTCGCAAGACGAGGCACACGACAAACACGCTCATTCTACCTTCGGGACTGTATATGGACCTAGCTAAGTTAGATACTGAACTAGTTCATTATGGAACCGTGGTGGAGACAGTGAACGCCATAACAGTTGAATCTACCGTATTTGACGAGATTCGAGAAGCCCAACCGGACGACGAGAATCTCCAGAGGATCAAAGGAAAAATAAGTGAAGGAAAGGCGGTAGGATTCACGATCCATGAAGACGGAAGTGTTCGTTTTAAAGGAAGATGGTGCGTTCCTCATAAGTGCAAGGAATTGAAGAGAAAGCTCATGGAAGAAGGCCACAGTACACCTTATTCAGTCCACCCTGGTGGGGATAAGTTGTACAAAGACTTAAAGAAAATCTATTGGTGGCCGCGGATGAAGAAGGATGTTGCCGACTTTGTGGCTAAGTGTATAACCTGCCAGAAGGTGAAGGCAGTGAGACAAAAACCGCTAGGATTGGTAAAGCCACTGGAGATCCCAAGCTGGAAGTGGGACAGCATCTCCATGGATTTTGTTTCGGGATTGCCAAGATCTCCCCGAGGAATGAATAAGATTTGGGTAATAGTTGACCGGTTAACGAAGACCGCCATTTTCATACCAATGAAGGAAAATTGGTCGATGGATCAACTAGCTAAGGCATACATCGAGAATGTGGTCCGAAGGCACGGAGTACCGCATGATATTATCTCAGACAGGGATAGTAGATTCGTCTCCAACTTCTGGACTAAACTACAAGAAGCCTTAGGAACCCAAATCAAGATGAGCACAGCTTTTTATCCAATGACGGACGGTCAAACTGAGCGCACGATTCAGACGCTCGAGGACATGCTAAGAGCGTGTGTACTCGAATTCAAGGGAAGTTGGGAAGACCACTTGCCGTTGATTGAATTCTCGTACAACAACAGTTATCACGCTAGCATAGGCATGGCACCGTTCGAAGCGCTTTACGGATGGAAGTGTCGTAGTCCGTTGTGCTGGACGAAGGATGATAATTCGGTAGTTGTTGGACCGCAGCTCATCGAGGATATGAATAGCAAGATCAAGGTGGTTCAACAGAAAATGAAAGCCGCACAAGATAGGCAGAAGAGTTACGCTGACACTAGGCGGCAAGAGTTGGAATTTGAGGTGGGAGACAAGGTTATGCTGAAGGTATCGCCCATGAAGGGGGTGATGCGATTCGGTAAACGAGGGAAGCTAAGTCCTCGCTACATTGGTCCGTACGAGATTTTGGATCGTGTAGGCACCTTGGCTTATCGTTTGGCACTTCCACCAGAGTTGTCGCGAGTGCACAACGTATTCCATGTTTCTCAACTGAAGAAATATGTGCATGACCCAACTCACGTGTTGCAACCCGACGTGATTGAGCTAGATGATGACTTGACGTACGAAGAGTATCCGATCGAGGTGCTTGATGTCAAGGAAAGGGTCACAAGAAACAAGACTGTGAGGATGGTGAAGATCCTATGGTCAAATCATGGCACCGAGGAAGCAACGTGGGAATTGGAAACGGATATGAAGCAGAGATATCCCAACCTTTTCCGAAGCGACTCAGGAGCAGTTATGGGGGCATAACTGCAGTCCTAAGGGGGAGAGGATGTGACACCCCGCGCAAAGTCGTCGCGAGCTGAGGTAAGAATTTTAAATTGCAAGCCTCACTAATTTCTGCGCCAATTATTATTTTTCCGAAGTGCGACCCAACTTCGAGGGCGAAGTTGATTTCTAAGGAGGGTAGACTGTAATACCCGAGAAATCGCCATCGAAAATTTAAATCCAAAAATAAAGAATTGGATTTAAATTATTAAAACCGAAATAATTCCGAGAGAGCGGAATTTATTATTTATCGGAAGATAACAACTCGGAACGAGTTTATCGAATTGTCCCAACAATCACGGATAATTCCCACATTATGATTTTTATTTTTGTAGAGAAGGAATCTTAATATTTAAAAAAAAAAAAAAAAAAAAAAAAAAAAAAAAAAATTTACTGTAGCACGCGGCTACTGTAGCACGCGGCTATTGTAGCACGCGGGGCTACTGTAGCAGCCGCGTGTTTGTCGGGAATCGGCCAACATCTCCATTTTTTTCACCCATGATTTTGGGATCTGATCTAGGGGAGTGTGGAGGGTATTGTGGACTGATATTACCACATACCCAACCCCTAGATCCACTCCATCAACACCAAAACTCCCTCCCACTTCCAAACTTCCAAAAAACACTAAGTTGCAAGCATTCTTGGATCATTTTCGGCGGAGAAGGCGACCTCTTGGACGAGATTTTGGCATTTCTCAGACGTAGGTGGGTGGTAAGGAAGGTTTCCTCTTCGATTCCTTGTTCTTTACTTCGGATTCTAGGCCCTAACATCAAGTTTTTCTCCAAACACCTCAAATTAGGATTCATTCGGTAGATCTTGGAGGTGAGAGGCTGTTCCGGACGAACTTGGGAGTATAACCAAAGAGGCTTTCGACACTATACTCTTGAGAAGTAAGTTAATGATGTGCATGTCAATTTTTAGAGTGTTTGGTTGAGTATTCTTTGAGATATGGTTCGAATTCCATCTTGTGCCAAATCTGTCCTTTAGGGTTTCTTCCGAGTAGGTTTTCTTGTTGTGCTTTTCTCGCCTAGATCCGTTCATTTTTGGAAGAACTTGTCTAAATGAAAAATGTTCCTAATACTTTAAAGATGATGTCTGTAAATTTTCATAATTTTTGGACTTGATTTGGTCGACGAAAACGAATCTGGTATTTTCTGCTACATGTGGTGACAGATTTAAATTCCGAGCATGTTCAGTTTTGTGGTTCCTATTTCTCCTAGCTATGGTCGTTTTTGATGGTCGACTTCTTCATGAAAATTGCTCATCTATGTGTCTAGTTTACTCCTGTTAAATTTCAGAATTTTTGGAATAACCTTCGAATTGATATGGAATTTTAAGTAAGCTGTGGTCGGATGAACAGTGGTCTTTGCACCCCTTTGAAAACAAGTTTCTGAAATGATTTTTTTTGAGTGACTTAGAGTCCGAATTTGCTAAGGCCTATTTCTGAGAAAAATGTTTATTTTGATGTCGCCTAGCACCTGTAAAATTTTCAGAATTTTTCACAAAGTTTTACTACATTTCCTAATACGATTTTGGAAACTGCCATAGTGTAGTCTTACCGGTGAAATTTGGTTTCGTACGTTTCGGTAGTTTTTGAGTCGATTGCTACTCTTTGATGAATCCTATGAATTCTGGAAATGTAGATATATGATGTAATGATTAAAATGTGATTTTTGAAACTTTGTGAGTTTTGATCGAGTTAGATGTTCAGTTTGGAGGGTAAGTGCACTTGGCGTGGGCTCGTTGGGCCGCCCCCTCTTTTTGGTGGCCAAAACGGCGCCAATGAAATATTATTATGTTGCGTGATTGTATGAGTCTATACTCCTAGGTGTATCCGTAGGGGTTACCTAGGGCTCCGGAGTGTGTCTGTATAGAGTCCGCTACTCTCACATTGTGGATACCGTCGGCTCGTGGACATAAGTGCCCAAGCGGGTAATTGATCCCAAAACGGCTAAGGCCCTGGATCGTCGATACCGGCAGCTTGTGGACATAAGCGCCCAAGCGGGTAATGTTTGGATGTCCTCGATCAAAATGAACATTGGTGTGGTAAAGTGTAAAAAGAAATCCCCGTAAATTATTTTTACTCGTTCGTTAGATTAAATTCCTAACATTTTATTACCTCTTCTAAATCTTTAAAATTGGCTATGCTATCCGTTAACTTACTCAGTACCGTTTGTACTGATAAATTGTTATTTCCTATTTTTCGCAGAGTAAGTGATGGCGCATTGGGATGGGATTCTCAAAATAAAGACTTGTCGCATTTTACTGTTGTTTTAAATTTCTGCATTGGACTTTGATACTGGACTTTTGGCCGTATGTTTGGCCCTCGTTTTTATTTGTTTTTAGCTTCCGCACTGATTATTACTGTGATGCATGAGATACCCTGATTTTAATTCGGGCATGATTGAATGGTTTTTAAATTGTTTTGAAAAATTGATACAACTTAGCCTTAGCATTTTTCTAGATGAGCTCGACTTGGGTCGGGTCTTGTTTAGAAAAGTGTGGCGGTAATGCCCTGGCCTGGGAAATCAAATCCGGGGTGTTACACCTATGATCAAAGGGAGGTATAAATGTAAGGATTTCACCTACCTACTGGACAGGATGGATGAAAGGACTGAAGGATGGGCGGCAAAACTACTTAATAAAGCAGGTAGGCTCTCATTGTGCCGGGCAGTCATGGCAGCTATTCCCTCTTACACGATGCAACTACACTGGTTACCTGAGGCTATTTGTGAGGCCATCGACAGAAGAATTAATAAATTCTTGTGGAAGGACAGAAATGGTAAAGGGATATATTTGGTTAAGTGGGATACCGTCTCTAGATGCAAGGCGGTGGGTGGTCTGGGAATAAGAAGAGCAAGGCCTATGAACATTGCCTTACTGGGGAAGCTTATCTGGGGGTTCATGCACTCTCCTGAAAAACTGTGGGTTCAACTCTTGAAAGGGAACACACTTGGAATGGATGACCAGTTCCAGGCAGCTACAAGATCTCCCTCCAAACTCAGAAAATCCATGATGAAAATCTTCCCTTTTATCAAGCAGGGTTTTAAACTTAGAATTGGTAATGGCGATTCCTCCCTATGGTTCTCGAAGTGGTGGAGAGGAGAACATTTGGGGTCTCTGTTGCCGTTTGTGGCGACTCAAGACATGGATCTGAAAATTAAGCATGTAATATCCCATGGAGCTTGGGATTGGAGGAAGCTGTATTCCATGATACCTGACACTATTCTGAAGGAGATTGAGGAAGCCCCACCCCCGACCTTGCATGAACAGGTAGAGGACATTTGGATTTGGAAGGAGTCCAGGACAGGTACATATTCGGTCTCCTCAGCTTACAAGCTTGTCAACCAGGTGAACGGTGGGACTGGAGGTTGGAAATGGATGTGGCGAGCCTCTATACCGGAAAAAATTGGCTTCTTGTTGTGGTCGATGTGTCATGATTCACTGCCCATTAACCAAACGCGGTACAAGAGGAAATTGGCCACCTCCCCGTTATGTGTTATATGCGGTGACCAAGAAGAAGGATGGAGTCATTGCTTCTTCACATGCCAGTGGGTTCAGCAGGTGTGGAAGGCTCTGAAAATTGGGATTCCTCCCTCCTGTGATCTCATTTGTAAGGATGATATAAGGGAATTTCTGTGTGCCATGTTTAATGACCATGGGCACCTCCTGGCTGCAGCGATATGGGCTATTTGGCTCGAAAGGAACGCCCGTGTGTTTAGGGGAGAAGAGAAAAAATTGGGGGCTCTTCTCAGGGATATTAAACGGCTGACTTGGGACATGCTACAAGCTTGCAACCACAAAAGCAAGGGGCGGGGGGGTGCCAGAATTATCCAGTGGAATCAAGCAAGGGCCACGGACACCATCATCCATGTGGATGGGAGCTCATGGGGAAACCCAGGGAAAGCTGGCTTTGGGTTTGTGGCTCGGGATGACAAGGGGAATTGGTTGGGCGGTGGATGCGGTCACCTGGGCATCACTAACATCGCTACTGCAGAGATGGCGGCCTTGGGCGCGGGCATGGACTTAGCAATAGAGCTGGGAGCACATAGAGTCACTCTCTATTCCGACTCAGCAGATTCTATTCGTGACATTATGGAGAGCGATCACCTCCATCCTTTGGCTCCGATGATCCGGAAAATCAGGGAGCTAAAGAGCCGTTTTGAGAGTTGCCAGCTTCACCACATTCCTCGGGAAGGTAACAGGGTGGCGGATCGTCTGGCGCATCATGGTGCATCAGTGGAAGACTTCTTCACCTCTTGGGCCTTCCCGCCCGACTTCGTGGTGAGGGAAGTGGAGCGGGATGCCACCGGAGAGGGCCTGCCTAGGCCTTAGCTCGGGGGTGTAATGCCTGTGACTTTGTGTTTAGTTTTCTGTATTATTTTCTCTTGTATTTTTCTCCTTGTTTTTCCGGCTTCGGCTCATCAAAAAAAAAAAAAATCAATCAATCAAACAACAGGGTTTGAGAATTTATTTACAAGGCTATGCCATGCCGCTTAAGGATATACTCCCTCCGTCCCATTAAAAGTGACCACTATTCCTTTTTGGGGTGTCCCATTAAAAGTGACCACTTTCCCTTTTAAGTAAATTAGATTAACATAAACATGATTAAAAACCCCACAATAATGACAATTGTACTTTCTGCACAAAGTCCCTATATATGTTTAACCATTAATATCTCAAAATGGGTATAAATAAAAATTATATAAAATATATATTCTAAAACTATACGATTAGACGATTCCAACAAGATCACACTTGACTATTTTTGTCTTTCTACATCATTACGATAACATTAAGTCAAAGTTAAATAATAAATATGGTTAAAAGTCAAATGTAACCATTATAAATTAGATGGATGAATTAGTCAAATTTACTCACACCACTTTAACTACTAAATCTCACTACCTAAATTCTCGTGCCCAAAAGAAAGGGGCCACTTATATTGGGACGGAGGGAGTATATGTTTCTCTTTTGAAAATTTGCATTTTTTATTTAATTGTTTTAAAATTATATATATTATATATCACCAATGACCATATTGTACTTCACAACAGTTTAACATAATAAAATTTAAATAATGTAAAATATTCAAGATACATTCTAATTAATATCCACACCACTCTTTTTTTTCCCTTTATAATTTATAGGCACGAGCTCTCACCACCCATTTCCGAAATCTTTAATGGCTCTAAAAAAAAATTAATAATGTCATGTAATGTAATAGTAACTATTATAGTGCTTAAAACAATTGTACTGATTTGTACATAAAATTGTTGTGATACTGTACTACAGTATGAGCACCAACTAGTACCCGAATAATTAACAAAATAATATGTTCAAGAACGAAATGCTCCCTTGGACAATGCTAATGGCCATTAGGTCATTACTAACATACTTTTTTCCATTATTTTTTCAAAATTGTTTTATTGATTTGTACTTATTTTATACTAGTATTGAAAATATCACTCAATTTCTTTCCATTATATACTAGCACACCTGCCCGCGCAATGCGCGGGAAGTACACTTTATAATTTTTGTTTTATAAATATAATATAATACTTTAAACGTTCAAATATTACATAAACTTAATTGGGTCATGCCCATTTCCCGAACATATAATATTGAGGGAAAATGTGACAAAAAACAATAATAAAATATAGACCGTCCGATGAATGTTTAAAAGCAATCTCCCTACAAAAAACTTTCATAGCACAAGGGTTATTATTTTGTGAATATAGTTCAAGATTGATTTATGAGCTTTCTACATTATTTTTGGATAAACTAATTTATTAAGTTTCCCACATTAATTTAAGAGCTTTCCATATTATTTTTCTCAATCAAGAATTAAAGGAATTGATCCAAATTTAGAATATAAAAACATCAAGGATAATGGAGATTATTTTTCATGTTAAAAAAAAGAGGAAAAAGTAACATGAAAGAAAATAGAAATTATTTGAAGTGATTTTTTTCAATAATCCAAATTATTGAGCTCGTTTTGCTAATTGACTACTATATTTTTATGCCTTTAATAAATACATTAATTCATTACAACTATCAAAACTGTTGATATATAATGCACTGTTAAATACTACAATTATATATGTAAATCAATTACACAAATTGATTATATATTGAGTCTTTTAAATAATTTATTACATAATTAGTTATTCAAATTTATTTTGTTTGAATAACTAATCATTTTATAGATGCAACAAACCATAATTATATCACTAATTCCAGAAAAAATTATTGATAATATAGATAAAAACAAATCTATCTTAGACCATAATGGGGGTGTTTAGGGTTCTCGTACCAGATCTTCTTTCACTACACCATTGTTAGTCATGTTGTGAGTATACTTGAAATTTCTCCCTTTTTACCCCTGCTCTATTCCCAGATCTTCTAAACACATCATGCTTTGAACATATTTGATTCCTGCACCTTGCCTCTAATAACCAGAAAGATTCTCGTACCCTGGGGAGTTCTGAATTTGTCCGATTGTGTTCTTTGGAAAATGACATCGAGGTTGCAAATTGGGTCCGGGAATAGAGGGATGGAATGTTGGGAATTGTGGGAGGGTGAGAGGTTTGCGATTGGTTCTTTTGTTTGGAAGTACAGATTAGTGGTACTCGAGTTAACCCCTGGAGAGTATTTTCTAGTTGTATTCCGTTCTATGATTATGGAAAGAATATAAAAAAAAAAAAAATGAAAAGAAAAAAAAAGAAAAAGAAAAGAATAAATAATTATATTAAAAAAAAAAAAAAGTGAGAAAATCAGATAGTAAAGAAGGCATTAAGATGAAGGTTTGCTGAGGGAAGTCATGAGATTCTGGATGTTTTGGGGTTGCTTTCAGTAAGGGAACTATGGGGCTATAAGGGAGAGAGTATTTGTAAGGGTTTTATTTTCGGTCCTGTATCTTGTTGTATGGGTTGGCTTTCATCTTGCTGAGTTCTTTTTGCAACTCGTTTTGATTCCTAGTAAGAACACTAACGGACAGATCCTTAATTCCTCTTAGCCATTCATTATTTTTCATTCCATTTGCTGTGTTTCCATTCTTTCCTCCAGTCTTGGCCCTTTGAATGATGCATCGGTAATGAATTTAAGTAGCAGGGGAGATATGTTGATTGAAACAGGGGTATGGAATGCCACAGTGATTCATTACTTGTGAAAAAGGTTCTTGAGACGTCTTCGAACGATTGTGTTTCCTGATGCTTCGTGGGTATGGGAAGGATTATGCGCGCACTCCGATACCAAATGATAAATCCGGGCTGAAAGGGAGTATGGGTTCTGAATCTGTTCGGTATCTTCGGAAAAGGAAAGACGGGAAAGGGAGAAAGTCTTGCAAGATGCTACTGGAAGAATGGCATTGTTTGAAGATATGTTGGAGCATAATTGAAATCTGCCTCCGAGAATGATTTTTTTGCTGCGGTAGAACCAGACATGACTTATGCTAATTTTGGTATAGTAATACACAAGTGACAAAGTCAGCTGACTGCTGCTGTGAGGGTAGGAAATATTGCAAGTCATTTTGATAGGTTGGGTTAGTCTCTTTATTTTCTATCTAAAGTAGTAGGGATGTTAGGCTTTGAGATGGAGGGGCCGATGCCTTTCTGATTGTGAGTATTTGTACTTCAATCTTGGTTATGGAATAAGATGACAATTCCCACAAAAAAAAAAAAAAAAAAAAATAGTGGGGGTGTTTGACAAAACAAATATTTAAATCAGCTCATTTGTGTGACAAAACAACTTTCTTAAAGAGATAAAATAACTTAAGTCAAACAACTCTTTTTGTATCTGCTCTAATGAATATTATTTTGGATTTCAGCTTATTGTAGGCAAAAATTAGTCTCGATATTGTCAAACAACTAATTTTGAGCAATTTATTACATACGTAAAACATGGCCAATAATTAATTCTATTTTGACATTTGCAATTATATCAAATAATTTATTTAAACATTATTTATTATTTTTAAAACATTAATTGAATATAGAAAAATATGAGGTTGATTAAAATCTTAAAACTAAAAAATAAGTTAGACCGAGCTAAATCTTTTCGAAGCTAGAAAAAAAATATGGTCGTATATAAAACTGATTATAAATATAATTTTGGTAAAGAGATAACTATATATGATAATGAAATAATTTTCTTCTAACAGGCTTATAGAATAAATTAAAGTACACAACAAAAAATATGGAGGAAAGATAAAGACAAAACATGCCATCAATATTATTTTTATGTATAAATATTAAAATTAAAATAACATTATAGGATCCAAATAAATCTTTAGAAATCAAATCTAAAAGATACATTTTGATTCACTATAAAATTAATTTTTAAAAAATATACAATAGTTCATTGATACAATTATATGCTCTAAAAATCTTTAAATAATCGATAAGCATTTACAATTACTTTAGTTAAAATATACATTAGTTCACCTATTGATAGATCATGATTGGAACCTGAGTTCAATCATTATATTGGAGCAAATGAATAAAATACAGTTCATGAAAAGATACAATTGTTCATTCAAGACATGAATAAATTAAGCATTGACCATTAATTTAATTTTTTGCATTCACTAACGTTGATGAACAAATCAATTCAAATAAACACAATTGGAGCTCTCAATCACCATAAAAGAAGCTAAACTTGAAAAATATCCACAATTTAATCTTCCATCTCATAAGTCTCTACTATTTTGTTACTCCGATCAACTTTTAACATGCACTTTAGAATTGCTTCACCACCAAATAGATCAATGACCCTTTTTCAGATACATATATGAATACTCAATAATTAAAAATGTAGAATAGTTAGATTGGAGTAGATTGTGTTTTGCACCATACCTAGAAAGGTTTCACCTTGTGCTAAATACTATGAAAGATATTCAGCGACAAAAGATCAAAACGAAAACTGCAACCACAATTTTTTTTTCAGCTAAAACTCCATATATATATATATATATATTATGAATCCACTAACATTTCATGTATTTTCACCAGGTTTCCATCTGTCAAGAAACAACATTTAATTGAATACATAAAAAATTCTATTCATATTAGACAAGCATTAAAAACAAAAAAAAAAGCAAAAAACAAAAACAAAAACAAACAAATATTTAAAGAATCGGAACAACAAATACAATTATCCTCCCAATTTCATCCATTAATCCACTCAATTCAAGTCCCTTGCTCTGCTTAAAAAGAAAAATTCAATTTTGACAGGCGGGGATTGAATTTGGAATTTGTAGGAAGATGAAACTGGTAGGATTGTAGGATAAAATATAGTCTTTTACTAATTAGATAGAAAATGTCATATTTGGTAGGTATACAAAATAAATCTAACTACGAACTTAATCAAATAAATCTCAACAAAATTAATGAACAAACCTAATCAACCATATCTTTAACTTATTCAAATATTAATATATAATACTTTTATTATTTAAAATTCTCTACATTAATACTATTTGATTTTTATATTAATATATCCTACGTACAAAATGATATTATTAGGATATTCAATAAATATGACAAATCCAAATTCTAATATTTAACAATAAGAAATTGAATATTAGATTTAAATCCAAATTTCACTATTTTAGATATAAATATTGATAATAATTATATGTGATCTCAATGAGAAATAAGGAAAATCGGTAATTGTATATATTAATTAATGATACTAGTAAGTAACCCGTCGAGACTCGACGGGTATAATTATATATTTTATATATAATATATATCATATGAAACTAATAGAGAATATATGATAATAATAATTTAATTATTTTTAAAACTAATAGAGAAATCATATAAACCGTATTCTTGTGGCTTGTCCTGTACAAACCTAGCAAATCAATAAAGATAAATAATAAAATTATATTTTATTTAATTTGAAATTTTATTTAAAATTAAATAAATTTCAATAAGTATTAAGCATGATATGAAAATTTCTTTACAATTTGCTGAAAATTTCACTGTAAACACGTTTCTTGTAGTATCTTGAATTAATCCATCTTAACTAAATATTAATACTCTGAATCTCATCTTGCTAATGACACAAGATATCGCAACATATAACTATTTATTGCTAAAAACTGATTTTGGAAGATAGAGTTCAACCTGCTTTAATGATTGACATTGACTTTTCTTTATATTCATAGCAAAACAAACTGCGAATGAGAATTGTCTAATCTGAAATCAAATGGAGAATTTGGTTAAATCAAGATGGGCTCATAATCATTCTACCAATCAAGGATTTTCTACTTTCATGAGTTTCCAAAATTAGTTTAAACTCAATTATATGGTTTCGCATCTTGGTTACTATCAAACTGCTTCCATTGCATAATTTATTTGATGGATCTATATACCTAAAAAGAATGATTATACAACCCCCATTCAACTTTATTTTATGATTCAGTAGTCCAGAACACTTGATCGTATTTAAATATTCTGATGAAAATATTTCATTGTCATTATCCATGCTTTCATCCTTTTGACAAATATTTTTAGAACTAAGATATACATTTTCATATGCAGACAGACATTCCATAATGTAATCATTAATTGTATCAACCCATCTCATTGGAAGGGGCTAGTATAGCACCTATCTTATCTATATTTGAAGTGATGCAGTTATATTTGTATATGTACACTAAAAAAATATTTATATAGGACCATCCGTATAGTTTATAAGAATATTATTCGGAATTGTCACATCTGACTACATCTCCAAGATCAATACCGATTTTACCATCACCTACATCAAGTATCCATCTTGCAATTTTCTCTAAAAAAATATAAATTTCATTGTAAACAACATTTCTTGTAATATCTTGAGTTAATCCATCTTAACTAAATATTAATACTTTAATTTCTTTCTTGCTAATGACACGAGATATCAAAACATATAATTGTTCAAAGCTAAAAATTGGTTTTGAAAAATAGAGTTAAACCTTCTTTAAAGATTGACATTGACTTTTGTTTATAATTATAGCAAAACAAAGTGGAAATTTTCTCCTTTAAAATCGAATGGAAATTTCGTTAAATTCGACCGACATATAATCATTCTATCAAGAATTTTCTACTTTCATGGTTTTCCAAAATTATTTAGCCTTAATTGTATGGTTCCGCATCTTATTTACTATCAGCGTGCTTCCATTGCATAATTTATTTGATGGATCTATATTCCTAAGAAGCATGACTATGCAGCTCTCCTTCAACTTTATTTCATGATTCGGTAATCCTGAAAGCTTGATCATACTTTGATATGCCGGTGAAAATATTTCATTGTCATATATATACTTTCATCATCTTAACAAATATTGTTATAACTAAGATATATCTTTTGATTTACAGACATATGTTCCATGACGTAATCATTGATCATATCAATATCTCATTTGTAGGGGCTAGTCTAGCAACATCTTTAAAAATGTCTGGATTTGAAGTAGTACAATTCATATTTATATATAATCTCAACAATTGTCGACCCGTAGAGTTCATAAGAAAATCATCTTGAAATGTCACACCTGATTGTACATCTCCAGATCAATACCAATTTTACCAATTACCATCACCTGCATGAAGTATTCATTTTGCAATTTTTTTGGGATATATGAATTTCATTGTAGACAACATTTTCTTATTGTATCTTGAGTTAATCCATCTTGATTGCATATTAATGCTTCTCGTCCCCTCTTAAACCAGTTCTGGAAGATAGTGTCCAACATTTTTTAAAGATTGACAATGACTTCTATTTATAGTCATAGCAAAACAAACTGGAGAATTTTCTCCTATGAAATCGAATGGGAAATTTGGTTAAATCAGATGAGCTCATAATCATTATACCAATAAATAATTTTTATCCCAAATAATGAGCTTTGTTTTAATTAGAAGAGATGTTAAATCATTTCCAGGGATAATTTTTTTGTAGGTAGAAGTCTCATCACAATCTAGTAGAATATCAAATCTAGAATGTGCAGTCCTACCTCTATGAAGAAGTAATGATGTTTTTTCATTGGATGCTACACGAAATATAATATCACGCCTCCACGAAGGGCTGAACATAACGGTTTAAAGACAAATGTATTGTCAGCTCCACCACGTAAAGAAAAAAGAATCCACCCTCACAACTATCAACTGCAGACATTATCTTATTATAAATATTCTTTGCTCATCAATCAACAAATGTAATATCTTAGTATGATCTGTCTTCATTTTTTTCTTATTATAATTATAATACTATGACTCTTCTAGTATTGGTAGATTCTCTGTTTCGGATATTAAAACTTCATCCGGTACCGGCATTGCAGATAAAAGTTTCAAACTTATAGAATTTGCAGGAATTAACTTTTCAATTTTTAACAAAGCTAGATATTTTATTTGTTCTTATGTCAATTACAAATCTGTTAAAACATAAATTAATGAATTCTTCCTTAAAAAATAGATTAAATAAATTTTGATTTTCCTTCTTTATTTAATAATGGATATATTCGCACTCCAATAACTCTTTATACACCACATTATTTTATTTATAATATTTTTATGGAAATAGTTAATTTAATATAAAGCAATTATTCACACAATATGAATTTTCACAATTTTCTTAATAATTATAAATGTCTTGTATAATTTTTAATATAATAAAATATAAATAAGTTTCATATTCCTACCTCTGTATTCAAACGTTGTTGACATTTGTAAATGTGCTATTATTCACACACAGACATTCACTTAAACTTTTCTCATAGTTACACAAGTTAAAATATAGCCAAGTGAGATCTTGTTAGATTCGTCTCATCGTGTAGTTTTTAAACATCGAACTTTTAAAATTTTTACTTGTACTGAATTTGAGTTATTCATGATTTAAAATATACACTGAACTGTGTGAAAAGTGGGTCGGTAAAAAATATTTGAATATAGAAGAAGTATTTATATACAATTAGAATGATATAAGTACATATTAATTATATACTATAATATATATAAGTTGGAATTGGAAATTCTATATAAATTTAAAATTTAAAATCTTTAAAATCTTTTTAAATTTTAAATTCCAAATCTTTCAAATCTTTTTAAAAGTGAACAATACTGTGGGATTCCGTATAAATTAAAAATTCCATATATTTCAAAAATTGAATCTATAATGAATAAATAAATAAATGAGAAACTCTAAAATTAATAAATTAAAAAATGCAAAAATCTATAAAAATTGAAAATTTGAAATGAAGACACCACATTAAATGTAGGACAGGTTGTTCACTAATGGTTTTATTAATATATAGATTATACGTAATTGAAATATATATTAGATTTTTATCTAGATTTTTTATTTTAATTATGTGAGTGAGGTTGTTGAAAATAATTTAAAATTTTAAGAGTATTATAGATTATAGATTTAGGGAATATATATGATATGATTAAGTTTGTTGAAATTAAATATTAGATTATATATATATATATTATAGATTTAGAGAGTATATATGATTGTTGAAATTAAATAAAAAAGTCGGATGAGATGTTGAAAAAGGGGGGTGGGGAAGTGGGGGGAAATTAGACTATATTACTTTTATATATATACTAGTATTTTTGCCCGCCTTCGGCTCGGGTGTTTTTTAAATAAAACGATAATTTAATCAATTTATTTTATTAGAATAAATAAATTGAGTGGAATATCATTAGATTAATATGTTAAATCATATTTGTTAATAATGCTCTTTTATGTAGAGTTTAAAGTTTATAAATTAAAATTTAATGATTACTCAAATTATAATATTTACTACATACAAATTTTAAAGTTATTTTTGTATTTATTATAAAAGTTGAACGCTAAATACAAATATAAATTTAAAAATTATAAAAAAAATATTGGTTCATATTAATCAAATGATTAACATTGGGCTGCTCAATCAAAGTTATTTTGCACATTTGTCTTTCGCATAAGTTGGCCATCTACAATTTGCAATATTTTTGTATAATTTATCATCAAAATTTAGTTGTCAAACTTTGTAAATTTTAGTGATTTATTGATATAGTTTGATGAAGTAATTTATGATTGGGTAGATTTTCATTCTTCATAAGAATTCTCAAAGGCATATATATAAAAGGCCTGAATTTATGAAAGGTTCGCCGATTATATAAAAATTATATATACAACACAAAGTCCTGCTATTTTTAGTCAATTCATATCTTTTATATATGTGCATAAATATATATATTATATATATATTGAATCATTGTCTTTACCATAGTAGTTTATTCATCTTCAATTGGCACTACTTTTGTATATTTTTAACAATATTTGGTTGTTAAATTTTGTGTATTTCATTATTTCCTCGACATAGAGTTTGTGGAAAATTTTCTAATTATGTACATTTGTCATTGAATAAAAGAATTCTTAAATGCATGCATATAATTTCATCATGTAAAGGTGTAACGCCCCAAAAATTTAAAACCAAATTTCTGTGACGTCACTGCCGTGTTACCTCTCTTAAACTGTTGGCCAATCAATTTAAGATCAATAACACGTAGCCAAGTAACAGGAAGCCAATGAATCATAATACAAATCCAGAAAGGAAACCTCACATTATAACAGACGTCCGGCTTACAAGCCTTATTCATGCGACATAACAGTCGACATATCAGTCTCATCTCAACCTGTCAGAGATATTAAGTAACACACAAGACAGAACGTAATGTACCGATCGGTACCACAAGCAGTACGAGACAAGGTAATAGAGTCATAGCATATTATTCAAGACAAGCACATAAGTCCACAACATGCTAATGCATCCCTAGGTAGATCACTCATCCCCAAACCCCACATCGTGCTCAGGCTCTGCGTCCTCCCCAGGAATATCTATACATAAAAACATAGCAAGGGTCAATACAAGGTACTGAGCAAGAATAGAAGAATCGGCATAAGGGGAAACAAGAATTAACTTGATTCCCTAGAAGTATATTTATACATATATGTGGAGATATATTCCGTTTTTAAACATTTGTTAGGCATAACATAAAAAATTAAACAGTGCAAATAAGTAAACATCACACCGTCCCATACCGGTGCTTCAACCACTGCAAATAAGATGAATGATGGATGATGAGATGAAATGTTATGACCTAAAATGTCTATCTACCCTAAATGCAACACATAAGCATGTCTAGCGCGCACCTAGGTACCATGGTCGGTATTCCCTCCCATATAAGGGTCCACTCCCCTTAATGGTCGAGAGACATACCCACAGTGCCCCCGCCGCGGACACTAACAGCTGAAATCGTGGCTTACGGCAAGCGGGTCAGGCTAAGGGTCATGAGCCCTTTCTAGCCAAATACAGACTAGGATATAATTCCTTTTCAGTCTCAGTGCCCCGGGAAAGATACCATTATACCCAATCGGAGACCGATTCGTAAGCATAGGGTATCCTACCCGCGTAGCATTATTTTTCAGTCTCAACATATCATCACAAATATTCACATATCATCACAGATATTCAGATTCAATTCAATCACTCATCTCGAGTGAAGTATTTTCTTTAAAATAGATAGCTTTAAAATAGTCTGGGCTCTTTGAAATATACTACTAGTTTATAAATGATAACTTTAAAAATAATAATACTTGAAAATAATAGTTTTAAAAAAATAATCCGGGCTCTTTAAAATAGTAGTTTTAAAATATTCCGGGGTGTGCCAAGTCCCACATATCGGCATCAACACATATCGTCATAGAAGCGAAATAAGTCTCGATCTTAACTAAGGCATAGTAGATCACCGCTAATCACAACTAAGTTCAAAGATTGTGAGCATAATGATGGTTATGGCATGCTAGAAGCATAAGAAGAACTAAAGAAACACGAAGGACGAAGAGTCGGAAAAACGAGCAGACGAATCGCGCGGGCAGGAGGGGCGGCGCGCACCCCGCGCGGTTTTCTCATGAAAACCGCGCCAACCCCGCGCGGGACTCGGACGTCGTGACGTTCAATCGCGCGCTGCTCGCGCGCTGTTTGGCTAAAGGGCGCTCCAACTGCGCGCCGACACAACAGAAACAATGGAAATGGCGGTTTCCGGCCATTCCACCGATTATGCCCCCATTTAGGCCTATCTCTACCCTTGCCTGGTATGTAGATGAGTCCCCAAGCTCCTCTTCTCAACCTGCAAGCTTCCAATCTACAATTCCAAGCCTATATTGCAAGAATCAAGCTCCAAACATCAAAATTCATCCAAGAACATGATTTCTTCATCATGAAACCATTTGAACAAACATTAACCATTATTCCATTTCTCAATAGTCATGTTCACGCTAACAAGTCCAAATGTAATATGCCATTACAAGTCTAACTTCCAAAAAAAATACAAGTCATTACCAAGTGAATATTTAAACCATGTCCAATTTATTCGGAATCACAAAATAATTAAACATTCATCAATCTCCTATTCAACTCAACATCCTCAATATTATGAATCAACCCAATAAGTACTAGTTATTCATAATTATTCAAGAAATTCCCATGTAAACTATAAATCCCATCCTTAATATCAAACTAAAATTCTATGAATTATCAATTCAATTCCTTGTCAACACTTCCAATTTAATATATCAAGGACCTGCATCTTGTTCATTCAAGAATCAAGTTAACTTATTAAAAATCCTCCAAGCATTACCAAATCAAATCCATTTGCACTACGGTTCAAGAACACCAACCAATCTTATCATAAATCCAATATCAACATATAACTACTTTAATCCTCAATTCATCATTCTTAAATAAATCCAATAATCATCCAGCTAAACCCAAACCATCCTACAATCTCATATATTCAAAAATTACAGGTTAACATATACAAGAATCACATAATACATCCCATTCTAAAATTTACCAACAATCTAATTATCTTCTTCAATACAACCATATATTCTAATTCGAAGGCTTCAACATAATATTCGTATTCCTCAATTTATCTCCATAACTTCACAGTAAAATACCCCTCCACAATACCATATCAAAACCTCAATTAAAAAGTCTCAAGCATCGAATCCACAAAAAAAAAAGCAATGGTTACTGCCACCACCGCACCACCCTCGCCGGAGGGTGGCTCGTCGCCGGCAAGCAGCGGTAATCGGCTATACAGTAGCCACGCAGCTGCACTGCGTTGACAGTAGCAGCAGCCGCTGCTTCCAACATCGCGCTAAAGCGCGACGCCGTGCGTCCACCCCTTCCAACGCCGCATAATCTCCCTCCTCCGTTAACTTCGTCGGATTCCAAAACGGAAATGGGCAACTTCCCAACAATCCAAAACAAATCGTCCAAAAAGAAATAGAGGAAAAGATGAACTCCAAAATTTGAATTCTTACCTAATGTTTAACAACCATGGACGCCTCTTTTCCCAGTTGCAAGTCGCAGCTTCTCCGTTCTCCATAACCCCAATTTCTGGCTTCTTCAAAGAGACGGGTTTCTCTTTTGGAATGAGAAGAAACAATTCCCAAATCCAATTTCCCGTAAGTGATTTGAAGAATGAGGACAAAAATCCCAACTTCCCTCAATTTAGAGTCAAAGGACTATTATGCAATATCTAATTTATAAATTGATCCCTAACCTATTTCAATTATATCATCACATGGAGCTTGATTGAAAAGTGTGACTTATCCCACAAGTGTAATCACCAATTAATCTAAGCTCAATTATTGATTTAATCCATAATTAATTAAATTAATTATGAATTAATTATCCGGGATATTACATTCCATCTCCCTTAGGATCATTCGTCCCTGAATGACGTATGGGTATGTGTCAATAGGTTATCTCCAGTGAATTGGAGTCTCTCTTTATCCCGTCTATGATAATTTCCAACAACTTTAATTGTCCTCTCAAAGAGTTCTTAACTCAACTCTTTTTATTTCAAGGAGAAACTCATTTCTCAAGGGAACCTACACTTCATTCCCGATTAATTGTTAAACAGGGCCAAACGGATACTCGCACATTGTCGGTTATTGTAACAGAATCTTTACTTCAGCAATCTGGTCAATGGCTTAGCAATGCTAGATACTCCATCAATGAACTTGAGGTCGTAGCCAACTAGACTGAAGAAGAATCCGGATCTCTACAACATTCTTTGGGGCTTACCAATTTGACACAACCTCAATCTTTGCAGGGTCCACTGATATACCCTCGCCAGAAACAATGTGCCCCACAGATGACACCTTCTCCAACCAAAACTTACACTTGGAGAGCTTAACATACATCTTATGCTCTCGCAATATATTCAAAACTGTTCTCAAGTGACCCGCGTGTGCCTTATGCGTCGGCGAATAAACCATAATATCATCTATGAACACAACCACGCACGCGGCCAGCAGGGGATGTAATACCCTATACATGAGATCCATGAAGATCGCTAGTGCGTTAGTCCAACCAAAAGACATGACCGGGAATTCAAATGTCCTTAACGAGTCCTGAAAACTGTCTTAGGCCTATCCGCCTCCACCACCCTTATCTGATGGTAGCCCAATCTCAAATCAATCTTACTAAAAATACTGGCCCCTCTCAACTAATCAAATAGATCCCCAATCCGAGGTAAAGGATACTTGTTTTTCCCGTGATTCAATTCAATTCTCTGTAATCGATGCACATCCTCATCGACCCATCATTCTTCTAAACAAACAAAACAGGAGCTCCTTAAGGCGAGCTACTCGGCTAAATATACATGGTAAGCTCATTCAATTGATCCTTCAACTCCTTCAGTTCACAGGAGTCATATGGTAAGGAGCCTTAGAAATATGAGCTGCATCAGGCATCAGCTCAATAGTAAAATCAATCTCCCGAGCAGATGGGAGACCATGAATTTCGTCGGGAAATACATCCCCGAACTCAGAGACAACAGGGACACTCGAAGCAGCAGGAACCTCTGCTCGAAGATCCCTCATGTGTCACAGGGAAAGAGAACAACCCCCTGCGCATCAGGTCACACAACAAAGCAACAGAAACCACACCAGTAACAGGTGGAATCAACGGATGTCGATAAGAAACACAGTTACCCAAAGAATCATAAAAGGATATTCGTGGAACACCACAATCAATCACAGCACGATGGCAAACAGCCAATCCATGCCCAATAGTACGTCAAAACCAGCCGGGCTAAAGACCACCAGGTCAGCCCTGAATTCGCGACTCTCGATGCTCAACACATCATCTTGCATCAAATGATCACTTCGAATATTATCACCCGAAGGTAAAGAAACTAGCATCTGGTAGGGCGCTAACGGTCCTACTCCATGCTCTCGCACAAATCGCAAAGCCACTAAAGAACACAAGGCTTCTGAATCGCACAGTACTAAGGCAGAAGGATTCGCAGCAGTGGTAGCATTTACTCCATGCTTACGAATGAAATTCAGAGTCTTAAATGAACATAAGACTCCAGAATCAAACACAATAACAGCAATACAAAATGCGACATAAATAATTCCCATATCAGGAAAACGGGTTTATCTCTCAACCAGAGAGTCAAGAAGAAACACCTAAGATACATGAATTACACACAAGCCAAAACGTTATCCAATCAACGTAACTTTTCCATCACATAAAGACGACATACTAGAAAGTCCCCTAGTTCGGACTCGCCCCAGTGATATCGGCCCCCTTCACGTTACCGATCTTTCCATGCAGAACAGTCACCTTGCCTCGTCTCACGCGACAAGCATTCAACGCCAGTGTCAATTCAATGCGACTTCACATTATTATTCTTTCTAACCAAATCCGACTATACCCTCACTGGCATAGCCTCGAAATGGTTTCCACCATCCCTCGGATGCAGGCGGACTGCAAATATCTATATCACCCCAGTGGGTTATCGCAGTAGGGAGACTTTCTCAGTACCCTATTTCACTCTCAAGGGTACGTCAAACCCATCTGAACACCATTCAGCACATTGATCCAGCTTGGATCGCCATTCGAATAGCCCAGGCTTCCATGAGGCCTTTCCAAACTACTCATCCAACTTAGATTACAACATCAACAAACAGTGTTAGCAGAAATCACCAATCATATACAAAGCAGTATATATAAACGACAAAATTAAATAACCGATCAAAAGTCATTCATAGTCCTCAATGACTGTGAGATAACAAGGATCCTGACTGGAGTACCATGGTTTCCTCACAGTTCCCCAACTGTGAATTAACCTGGTGTCCGTAGAAATAATCAGATATAGTAAAAATGCAATTCTATGCTATATGTACCCCACACACAGCTCACCACCTATGTCTACACAAGTTTTAATAAGATAAAAGAGCACACAGGCTCTGATACCATCTGTAATACCCCCATCTTCGTCGCAGGGGAAAGACAGGGTGTTACTCTAGATTTTGCCGGCTCCAGAGTGAGGGCTGTCCCCACAAACCAACATGAGCTCTTTCCAGTGCGCTTTGGCCTCACTCACGCACACCCTAGGAGACTTCCCAGGAGGTCACCCATCCTAGAGTTGCTCCAAGGCAAGCACGCTTAACTTTGGAGTTCTTATAGGATGGTTACCAAGAAAGAAAGGTACCTGTTGGTATGAGTAGCTTATTTCACTCCATTTAAGTCATTCTCCGGGGTATTACATTCTGCTTGCGAAAATCAGGTTTGAATTTTCGGGGCGTTACAGAGTGGTATCAGAGCCAGACCGCGACCGCGTGCTGTGGTATTCAGGCGCCTAGCGGGGTGAAAGATCCACGGGATGTGGATGGTTGTGGCATCCATGGGATGTGGATGGCCGAGTGCAACGAGGACGTTGCGATCTTAAGGGGGGAGGAATGTAATACCCCGGAGAATGACTTAAATGGAGTGAAATAAGCTACTCATACCAACAGGTACCTTTCTTTCTTGGTAACCATCCTATAAGAACTCCAAAGTTAAGCGTGCTTGCCTTGGAGCAACTCTAGGATGGGTGACCTCCTGGGAAGTCTCCTAGGGTGTGCGTGAGTGAGGCCAAAGCGAGCGGATGTTGGTTTGTGGGGACAGCCCTCACTCTGGAGCCGGCAAAATCTAGAGTAACACCCTGTCTTTCCCCTGCGACGAAGATGGGGGTATTACAACAAGCCTACAAGTGCCAATTATATTCAAATCAGTTCATTTTCACTAATTATGCTCTAATTACTGATGTGACAATGGTTTAAATTTAAATCTAATGCGGCATAATATTAATCATTCTTTTATATATATTTTGTCAATTTAGTCCTAAACTTTTATTTTGTTTCATTTAGTCCTTTACTCAAATCATTCATTTTTATATTTAGTTAATGAAGAATATGAATATACAATACAAGAATAATATGTTATAGCGATCGAAAATTTTGGTAAAATTTGGTCACTAAAGAGGTTAGTGACCAAAATTCGTTAACTATCACAATATTAGCGACCGAAATTCACAACTTTTCTAATAGTGATAAATTTATTATGAGGATGTTTGTGAGCGAGCGGATCCACTCTTACATCGCTCCCCACCATCCCATATGTGTATATGAAAGTAATTATCTAATCTATATATATATTAAAACATTAGTGAACAATCCATCCTATATTTAATGTAGTGTCTCCATTTCAAATTTCTAATTTTTTATAAATTTTTGCATTTTTTAATTTATCAATTTTAGATTTTCACATTTATTTATTTATTTATATAGATTTTCAGTTTTTGAAATATATGGCATTCCTACAATATTCACTTTTAAAAAGATTTAAAAGATTTGAAATTTAAAATTTTGCATATCTTATTTTATCTATATTATTTTGCATTTTTAATTTACTAATTTTAGATTTTCACATTTATTTATTTATTCATTATAGATTTTAGTCTATCGTGTATAAAATTTATCATTTACTTATAAATTCTCACTCTATCATCATATCCTGTCACTATATATTCATTTTTAAAAAGATTTGAAAGATAAAATTTGAAATTTTATATTTTTTATTTTATCTATGTTGGATTTTGTTTATTTGTATTTTTATTTAGATTTTATTATTTTAGATTTTTTATTTTATTTATTTTAAATTTTATTGCTGCATTTAGAATTTATTTATAGACTATAGGATCATGACGAGCTTTTGCACTAGCAACTAAGAATTATGTTGCGTTTATATTTTAATATGGTGAACATATTGTAATGCCCGTAATTTTGTATAAGTTTGGTCTCAACTTTGGTTATATTTTTTGTATGAAGAATGATGTAATCAAAATGTACATTGCACGTCAGATTTATTTATTCATGTTAATGATATGTTAATGTGTATATAGAAATCCCGATTTTTAGTTTTTAAAAGATATTTAATTTCCAATTTATATGGAGTTCTCACAATTTTTATTTTTTTAAAAAAAATGGAATTTCAAATTTAAATGGAATTCGCAGTGTATATATGGAATTTATATTATGAAAAGATACATTAATGAATATATATAAAAAATATTTGTATATATTAATTAATGTATATATAGGCCATATTTTTACAAAAATATGTCGCTTCTCTTAAAAGTAATATACAATTATATAGTTGCGAATAGATCCATCAGTAAATAAAGTAAATAAATAGTAACTAAAATAGGCCACGAGAAGGAGGTCTCTCCACTTTGGGGTCAAGATATTTTGATTTAGGCAAATGGACCATTAAAATGATTTTGGGCCTAAATTTAGGCAATTTGGCCGAATTCGGGTTGCGATGGCTTAAAAGGGAAAAATTATTTTTTTTAATCTACTCCCTATGTCCCATTATTTCTGTCTCAAAACTTTTGGACACGTCATCCAATACATTTGTTTAACATTTAATATCTTAAAATGTACATATGTAAAAATTACTTAAAATATATATATTCTAAAATTACATGATTAGACAAATCTAACAAGACCAAATTTGACTATATTTATTCGTATATAATTACGATTACATTGGGTCAAAGTTGATCAATAAACAATATTAAAAAGTCAAAATGAGTAACTTTAAGTGCGACGGAGGTAATATTTTTTAAGAAATAGTCCATCCGTTTTATAATAAGTGTAACACTAGGAAATGACACAGGATTTAAGGTAAGTTAATAAAATTTATTTAGTTGAAATAAATAAATAAATAAAATAAGTCACATTTGACTTTATTCCTTTTGAGTTTTAATTTAATGAATATAAAAAATTAATAATTAAAAATTATTAACCTTCAAACATTTCAAATATAGTAATGTAACACTTATTTTCAAACACCCAAAAAGGGAAAGTGTAACACTTAAAAAACGGATGATGTAATTCATTAATCTATATTTTAATAGATTTATAATTGAAGAAAAACAAATACTCAGAAAATTGTGATTGTGAATGGTCAAAGTAAGTTCATATTGAAAGGCTAATTGCTACAATTTCTATAAGTTTGAAAATTTTCTCTATAATGCCGGTACTAAATGAAGTTTTAACGTCTGAAACAAATAATCTATTGATACTAGAAGAGACATCTTATAATAAGGAAGAAATTAAAGCGGATCATGCTAAGCTATTACCTTTGTTGATTAATGATAAGAAGAATGTTTATAATAATATAATGTCTGTAGTTGATAGTGATGGGTGTTGATTAATTTTTCTTTATGTGGTGGAATTGACAAGACATTTATCGATAATTTATCTATAAAATATTATGTTTAGCCATTCATGGTAGATGTAATATTGTGTTGTCTGTATTATCCAATGGAATAGCACCCTTACTCATTCCAAGAGGTAGGACTGCACATTCTAGATTTGGTATTTCACTAGATTGTGACGAGAATTCTACATGCAAAAAACTTACCTCAGAAAATTATTTAACATCTCTTCTCATTAAAACAAACTTCAATATTTGGGATGAAAATTCTTGAATAGTAGAATGATTTTGAGCTTGTCTGAATTAACCAAATTCTCCATTCAATTTCAGAGGAAAAATTCCACTCACAGTTTGTTTTACTATGAATATATATAAAAAAAATAGATGTCAACATTTAAAGAAGGATAGACTCTATCTTCAAAAACCAATTTTTACCCATGTCAGTGATATGTTGCAATATCACGTGTTACTGTAAAGAGGGGACTCGAAGCATTAATAGTAATTAGGATGGATTAACTTATGATACTATAAGAAATATTATTTACAATGAAAATTATATATGGCAAAAATTTGCACAATGAATACTTCATGTACATGATGGTAATTGGTAAAGCTGGTATTAATCTTGAAGATGTACAATTAGATGTGACATTTCCATATGATAATTTTATAAACTCTACGCGAGATTATAGAGAGCCATTGATGTTTTGATAGCTGTGAACTCACTTGTGTTTTTGTGGGAATAAAACAAATTATTTCTTAAAAACTGATATATATAAATATACATTTTCATTTGCAGACATACGTTCCATGATATAATTGTTAATTGTAGCAACAATATCATTGGTAGGGGTTAATATATAAAATTTTTTGGATTTGAAGTGGTGCGGTTTATATTTGTATATACAATCATTTGACAATATTTGTCAAAAGGATGAAAGCATAGATAATGCCAATGAATTATTTTCACTGGAATACCTAAACACGATCAATTGTTCTGGATTGAATGGGGGTTGCATAGTCATGCTTCTTAGGAATATATATCCATCAAATAAATTATGTAATGGAAGTAGGTTGATAGTAACCAAGATGCGGAATTAGATAGTTGTGGTTAAACTAATTTTCGGGAAACCATGAAAGTATAAAATTCTTGATTGGTAAAATGATTACGAGCCTATTTGGTTTAACCAAATTTTTATTCGATTTGAGATGAGAAAATTCTCACTCACAGTTTGTTTTGCTATGATTATAAATAAAAGTTCATGTCAATCTTTAAAGAAAGTCGGATTTTATCTTCCAAAATAAGTTTTTAGTCATGAGCAGTTATGTTGTAATATTTCGTGTCACTAGTAAGATGTGGCTAAAATTATTAATATGCAATTAAGAATGATTAACTTAAGATACCATAAAAATTATCGTTTACAATGAAATTTATATATGATAGAAAATTTGCAAAATGGATAGTTGATGTAGGTGATGGTAAAACGGGTATTGATTTTGGAGAAGTACAATTAGATGTGACATTTTCGGATGATATTCTTATGAACTCTACAGGTGATCCTATAGCGGTAATTTTTTAAAGTACATATACAAATATAAATTGCACCATTTCAAATTCAAACATTTTAAAAGATAGTGTTATACTAGCCTCTATCAATGAGATTTTCACCAATGAAAAATTTTCAGCAAATTATTAGAAAAATTTTCATATTATGCTTCATACTTATTTTTAAATTTTTATTTTATCTTAATTTAAATTTCAAATCAATAAAAATATTATTTTAATAGTTATTTTCATTGATCTGTTATGTTTGTACGGACAAGCCACAGAAGCTAAAGAACACGGTATAATATAATTTCTTTGTTAGTTTTAAAATAATTAAATTATATTATCATATACATTATCTTTTGAATATATAAAAAAATCATTACACATTTTTCATTACTCAAAATATTATTTATAGTACTCCCTCCGTTTCTAAATAAATGTAACGTTTTGACTTTTTTTACTGTTCATTGTAACACTTTGACTTCTATTTTGTTATAGTTATACAAGAAAAAATATAGCCAAGTGAGATCTTGTTGGATTCGTCTCATCTTATAGTTTTTAAATATCAAATTTTTACAATTTTTACTTGTACCGAATTTGAGTTATTAATAGTTTAAAATGTGCATTGGCATGCGTGCAGAAGAGAAACGTTACATTTAAAAAGAAACGGAGGTAGTATTACTGTATGAAGTATAATATAAATATATTTTATATGAAATATAAAATTATGCCCGTCGAGTCTCGACGGGTTATTTACTAATTTTAATGTATATAAATTACTATTAAACACATAATTCTCACTTTCCTAATTTATTTATAAAACTTTCTGAGTGAGGTTTTAAACCTAAAGAGATGCGAGGCATTAGGGTTATTTGGCAGGCATATAAATTACTAGTTTGAACAACATATACAAGTTAGAAAATGATAGTGAGAATTCATGCATAGCCATGTGAATTGTAAGAATAGATTGTAAATAAATTTATTTCCTAAAAATGTTTTTATCAATGTTAGCATCAAAATAATTAGTTTTAAAATGCATTATAGTAGTATTTCGTGATATAGGGAGTTTTTGGTCATTTTGGGGTTACAATATTAAATGCGTGTATGACTTCGAGTCCTAGGAAATACTCCTACTTGGAATATTTTTGCCCTTTTGTCCTTTTCAACGTAACATATTTAGTAAATCACGACCGTTCGTGGGGGCAAATGTTTGTAGCGTTAGCTTTAAGCAGGAAGATCTCGACCGTCCACGTTTCTCCATCCGGCAGATTAGCCATAACGAAATCGCGGCCGTCGGATTCGGTCATTGCTGGGACCCACTTAAAGTGGAAAATGTAAAAGCATGGGGCCCAGAAAACCGACTTTGTATTGAAAGAAAACTTAATGCGGAGAGAATTAATTTAATTAATCAAATTGAAGTCAACTAAAAGTAAGTGGCCTAACTACCAATTTCACACATTTGCTTTAACTAATAAAATACGAGAAAATGCCTATTTCTAATTTAGGACTTTAAAGTGATTAATTAAAAGAAATGCAAGTATAATTCTCAAAGAATTTGCCACATCGGATATCTTTTTCTAAAAAATATATGTATTCATGTAATTGGTTTGTGGTCAAACCCACTATTACAATCATTTTATCTTTTTATAATTTGTACTCTTACATACGAATGTCAATATTTATTAAAAAAAATATTATATTACTATACACTGTGGGAAAAAATAATGATATAACGAACATGCTGTCAATCTTCCTACACGAAATAATCTAAAATGAATAAACAATGTATTATGTTAATAATTTAAATATTTTAGATTGATTAGCATGCAGTCAATTAATTGACAATGAGTTTCATTTTTGATAATAATATTGGATTTGGAACAAAGAGATGTTGGGGACCAGAAGGCATAATCCAAGAATGTTTTTATAAGGACATAGAAGCTCCACATCTACCAATTTTAGGATGACAAAAGAGAACGAGGAGAAAATGTAGTAAATATATTCATTTCATTATCATTTAAATAAATAAATAATTCTTTTAAATTTTGAACATGTTGAAGTAAGGTAAAGGGAGGACTAGTTAAGCTCGTGATCAAGTTGAGTTCGTCTAATTAATTTAATAAATGAGTCGAGTTCGGATGCATTTCAGTAGGGGTGTGCATTGGTCGGTTCGGTTAACCGAACCGAACCAAACTCCAAAACCGAATTAAAAACCGAATTTTTTTTAAAAACCAAAACCGAACCAAAATTACTGAAAACCGAAATAACTGAACCGAAATATTTCAGTTCGGTTATATCGGTTAACCGAACCGAACCGAATTGCTTTTCTAAAAAATAAAATATTTTTTGATCAAAACATTTCTATTACCATTTTTAAACCTGTAAATTCCCCCTATCAAACAAAACATCATATCTACATATAACTATGAGTGCATAATAGTAAATCATTCCAAATTGCATTGTTTAAATTACACACAAATGAAATGATAAAATAAAGAAACAGTCACTGAATAGTTCAAATACAAAATATAATAGTCTCAAAACTCTCAACAGTAGTTCTCACTTCTCATCCACACAAACAATCACCGAATAGGGGTATTATTTTGTGTTTATTATATAATGGCATAATATATTTTATATTTTTTTAAATATATAATTTAAATTTCGGTTCGGTTTGGTTAACCGAATTGTAGATTTTTAAAAACCAAAAACCGAACCGAAAACCAAAATTTTTGATTTTCAAAACCAAAAACCAAACCGAAATCCAAAAACCGAACCAAATTATAAAATTCGGTTCGGTTCGGTCGGTTTATTCGGTTTCGACCGAAATTTGCACACCCCTACATTTCAGTACTCGAAAAATAAATGAGTTTATTCGGTTAGATTCATTATTAAACTTAATAAAATTATAGTGATACTAATAAGTATGTATGAAATTGTTTTCCCATAAAATTAGCTTTGACTTTCTTTCAAATTCAACTTTTGTTTTTTATTCTAACCCATTAGTTTCAAACTTGAACTCGACTTTAGAACTCGGCTAATTCATTTAACCTTAACGAGCTAAACCGAACTTGATTTTATAATCATGTAATAAACGAGCTAAGATTGAGTAGACTCATTTTTTTAAAATAAGTTGAGTTGAAGTACTATCATCTACCGTGACAACTCTAATTTGGGTTACATGGTATGGTATTAATAAGAAGGATAAAAATTAGTGAGAATCATGAATTATTGTTGAATTGATGTGAGAATTTGGATTGCTTTATAGGAGTATTATATATTGAGATGAGATAGACAAGCAAATTGAAAAAGCAAACATGTGGTGAATTTCCAATTGCATGTAATATGTAGAAGCTAAGGAGGGATTAAAATAGTTAATGGAACTATGGAAGAGAAGTAAGTTATCAAAGAATGAACCAATTAATCAACTAACTCACTTTTAATTTGCTTCTCTACTGAACATTACTACATTTCCAGTAGTAGTGTATATTTACGTCATATGCTATTAATTGTATAACAATAACAATTCATCATGCATAATTAAGTGTAATTTGTGCATTTTTCAAGTGTATGACCCAAAATAAGACACTATATTTTCTGAAACTGCTCTTACTTTTTCTTTTTTCAAATTAAAGATAAAAAAGAGTAGTATAAGCATATTATATTATTATATGTACAAGGAAATAATTAGCTGTTGATTAAAGATACCTAATCTTAATTATTAGTATGAGATTGAATTTGGATTTCAGGAGTTGGGCTGGAATTTGTGGCATAATTTGGGATGGGATAATCCGTTGGTGATGAGCTTGCACTGCAGTATCTCTCATTCATGCCATCTGGGTCGGGCCTCATGGGTTAGCCCAGTGGATACACCCACCCCATACCGGACCTCATGGGTCAAACTATCAAATTAAAAAGCCCAGCCCAACAACGGCCCAAGGTATTTAGTACTATTTTCAGATTTAATAAAAAAAAGGGGAAAATCAGTACGTGGCGAAAATGAGGAAGCATTTAATTTAATTATTTCTTTTTTGAACAGTGACGCGCAAGCATCGACTAAAGAAAAAATACTAGCAAAAAACACTACATTGTTATAATAAAACTATAATTGTATACCTATTAGCCAAATCTGTATATATATATATATATATATATATATATATATATATATATATATATAAGTATATAAGATAAGAAAGTAGCAAGAAGATAAATTATGGATAGGAAACAGAAAGATGGGCAGAGAGAGCAAAGAGATGAGGGAAGGCAGGGAGTAATAATTGATCGTTATGTATATGATTAAGTATGTTTTTAAATACAATGCAGCATTGCCATATATATAGGCAATTTTAATACGCTGCAGACAAAGGACTTGTTAACACATTTATTTCCTTGTCTTCCTATCGAGTCAATATCCCAATAATTGAGAGACAAACTATACCGGCATTCATAAATTCAGATTATGACGTTTCAACACTCCCCATTGAATGCCGTTTCAATACAAAGAATATGCCTCGTTAAAACCTTTCTAGAAAAAAAACCTGGTGGAAAAAAAAATCCTAGTGAAGGAAAAAGAGTACATTATTCTTGTATTCATTGCTCCCCCTGATTTGGTCATCATTTTAAATTTCGAAGTCGCCACATTCCAATTTTCTTCACGAGCTTCTCGAATGTTGATGTTGGTAGTGCCTTGGTAAACAAATCTACAAGATTGTCAGCTGAACGGATTTGTTGCACATCTATTTCACCATTTTTCTGTAGATCATGAGTGTAGAAAATTTTTGGTGAAATGTGTTTCGTTCTATCTCCTTTAATATACCCTCCCTTCAATTGTGCTATACAAGCTGCATTATCTTCGTATAAAATTGTTGGGGGTATCTTTTCTTCAGTAGCTATGCCACAATTTTTCTATATATGGTGCATCAAAGATCACAACCATACGCACTCTCGATTGTCTTCATGTATTGCTAAAATTTCAGCATGATTTGAGGAAGTAGCAGTCAATGTCTGCTTCATTGATCTCCATGAAATTGCAGTTCCACCACATGTAAAAACATAGCCAGTTTGAGATTTGGCCTTATGTGGATCTGATAAATATCCAGCATCAGCAAATCCAATTATTTCATGTCGAGAATCATTTGGGTAAAATAACCCAAGATCACTAGTTCCTTGGAGATAGCGAAATATATGTTTAATTCCATTCCAATGTCGTCTTGTAGGAGATGAACTAAATCTCGCTAATAAATTTACTGCAAATGATATATCTGGTCTAGTGCAGTTTGCGAGATACATTAAGGCACCTATGGTACTTAAATATGGGACCTCTGGTCCAAGAATTTGTTCACCTTCCTCTTGTGGTCTAAACGGATCCTTTTTTATATCAAGTGACCTTACGACCATTGGAGTACTCAATGAATGTGCTTTATCCATATAAAATCGCTTTAATACTCTCTGAGTATAAGCTGTCTGATGGACAAATGTTCCATTATTTAAATATTCAATTTGCAGACCAAGGCATGATTTGGTTTTACCAAAATCTTTGATTTCAAACTCTTTTTTCAAGTATTCAACAGCCTTTTGGAGCTCCTCTAGAGTTCCAATCAAGTTGAGATCATCAACATAAACTTCAATGATTACAAATTCTTGTTCATTTTTCTTAATGAAAATACATGGACAGATTGGGTCATTTGTATAACCCTCTTGTACCAATGACTCACTGAGTCGGTTATACCACATTCGCCCGGACTGTTTCAGTCCATATAGGGATTTTTGTAATTTGATGAAATACATATGTTTAAGATTTGATTCATATGTCTCTGACATTTTTAATCCCTCTGGGATCTTCATATAGATATTTGTATCTAAATTTCCATATAGATACGCAGTAATAACATCCATTAATCTCATTTCAAGATTTTGATGGACTGCCAAACTGATAAGATATCTAAATGTTATTCCATCCATTACAGGGGAATATGTTTTATCATAATCAAATCCGGGTCTCTGTGAGAACCCTTGGGCGACTAATCTCGCTTTGTATCTGTAACACCCCAGATTTTTTTATCAACGTCCAAGGGAATAAAAATTTATTCCGATCAATGTTGAAATATTTCCGAGAAGAAGAAAATAATTTATCACAATAAATTATTGCTCGGAAATAAAACGCCGATAGATTTAAATTCAAAATGGAATAAAAGAGGGAAAGGAAGCCCGAAGACATTCCATGAATTGAGTAAAAATAATTGGAGTTAAGTTTATAAAGGAAAAGAATTTTAATTCCAAGAACCCGTGTAGTCGAATTGCACGGGAATCAAAAGACGACGAATTGAAAGCCGACGAAACCGAGACCGACGGATTTAAGATTTTAACATGAAGTTCATTTGAGCCGAGATAAACTTAAGATAAGAATTTATGATCCGAGAATGACCCGAAAAATCGAGCCCGAAAACGTAGGAGGACAGAAGTCCGAAGGAGAGGAGGAAAAGCACGACGGATCGCACGACCCCGCCCGGACCGAAGTCCAGGCGTGTTTGGCGCGCTGTCCGCGCGGGAATTGGGAGATTCCCGCGCCAACCCCGCGTGGGTCGACAGACGCGTTTGTCGCGTTCGGTGGCGCGCACCCGGCGCGGCTTTTGGCCGATTCGCGCGCCAACCCCGCGCCAACGTCCTGACAGCAGCCATTGTCGCGTTTTGGCGACTTTCTTGCCATATTCCTTGACCCCAACGCGAGAATCTTGCTTGGTCACGGGGGAGGCATCTTTTGGACGTCATTGGTTGTCCATAACACTCCATTTTCAGTCATCAAACACCCCAAGCTCCTCCCAAACTCTCCAAAAAACTCTCCCTAAGCCAAACACCTTCCGGTGAACTTCCGGCGAACTTTCCGGCAATCAAATCCTACCAAGGTGGTGTGGAGATCAAGGATTTGCAGACATTGGATTGTTGGTAAGGTGTCAATCAAGTTCCTTATTGCTTTAAGATCATAATCAACCTTCTAACTTACGGATCTTTACTTGCAAACACGTTCGTAGCCAAAGGAGAAGGAGAACGTGTTGCGTAGATTCGTTCGTGGCGATTTTGGACAAATCGATCAACCTTAGAACGTTCAAGGAACTCACTCTCTGTAAGTTGATAACTTACATATCAATACGGGTGGTTTGAAGACATCCGAAACATTGAATCTTAAACGAAACGTTAAAATCAAACCTAAAAACCCCAATCTACGTATTTTCTGAAATCCGAACAAAACTCTTACTTCGAGCGTTCAAACCTGAAAACTCAAAACTAAGATTTTGATCCTAAGATCTCAAGCTATATTGTGTAAAAATTTCAGAATTTTTCATCAAGTTTTGATACCCCAAATCAAGTCGGACATATTCTGCGTTTTAAGAACTTTCAAAAATTTACAGATTTCTTAACCGAACTTGATGAGCATATTTCTATCATTTCTAGTCCGAACCAATCTTCATGATCTAAACAAAAGTTATAGATCTATGAGTCTTGAATACCTCTGTAAAATTTCATGCATTTTCATCAAGTTTTGATACCCCAAATCGAATCGGACATATTCTGCGTTTTAAAGAATTTTCAAAGGTTCACAGATTTCTTAAACGAACTTGATGAGCATATCTCTATCATTTCTAGTCCGATCCAATCTTTGAGTTCTAAACAAAAGTTGCATATAATCATGTCTAGTATGTGCATATAAAATTTCAGAATTTTTGAAGCTCATTTGATATGTTAAAAAGTCAAATCTTTGAGATGTGTCAAACCTGAATCCTGACAGCATACTATTTGAGTAGAAAACTTGATTTTTGACATACTTCCCATCGTTTTTACGAAAAACTCAAAACATGAAAGTTGTTCATTGGGATGTTTTTGAGCTACTGTGAAAATTTCAGATCAATCGCCTAAGAAATGGATTTTTAAACTGAAAAGGCGTAAACTGTGACATCGATCGATTTTTGAAATCTTTTAAACAACGATCGAAATCTTGTGATACGATAAAGCTATATTTTTGAAAATCCCGTTATACTAAAGTTGAAACAATATCGGTTACATAAAATCAGGGGGTGAGTGCTCTGCAGGGTGCCCTCCTAATTGTGCAATTTGTGCCAAAACGGCAATGACTATCACGCGCGAAAAATCGACAAAACGGCATCTTATATTTTTGCCTATCCTCTCGGGTGTATCCGTATGGGTTACTCGAGGCTCGACGGAGCGGTACTGGATATGGCGTATTTGGTCACAAGAGACCAACTGCCTACCCTCTCGAGTGTATCCGTATGGGTTACTCGAGGCTCGACGGAGTGGTACTGGGTATGGCGTATAGGCTGCGGCCGCCGGATTACCGGCTAAAATGACATGTTACTTATGAAATTGGCTGAGGCCGCCGGATCACCGGCTAACTGTTACTATTGATATCTGCCGTTATTATTTTGGGCCTATCCTCTCGAGTGTATCCGTATGGGTTACTCGAGGCTCGACGGAGCGGTACTGGATATGGCGTATTTGGTCACAAGAGACCAACTGCCTACCCTCTCGAGTGTATCCGTATGGGTTACTCGAGGCTCGACGGAGTGGTACTGGGTATGGCGTATCGGCTGCGGCCGCCGGATCACCGGCTAGATGATATGTTACTTATGAAATTGGCTGCGGCCGCCGGATCACCGGCTATCTATTGTTGAGATGATGGCGTAACGGGAAATATAATAAAAAGCTCAGATTTTATGAAATTGGCTGCGGCCGCCGGATTGCCGGCTAAATTTAAATATCGTTTTGATGGTGGCGTATCGGTGAAAATTTTTAAAGCTCAAATTTTTATTTACATACTTACGGCATTAATCATGTTTTTAAATCATGTCTTAAATAATTGCCCATGCTTAAGTTTTAAATTATGAAATTAATTGTGTCTTTAAAGTATGCATTATCTTCGCATTTTTTAAAATAAAATGTTTTTATGCATGGCAAAAAGTTTTATCTTAATTACTAAAAATCTAACCCCTTTATTGCTACGTAAGGATTAACTTACTCAGTATTTTATAATACTGATAAAAACCGTTGTTCATTTTTTTTCTGTTACAGAGTACGGAGCATGATCACTCATTGGGGGATCATTTGGATACTTAATTATTTATTTTACATGACTTGCATGAACGGGTCTGTTTAACCCGTGGTTTGGCCATGTCGGCCCTATATTTCAAATTCCGCTGCATACACTTTACTTCCGCTGCGTACTTTATCTTTCTGCCGCAACTCTGATGTAGTATTTTTAAAAATTATTATGAATGGGCTACTTGAATATTTTAAATCCTGAAAAACCATAGCCTTACATCTCTTTGGTGAGCTCGGAGAAACCGTGTCTTGCTAGGGAGGTGTGGCGGTGGCATCCCGGCCTGGGTTATCAAATCCGGGGTGTTACAGAGTGGTATCAGAGCCCAGACTATTTTAAAACTACTATTTTAAAGAGCCCGTAATATTTTTAAACTATTATTTTCAAGTATTATTATTTTTAAAGTTATCATTTCCAAACTAGTAATATATTTTAAAGATCCCAATTATTATTTTGAAGTTAAGGCCCAAATTTTTAGCCCAAAATTTTTTTTTAAAGCCCAAGAAATTATTTTGGCCCAATAGCCTTGCTTTTATTTAAAGCCCAAATAATTTATTTCTTTCGGCCCAATATAGTGGCCCAAACCTTTTATCCTTATTTTAATCTATCCATGGAATAAATTTATTTTTAAAACCCATGGATAAATAAATGTACGCATAAAATTTTTTTTCGGGGGGGGATCATCACTACATGTGCATATTGCATTTCTATACCTTAGAGAACCTAGAAGCGTTATGTTGTAACCTAGATCTTTTCCTTGCGCTAGATGGCTAACCAAGACATGATGAACTTAATGATCAAAATGATGAACGCTCACTTTGATTCCCAACAAACCATACAACAAATGGAACATCGTATGGCCCAATTGGAGGCAAATCTGCACCATATGGGAAACTTAAGAGAGGCGGACCACCACCGCATAAACGAGCTCGAAGACCAAATCCAAACCCTTACTACACAAAATCTATGTTTAAAAGAGCTTGTTGATGCTCATGGGGATGACTTGAACCGCATTTTCGATGACCTACTACCGTCAAGTCCAGTGGAGGAAGATCCGGAAGAGGATCCTACCACTGTGCCGGAGGACGCCTAGAAACGATAGGAGTATCCTATTTTGGTATATCCTATCACTTGTACTAAAAATTCCTTTTAAGGAAATAAAATGCAAGATTTATCTATTTAGATAAATTTAAATCCGGAGTTATAAAAACATAAAAAAAAAAAAAAAAAAAACACACACACGATGCATCAAACTATGCAGTACAAACAGAGACATGCACGGAATCAGAGTAACATCACAGTACTACATCTTAAGAGAAATACCAAACCAAGTCTAACTGAAAACGCAAAAGGGAAATACTAAACCAACCGCTGCTAACACAAGTCAAGATAAAACATAAACGGGAAACATAAAGTCACTGATCAGGAGGAGGGAACCGGCGACGCATGTAGTCATCCATCTGACGCATGTAGGCGTACATGTCCGTCAAGGTGGCCTGCTGCTCCGCCTGTCTCACAGTGAGCGTGTCCATACGATCCTGATAGAGATCCATCCTAGCATCCAAGGCGTCAAAGCGATCCTGATAGTGATCCATCCTAGCACCCAAAGCGTCATAGCGAGCCTGCCCAGCTGCAAACCCGGCATCCATACTGATGCGCATCTCCTGCATCATCTGGAGCATCTGCGTCATGTCCTGACCCCGCGGTGGAACCACACCCTGCTGTGGAACCACAGGAGGAGGAAGTGGTCGCTCAGGAGGAACAACTAAGATCAAACCACCATCCTCAGGATGCGGGTGCAGTATAGCCCGAGGCGCTCCACGACGCAAGGTGCTGCGCCGGGCGGCATAAGACGGAACACGGTAGTGCTCACCTGGAGCTAAGGGATAGGGGTCCGTCTCGGGAGACGTGCGGATCCCCTGGGCAGCGCATAAGCCACAAATGAGGTGTGCGTGAGTGATCACCCTACTCCCTCGCCCCCGTCGTAAACCCCTCAGGTTGTCTGCAATGCAAGCGCCCACATTTACCCGGCCGCCCCGTGCGATAAAGCAGATAGTCTCAAAGACATGATCTATGACGATATGACTACGGGTGATCGGCCGGATGCGTCCTAACCAAAGCTGAGCAAGCACACGCCAATGAGCATCCAAGGATGTCAGTCGCAACTCGTGGGGTTCCCCAGTCCGCGGGGGTACCTCGGTACACAAGACACCCCAGGCAGGGGCATAAACCCGACCCTCTGGCTGCGGTCGGAACGCGCCATCATCTGGAAGGCCGAAATAGGTGTTAATCGCACGAGCACTGAAGTCTAAGTAGCGACCACGAACCCAGACTCGAGAGAGGTCGTCGTCTACCCCAAGACCACTGATGTTGGCGATAACCTCCATGGCTAGATAGCCGGAGGCAACGCCCTCGGGAGGATGTGCAAGACCGGTCCACTGGAGATGCCCCAACACGGCACTGATCCGGTCATCGCCCATATGATCGGGATACAAGCCTCGCTCGGGAACGTAAGCCCTCTTCCGACGAAGCTCGTCGAAATAGAAGTCCTGGGAGGCCATCGTATGGAAACGGAACCGATCATGCCGGCGAGGACGCACCTCGTAAGGGAGACCCCTGAGCCTCGGCTCTCGCTCCTCGTCCTCCTCGGACTCACTGTCGTCATCGCCGTCGCTATCATCACCATCCGGCATCCCCGGAGCGGCAGTGCTAGGGCCAGCAGTATCAAGTCGAGAAGCCCGTCTCTTGGCCCCCGGAAGGACCATAAGGAACGCTAAGATGAACCACAGAAAAAGAAACATCCTGCGAACACCCAATATCAAGGGTAAGACTAATTTTCAACACATCAATTCACAAGCAAAAATACATAAAGACATCATAAAAATGAAGTTCCAACGGGGAAAATCTAGGAGGAATTTAGACCCAATAGTTTGCCAATACATATTGGGAGAGAATCAAACCAAGGAATGTGCCCAAACAAATTCAAAAACCCATTGTGGCATTCTGTCGAACACCTTGTGTGCGCAATAAATAAAGTTCAAAAATATGTTGTAAACACATGGCAATTAACCACAAAACCAAACAATTGCTTGAACAACAAATCATAATCACTAGTGTCAACAAACAACACCAACGAAACCACTTTTACACCAATAACACCAACAAAATCGAAAATTTCATAGTTCCCCTAAAAATCCAAGTTCTAGCAAGAAATTCCACAACTTATGCACATATATACATACCCATATTTCCTAAACAATAGAAATGGCACCAAAGTACTACATACAACCATTAATTCGCGAGAATTAAGCCGAAAATTTCAAAACCCCAATTTTCATGCCAAAACCCTAATTCCTCAATTCAATCAAATTCTAACAAATCAAGGCATAAAACTTGAAATTGACAAGTGAAAATTGAAGATACATACCTTGCAAAGAGAAATCGAAGTCGGAACTAGGAGAATCCGAGCACGAGGGGAAGAATTTGAGAGGAAGTTGGGAGGAATTTCGGAATGGGAAAGGGATGAAATGGCTCGCGCCCCGTGCGAGCCCTATATGCTGAACCTGGGAGCGCCGCGCGGACCTCGCGCGCTAATCTCCCAAAACCCGCGCGGACCCCGCGCGGGTCAAAAATAAAAAATAATAAAAAAAAAATAATAATAATAAAAAAAAAAATAAAAAAAATAAAAAAATAATTTATTTACTCCTCCTCTGCTCTACAAAATACAAAGTGGACCGAAACGTGTGAAACGACAAGACATAGAATTTCAAGTCTTACCGCCACAATTGGCTAGAGTTCACAATGTGTTCCACATATCACAATTGAAGAAGTATGTGCACGATCCGACCCATGCACTCCAACCGGAAGGAATTAAATTGAATGGTGACTTGAGCTATGAGGAAATTCCGGTACAATTACTCGATGTTAAGGAGAAAGTAACAAGGAGCAAAACCGTGAGAATGGTCAAGGTTCTTTGGTTGAACCGTGAAAGTGAAACAGCAACCTGGGAATTGGAAGCCAACATGCGACAACGTTACCCTACCCTCTTCCAAAACGACCGGACCACAGTTATGGGAACATAACTGTATTCTTAAGGGGGGGAGGATATAACACCCAAGGAAAACCAAATTCAAATTATTTTGAACTACGTAATGACTTGATCCCTTCACAGGGTACGTAGGCAACTTGGAAATTTCAATTCTGGGTTCAGTCAAACAAAAAAAAAAAAAAAAAATCAAACAATAATCAAACAATAATCAAACAACAAACGACGATCAACAATCGAACAATAATTCAATAACACAATATCGCAAATAGTAAACAAAAAAAGACCATAACTCTTCGCGCGAGAAAAGCCGAAGCACAACTTCGAGGACGAAGTTGATTCTTAAGGGGGGGAGAGTGTAACACCCCAGATTTTTTTATCAACGTCCAAGGGAATAAAAATTTATTCCGATCAATGTTGAAATATTTCCGAGAAGAAGAAAATAATTTATCACAATAAATTATTGCTCGGAAATAAAACGCCGATAGATTTAAATTCAAAATGGAATAAAAGAGGGAAAGGAAGCCCGAAGACATTCCATGAATTGAGTAAAAATAATTGGAGTTAAGTTTATAAAGGAAAAGAATTTTAATTCCAAGAACCCGTGTAGTCGAATTGCACGGGAATCAAAAGACGACGAATTGAAAGCCGACGAAACCGAGACCGACGGATTTAAGATTTTAACATGAAGTTCATTTGAGCCGAGATAAACTTAAGATAAGAATTTATGATCCGAGAATGACCCGAAAAATCGAGCCCGAAAACGTAGGAGGACAGAAGTCCGAAGGAGAGGAGGAAAAGCACGACGGATCGCACGACCCCGCCCGGACCGAAGTCCAGGCGTGTTTGGCGCGCTGTCCGCGCGGGAATTGGGAGATTCCCGCGCCAACCCCGCGTGGGTCGACAGACGCGTTTGTCGCATTCGGTGGCGCGCACCCGGCGCGGCTTTTGGCCGATTCGCGCGCCAACCCCGCGCCAACGTCCTGACAGCAGCCATTGTCGCGTTTTGGCGACTTTCTTGCCATATTCCTTGACCCCAACGCGAGAATCTTGCTTGGTCACGGGGGAGGCATCTTTTGGACGTCATTGGTTGTCCATAACACTCCATTTTCAGTCATCAAACACCCCAAGCTCCTCCCAAACTCTCCAAAAAACTCTCCCTAAGCCAAACACCTTCCGGTGAACTTCCGGCGAACTTTCCGGCAATCAAATCCTACCAAGGTGGTGTGGAGATCAAGGATTTGCAGACATTGGATTGTTGGTAAGGTGTCAATCAAGTTCCTTATTGCTTTAAGATCATAATCAACCTTCTAACTTACGGATCTTTACTTGCAAACACGTTCGTAGCCAAAGGAGAAGGAGAACGTGTTGCGTAGATTCGTTCGTGGCGATTTTGGACAAATCGATCAACCTTAGAACGTTCAAGGAACTCACTCTCTGTAAGTTGATAACTTACATATCAATACGGGTGGTTTGAAGACATCCGAAACATTGAATCTTAAACGAAACGTTAAAATCAAACCTAAAAACCCCAATCTACGTATTTTCTGAAATCCGAACAAAACTCTTACTTCGAGCGTTCAAACCTGAAAACTCAAAACTAAGATTTTGATCCTAAGATCTCAAGCTATATTGTGTAAAAATTTCAGAATTTTTCATCAAGTTTTGATACCCCAAATCAAGTCGGACATATTCTGCGTTTTAAGAACTTTCAAAAATTTACAGATTTCTTAACCGAACTTGATGAGCATATTTCTATCATTTCTAGTCCGAACCAATCTTCATGATCTAAACAAAAGTTATAGATCTATGAGTCTTGAATACCTCTGTAAAATTTCATGCATTTTCATCAAGTTTTGATACCCCAAATCGAATCGGACATATTCTGCGTTTTAAAGAATTTTCAAAGGTTCACAGATTTCTTAAACGAACTTGATGAGCATATCTCTATCATTTCTAGTCCGATCCAATCTTTGAGTTCTAAACAAAAGTTGCATATAATCATGTCTAGTATGTGCATATAAAATTTCAGAATTTTTGAAGCTCATTTGATATGTTAAAAAGTCAAATCTTTGAGATGTGTCAAACCTGAATCCTGACAGCATACTATTTGAGTAGAAAACTTGATTTTTGACATACTTCCCATCGTTTTTACGAAAAACTCAAAACATGAAAGTTGTTCATTGGGATGTTTTTGAGCTACTGTGAAAATTTCAGATCAATCGCCTAAGAAATGGATTTTTAAACTGAAAAGGCGTAAACTGTGACATCGATCGATTTTTGAAATCTTTTAAACAACGATCGAAATCTTGTGATACGATAAAGCTATATTTTTGAAAATCCCGTTATACTAAAGTTGAAACAATATCGGTTACATAAAATCAGGGGGTGAGTGCTCTGCAGGGTGCCCTCCTAATTGTGCAATTTGTACCAAAACGGCAATGACTATCACGCGCGAAAAATCGACAAAACGGCATCTTATATTTTTGCCTATCCTCTCGGGTGTATCCGTATGGGTTACTCGAGGCTCGACGGAGCGGTACTGGATATGGCGTATTTGGTCACAAGAGACCAACTGCCTACCCTCTCGAGTGTATCCGTATGGGTTACTCGAGGCTCGACGGAGTGGTACTGGGTATGGCGTATAGGCTGCGGCCGCCGGATTACCGGCTAAAATGACATGTTACTTATGAAATTGGCTGAGGCCGCCGGATCACCGGCTAACTGTTACTATTGATATCTGCCGTTATTATTTTGGGCCTATCCTCTCGAGTGTATCCGTATGGGTTACTCGAGGCTCGACGGAGCGGTACTGGATATGGCGTATTTGGTCACAAGAGACCAACTGCCTACCCTCTCGAGTGTATCCGTATGGGTTACTCGAGGCTCGACGGAGTGGTACTGGGTATGGCGTATCGGCTGCGGCCGCCGGATCACCGGCTAGATGATATGTTACTTATGAAATTGGCTGCGGCCGCCGGATCACCGGCTATCTATTGTTGAGATGATGGCGTAACGGGAAATATAATAAAAAGCTCAGATTTTATGAAATTGGCTGCGGCCGCCGGATTGCCGGCTAAATTTAAATATCGTTTTGATGGTGGCGTATCGGTGAAAATTTTTAAAGCTCAAATTTTTATTTACATACTTACGGCATTAATCATGTTTTTAAATCATGTCTTAAATAATTGCCCATGCTTAAGTTTTAAATTATGAAATTAATTGTGTCTTTAAAGTATGCATTATCTTCGCATTTTTTAAAATAAAATGTTTTTATGCATGGCAAAAAGTTTTATCTTAATTACTAAAAATCTAACCCCTTTATTGCTACGTAAGGATTAACTTACTCAGTATTTTATAATACTGATAAAAACCGTTGTTCATTTTTTTTCTGTTACAGAGTACGGAGCATGATCACTCATTGGGGGATCATTTGGATACTTAATTATTTATTTTACATGACTTGCATGAACGGGTCTGTTTAACCCGTGGTTTGGCCATGTCGGCCCTATATTTCAAATTCCGCTGCATACACTTTACTTCCGCTGCGTACTTTATCTTTCTGCCGCAACTCTGATGTAGTATTTTTAAAAATTATTATGAATGGGCTACTTGAATATTTTAAATCCTGAAAAACCATAGCCTTACATCTCTTTGGTGAGCTCGGAGAAACCGTGTCTTGCTAGGGAGGTGTGGCGGTGGCATCCCGGCCTGGGTTATCAAATCCGGGGTGTTACAGTATCTGACAATTTCATTTTTGTCATTTCTTTTTCTTACAAAAACCCATCTGTATCCGACTGACTTTATATTTTCTGGTGTTTTGACAATTGGTGTAACACCCCGGTTTTGGTAACCCAGGCCGGGATGCCACCGCCACACCTCCCTAGCAAGACACGGTTTCTCCGAGCTCACTAAAGAGATGCAAGGCTATGGTTTTTCAGAATTTAAAATATTCAAACAGCCCATTCATATATAATTTAAAGATAATACATCAAAGTTGCAGCGGAAATATAACTTGTGCAGCGGAAATAAAGTATAAGGGCCAACATGGCCAAAACACGGGCTAAACATTCCCGTTCATGCAAGTCGTAATTAAATGCAGGGATTTAAAATAGAGATTTCCCCTAATGTTCCCATGTATGCATATGACGATGCATAATCTTCGACTCTGTAAGAAAAAGGAGATATATGGTTTGGGTCAGCAAAAACGCGCTGAGTAAGTTAACACATAGCATGGGTTAGGGGTTTCAAAGCCTTTAATTAATTTTAATAAAAACATTTCTTGTAGGTAATGATTTGCAAGACATAACTAAATAAATACTTAAAAATATTAGATATTTTGTTCTCCCGTTACATAACCATTTCAACAATATTTAATTTAGCCGGCAATCCGGCGGCCGCAGCCAATTTCAAAAGTATCATTTAGCCGGTGATCCGGCGGCCTCAGCCAATATCAATAGTATCAATTCTCAAAATATTTTCGTTTCTTTTATAGTTCACCATTCACCAGGGCTCTTGTGACTGCAATCCTCATAACCAATATTTTCCCGCAGGAAATCATACAATCGCCCTTGGGGAATCTAACCCGCAAGAACTCAATACATCCTGGGGAATCTAACCCGCAGGAAAACATACAATCGCCCTTGGGGAATCTAACCCGCAAGAACTCATATATATCATTGGGAATCAAACCCGCATGAATCATATTGATAATGTCAAACTTGGTCACAAGTCCCCAATGTTTCAAAAGAATTCTTTTAAAGAAAATGTTTTTATTTGGTGTAACGGGATTTTTCAAAGATATAGATATATCGTAATTCCAACGTCTCGATCGTTGTTTAAAAGATTTCAAAAATCGATCGATGTCACAGTTTGCGCCTTTTTGGTTTAAAAATCCATTTCTTAGGCGATTGTTCTGAAATTTGTACAGTAGCTCAAAAACATCCCAACGAACAACTTTCGTGTTTTAAGTTTTTCGGAAAAACGATGGGAAGCATGTCAAAAATCAAGTTTTCTTCAGAAACAAAAAGCTGTCAGGATTCAGGTTTGACAACGTTAAAAGATTTGACTTTTTATCATATCAAATGGACTCCAAAAATTCTGAAATTTTACAGAGACATACTAGACATGATTTCCAACAACTTTTGTTTAGAACTCAAAGATTGGTTCGGGCTAGAAATGATAGGAATAAGCTCATCAAGATCGGCTATGAAATCTGTCATCCTTTGACAATTCTTAAAAACGCAGAATATGTCCGATACGATTTGGGGTATCAAGACTTGATGAAAATTTCTAAAATTTTTACACAATATAGCTCATGATCTTTGGATCAAAATCTTAGTTTTGAGTTTTCAGGTTTGAACACTCGAAGTAAGAGTTTTGCTCGTTGAGTTTGATTAAGAAATCTGTCAAGGTTCTTGACATCGGTTCTAACGCAGATCGGATCGGCTCGAGTTCGGAGGTTCAAATCTCAACGAAAAATTCTAAAAACTTACAGTAATATTCCAAACTCATGGATCTACAATTCTTGTGTTCAACTCCAATCCTAGATCGGCCTAGATCCAAGGTCAAAATAGCTAACAAGATTGAGAGTGAAATCTGTCCAAAGTTCTAAGATCCAGATTTAATACTCTTCGGTTTTTGGGTCGGATCAGGTTTCAAAACATCATGAAAAATTATGAAATTTTTACAGAAGCTAAATCAAAGTCTTAGAAACACTTTTCATGTTTTGAGTTTTATTGTTTGAGCAGCTTTAGAGGTTTGAAAAATTCATACGAAAACGCTGCGCCGAGGGTTTTCTCTTGTTGACAGATTTTAGAGTTTTTTAAAACTCTATGTTTTTGTTGCATTTTAAGTCACCCAAAACCATAGTAAGGTTAACTTACAGTGGGGATGATGTCTAGGAAGTCACGGGGTCGTCCGGAATCCACGGGATGTCACGAACGAATCTCTTCCACCCGATTTATTCTTCCTTTGGCTCCGATTTGTGTTTGAATACGAAGATTCGTAAGTTAGGATGATGTTTATGATCTTAAAACCATATGGAAACTTGATTAACATCTTACCAACAATCCAAAGCTTGCAATCCTTGATCTACACACTTCCTCGGTCGGATTTGGTTGCCGGAAACTCGTCGGAAAGTCGCCGGAAGTTCGTCGGAAGAGTGTTTGGCTTTTGGGAGAGTTTTTGGAGAGTTTGGGGTGAATGATTGATGAAAATGGCTGAAATGGGGGTGTTGGGGGTGTTATGGCCATTAAAGGGACAAGGAATCCCGGATTTGGAGGCCTAGGCCGACAATTAGGCGGCCGCTACAGTAGTGCTACAGTAGTGCTACAGTAGTGCTACAGTAACTTTTAATATTTTTTTTTTTTTTTTAAATATTAAGATTCCTTCTCTACAAAAATAAAAATCATAATGTGGGAATTATCCGTGATTGTTGGGACAATTCGATAAACTCGTTTCGAGTTGTTATCTTCCGATGAATAATAAATTCCGCTCTCTCGGAATTATTTCGGTTTTAATAATTTAAATCCAATTCTTTATTTTTGGATTTAAATTTTCGATGGCGATTTATCGGGTATTGCAATCTACCGTCCTTAAGAATCAACTTCGTCCCCGAAGTTGCGCGACTTATTGATCGATTGATTGATTGCGATTGTATCATTAAATTTCTTCCGACTTCACGGGTTCTTGGAATTAAAATTCTTTTCCTTCTTGAATTTAATTCCAATTATCTTGACTCAATTCATGGAATGTCTTCGGGCTTCCTTTCCCTCTTTTATTCCATTTTGAATTTAAATCTATCGGCGTTTCATTTCCGAGCAATAATTTATTGTGATAAATTATTTTCTTCTTCTCGGATATATTTCGACATTGATCGGAATAAATTTTTATTCCTTTGGGCGTTGATAAAAATTTGGGGTATTACAGTCTACCCCCCTTAAGAATCAACTTCGTCCTCGAAGTTGTGTTTCGGCTTTTCTCGCTCTAAGAGTTATGGTCCTTTTGTTTACTATTTGCGATATTGTGTTATTGAATTATTGTTCGATTGTTGATTATTGTTTGACTGAACCCAGAATTGAAATTTCCAAGTTGCCTACGTACCCTGTGAAGGGATCAAGTCATTACGTAGTTCAAAAAGAATTTATTTGGGATACAAAATATTCGAGTTTCGAATTAAATGCTTATGCATTCTTACGGGGTATTACATCCTCCCCCCTTAAGATTACAGTTATGTCCCCATAACTGCCTATGTATTTTTCACAACCATGTTTGGGTATCATTGCATATGATCCTTCCTCAGTATTCTTCTAGGTGTCATTCTAGAAGCACGCGAAGATGAGTTTCTAAGTGATCAAGATCTAGGACTAAGGCAAAGTTAGTCTTTAGCAAGCGCTCCTAAGTCAAGATCATGTCGAGTTATAAGGTAGGAGTGTTTCTTATTACCGATAATTCACATAAAAAAAAGGGTTAGTGTAAATATTTATGTATGCATATGCATATGTGTCCCCCCAATAAAAAAAATTTTATGCATGCATTTATTTATCCATGGGTTTTAAAAATAAATTCATTCCATGGATAGATTAAAACAAGGATAAAAGGTTTGGGCCACTATATTGGGCCGAAAGAAATAAATTATTTGGGCTTTAAATAAAAACAAGGTTATTGGGCCAAAATAATTTCTTGGGCTTCTAAAAAATTTTTGGGCTAAAAAATTTGGGCTTTAATTTCAAAATAATAATTGGGCTCTTTAAAATAGTAGTTTAAAAATATTCCGGGCTATGTAAAATAATAGCTTTAAAATATTCCGGGCTCTGATACCACTCTGTAACACCCCGGTTTTGGTAACCCAGGCCGGGATGCCACCGCCACACCTCCCTAGCAAGACACGGTTTCTCCGAGCTCACTAAAGAGATGCAAGGCTATGGTTTTTCAGAATTTAAAATATTCAAACAGCCCATTCATATATAATTTAAAGATAATACATCAAAGTTGCAGCGGAAATATAACTTGTGCAGCGGAAATAAAGTATAAGGGCCAACATGGCCAAAACACGGGCTAAACATTCCCGTTCATGCAAGTCGTAATTAAATGCAGGGATTTAAAATAGAGATTTCCCTTAATGTTCCCATGTATGCATATGACGATGCATAATCTTCGACTCTGTAAGAAAAAGGAGATATATGGTTTGGGTCAGCAAAAACGCGCTGAGTAAGTTAACACATAGCATGGGTTAGGGGTTTCAAAGCCTTTAATTAATTTTAATAAAAACATTTCTTGTAGGTAATGATTTGCAAGACATAACTAAATAAATACTTAAAAATATTAGATATTTTGTTCTCCCGTTACATAACCATTTCAACAATATTTAATTTAGCCGGTGATCCGGCGGCCGCAGCCAATTTCAAAAATATCATTTCTCAAAATATTTTTCGTTTCTTTTATAGTTCACCATTCACCAGGGCTCTTGTGACTGCAATCCTCATAACCAATATTTTCCCGCAGGAAATCATACAATCGCCCTTGGGGAATCTAACCCGCAAGAACTCAATACATCCTGGGGAATCTAACCCGCAGGAAAACATACAATCGCCCTTGGGGAATCTAACCCGCAAGAACTCATATATATCATTGGGAATCAAACCCGCATGAATCATATTGATAATGTCAAACTTGGTCACAAGTCCCCAATGTTTCAAAAGAATTCTTTTAAAGAAAATGTTTTTATTTGGTGTAACGGGATTTTTCAAAGATATAGATATATCGTAATTCCAACGTCTCGATCGTTGTTTAAAAGATTTCAAAAATCGATCGATGTCACAGTTTGCGCCTTTTTGGTTTAAAAATCCATTTCTTAGGCGATTGTTCTGAAATTTGTACAGTAGCTCAAAAACATCCCAACGAACAACTTTCGTGTTTTAAGTTTTTCGGAAAAACGATGGGAAGCATGTCAAAAATCAAGTTTTCTTCAGAAACAAAAAGCTGTCAGGATTCAGGTTTGACAACGTTAAAAGATTTGACTTTTTATCATATCAAATGGACTCCAAAAATTCTGAAATTTTACAGAGACATACTAGACATGATTTCCAACAACTTTTGTTTAGAACTCAAAGATTGGTTCGGGCTAGAAATGATAGGAATAAGCTCATCAAGATCGGCTATGAAATCTGTCATCCTTTGACAATTCTTAAAAACGCAGAATATGTCCGATACGATTTGGGGTATCAAGACTTGATGAAAATTTCTAAAATTTTTACACAATATAGCTCATGATCTTTGGATCAAAATCTTAGTTTTGAGTTTTCAGGTTTGAACACTCGAAGTAAGAGTTTTGCTCGTTGAGTTTGATTAAGAAATCTGTCAAGGTTCTTGACATCGGTTCTAACGCAGATCGGATCGGCTCGAGTTCGAAGGTTCAAATCTCAACGAAAAATTCTAAAAACTTACAGTAATATTCCAAACTCATGGATCTACAATTCTTGTGTTCAACTCCAATCCTAGATCGGCCTAGATCCAAGGTCAAAATAGCTAACAAGATTGAGAGTGAAATCTGTCCAAAGTTCTAAGATCCAGATTTAATACTCTTCGGTTTTTGGGTCGGATCAGGTTTCAAAACATCATGAAAAATTATGAAATTTTTACAGAAGCTAAATCAAAGTCTTAGAAACACTTTTCATGTTTTGAGTTTTATTGTTTGAGCAGCTTTAGAGGTTTGAAAAATTCATACGAAAACGCTGCGCCGAGGGTTTTCTCTTGTTGACAGATTTTAGAGTTTTTAAAACTCTATGTTTTTGTTGCATTTTAAGTCACCCAAAACCATAGTAAGGTTAACTTACAGTGGGGATGATGTCTAGGAAGTCACGGGGTCGTCCGGAATCCACGGGATGTCACGAACGAATCTCTTCCACCCGATTTATTCTTCCTTTGGCTCCGATTTGTGTTTGAATACGAAGATTCGTAAGTTAGGATGATGTTTATGATCTTAAAACCATATGGAAACTTGATTAACATCTTACCAACAATCCAAAGCTTGCAATCCTTGATCTACACACTTCCTCGGTCGGATTTGGTTGCCGGAAACTCGTCGGAAAGTCGCCGGAAGTTCGTCGGAAGAGTGTTTGGCTTTTGGGAGAGTTTTTGGAGAGTTTGGGGTGAATGATTGATGAAAATGGCTGAAATGGGGGTGTTGGGGGTGTTATGGCCATTAAAGGGACAAGGAATCCCGGATTTGGAGGCCTAGGCCGACAATTAGGCGGCCGCTACAGTAGTGCTACAGTAGTGCTACAGTAGTGCTACAGTAACTTTTAATATTTTTTTTTTTTTTTTTTTAAATATTAAGATTCCTTCTCTACAAAAATAAAAATCATAATGTGGGAATTATCCGTGATTGTTGGGACAATTCGATAAACTCGTTTCGAGTTGTTATCTTCCGATGAATAATAAATTCCGCTCTCTCGGAATTATTTCGGTTTTAATAATTTAAATCCAATTCTTTATTTTTGGATTTAAATTTTCGATGGCGATTTATCGGGTATTGCAATCTACCGTCCTTAAGAATCAACTTCGTCCCCGAAGTTGCGCGACTTATTGATCGATTGATTGATTGCGATTGTATCATTAAATTTCTTCCGACTTCACGGGTTCTTGGAATTAAAATTCTTTTCCTTCTTGAATTTAATTCCAATTATCTTGACTCAATTCATGGAATGTCTTCGGGCTTCCTTTCCCTCTTTTATTCCATTTTGAATTTAAATCTATCGGCGTTTCATTTCCGAGCAATAATTTATTGTGATAAATTATTTTCTTCTTCTCGGATATATTTCGACATTGATCGGAATAAATTTTTATTCCTTTGGGCGTTGATAAAAATTTGGGGTATTACAGTCTACCCCCCTTAAGAATCAACTTCGTCCTCGAAGTTGTGTTTCGGCTTTTCTCGCTCTAAGAGTTATGGTCCTTTTGTTTACTATTTGCGATATTGTGTTATTGAATTATTGTTCGATTGTTGATTATTGTTTGACTGAACCCAGAATTGAAATTTCCAAGTTGCCTACGTACCCTGTGAAGGGATCAAGTCATTACGTAGTTCAAAAAGAATTTATTTGGGATACAAAATATTCGAGTTTCGAATTAAATGCTTATGCATTCTTACGGGGTATTACAATTGGTCCAAACACTTTTCTTTTAGCCAGGGAATCCAATTCAGATTGGATTGCATCTTTCCATTTTGGCCAATCTTTTCTTTTCCGACATTCATCAACCGAATTTGGTTCATGATCCTCGTCATCATTTATGATGTCAAGTGCTATATGGTATGAGAATACATTATCTATGATAATTGCATCTCGATTCCAAACATTTCTGCTTGTGACAAAATTGATTGATATTTCATTATTTTCAATTTCATGTTCTTCTGGAACTGCAAGTTCCTGCTCCTCTGGAGCAGTTTTCTCTTCAAGAGCTTCTTTTTCCTCTGAAATATTTTCTGCAATTTGTCTCTTTCAATGATTTGTGATCCTCTTTTCTTTCGAGGATTTTTATCTTTGGAACCTGGTGGTCTACCACGCTTCAAGCGTGCAGTAGATTCATCTTTGGCACTTGTAATTGGTCCCTCTGGGACATTAATTTTGATTGGAACATTTGCTGCCGGTATATAAGATTTAGTTACTCTTTTAGAGTCGCATAATGCATCCGGCAATTGATTTGCAATACTCTGCAAATGTACAATTCTTTGTATATCTAGTTCACAATCATTTGTACGAGGATCGAGGAAATCTAACGGTGTTTTCCAGTTGATTTCTTTTTCTTTCTTTGGTTGATTTCTGTCTCCCCCTAATGTCGGGAAATGAGATTCGTCAAAATGACAATCTTTGAATTTCGCAGTAAATAAATCACCAGTTAATGGTTCGAGATATCGAATAATCGATGGTGATTCATACCCGACATATATTCCCAATCTACGTTGGGGACCCATCTTTGTGCGCTGAGGTGGTGCAATCGGGACATATACTGCGCAACCAAATATTCTGAGATGAGATATATTGGGTTCATGCCCAAATGTTAATTGTATAGGGGAGTATTCATGATAATGTTCGGTCTTATCCGCACCAATTTTGTTGCATGTAATATTGCATGCCCCAAGCTGTCAATGGCAATCCAGATCTCATTAATAATGGTCTGGCAATTAATTGTAAACGCTTTATAAGCGATTCAGCAAGTCCATTCTGTGTATGGACATGAGCAACAGGATGCTCAACTGTTATGCCAATTGACATACAATATTCATCAAACCTCTGGGATGAATATTCACCAGCATTATCCAATCGGATATTTTTTATTGTATAATGAGGGAACTGTGCTCGTAATTTAATAATTTGAGCAAGTAATTTTGCAAACGCAAGGTTGCGAGATGATAACAATGTTACATTGTACCATCGTGTTGATGCATCAATTAGCACCATAAAATATTTAAATGGTCCACATGGTGGATCTATAGGTCCACGTATATCGCCCTGAATTCTTTCAAGAAAACTAGGGCTTTCAGTTCCCACTTTTGTTGGTGAATGTTTGGAAATTAATTTTCCTTGGGAGCAAGCAACACATATATAATCATTATGTTGCAGCAACTTTTGTCCCTTTAATGAATGGCCTCGACTATTTGTAATAATTCGCCTCATCATTGTAGAGCCAGGATGGCCTAGGCGATCATGCCATATCATATATTCATCATTAAGCCTATGACTTCCAATAGACCTCTAGCCTATTTTGGGATGATATTCATTAGTGGGCCTATGGTCATCAATAAACCTCTGGTTTATTTGGGAAATATTAGACCTGTGGTCTAAGTGATAATTTTCAGTTATATTTATCTTTGAAAAATACAATCCAGAAGACAGAGCTGGTAATTTTTCTAATACATATTTCTTACCATGAGTGGTATTTGTAATTAATAAATATTCGACATTCTCTGAAGTCGATGTCTCGAGATGATACCTATTTTCTCGGATATCTTTAAAACTTAATAAATTACTTCGAGACTTGGGAGATAGGAGTGCATTTTTCACAATTAATTTTGTTCCCTCTGGGAAAATAAGGTTGGCTGTGCCAATTCCTTGTATAATATTTGCACTACCACATATTGTGTTTATGCTTGTATCTCCCTTTTTTAAATCAGAAAAATACCTTATGTCTTTTAGTATCGTGTGCGTTGAAGCACTATCAATAAGACATATATTATCACTTTTAAAATTTCCCATTTTGCTGGAAATAAAACAAGATATCATTAATATTAAAACAAGATTTAACATAAGAGAAATATTACAATATAGAGACAATAATATAGCACACATACAAAAGTAAAGACAGATACAGATGTTCAAAGCATAATGAAAATAATAATACAACATAACAATTAAACCAAATCATTATATAAATCATCAACTTGAAATTCTGGGATATTGGGCATATTCTCCTCAGAATTCATTCCGTCAATATGGTTTGTTTCAACCACCCCTTTTCCTTTATCCCTCTGGGAATCTTGATAAAGTTTCACCCAATGATCTCTGGTACGACAATTTTTGTACCTGTGCCCTTTTAGGCCGCATCTATTGCATTTTGCTTCTTCATAATTCTGTTTTTGGACATCACCTCTGGTGTTGCCCTGATTCTGATTACGTGTGTCTGTCGTAGGCCTAATGTAAACATTGTTGCGGAAATGATTTTTCCCACTGCCTCGGTTATACCTACGACCACGAGGTCTCTGACCTCGGCCACGACTACGGCCACGACCACGGCTGGAAGATTCAGTCACATGTGCCTCTGGCAATGGACTACTGCCAATTGGTCTCATTTCATGATTTTTTTAATAATAAATCATTATTCTTTTCAGCCAATAACAAAAACGTAATCAGATCAGAATATTCAGTGAAACCCTGTGCTCGGTATGTTTGCTGAAACACCGAATTGGAGGGGTGGAATGTAGAGAATGTCTTCTCTAGCATTTGTTTATCAGTAATTGTCTCACCATACAGTCTTAATTGTGACACGATATTAAACAGAGCAGAATTGTAATCATTTACTGATTTAAAATCCTGGAATCGTAAGTGTGACCAGTCATACTGGGCTCGAGGGAGATTTAGTGATCTTAAATGATCATATCTTTTTTCTAAATTCTCCCAGAGTTCATTTGGGTCTTTGACCGTTAAATACTGTGTTTTCAATCCCTCATCAAGATGATAGCGGATGAAAATCATAGCCTTCGCACGGTCTTGGCTTGAAGCCTGATTATCTTTTTCAATTATTTTTTCAAGACCCATTGATTCCAAATGGATTTGAACATCCATTTTCCAAGATAGATAATTATCTCCAGATACCATCAGTGGTCTGAAATCCTGCTTTGTCAAGTTAGTCATAATATAATTATTGAAATACAAAGATTAAATATTACCTCAAAGGAAATTCCGGCAGAGCTCCGTCAGTGGCTCGTGCTGATAACGTGTTATAATAAAACTATAATTGTATACCTATTAGCCAAATCTGTATATATATATATATATATCATGTAATATAATAAAGTAAAATAGCCTAATACACACATAGTTTCCCTCCACTCATCCTCCCTCTCACAATTCAACAATTAAAACACCCTCTTTCACACACTAATTTATTTACGATAATGCCATTATTGAAATATTAAAATTTGGAAAAAATCATTCTTAAAGGTCATTTGTATATTTTCAATGTATTTATTGCGTTCATTGTATTATTAATGTATTTGATTTGGTTAAATGACTGACTTCTCAATTCTTTCATTTTAATCCCCTATATATATGCCCTCATTTGTCCATCTATTTGCATGATTTACACTCTCCTCTCTTTTGCCATAGGTTTATCATTTCTCTTTAGTATCATTTTTTCTCCATGGCTTACGGCTGATTTTTTTTTGTTTTTTTAATTCATGTATTTAAAATCATCTCTTTCTTATGTGTTTGTATTTTACATTGCATGTATATTTTTTCTACTGCGTGTGTGTATTTAACAAATACATCTAACGTATTCTTATTACAATTCATTCATTGTATTTGGTTTATTTCAGTTTTATATAGTTTCTTATATGCTGTTCATATGTTTGTACATATATAATTTTTTTTTCTTTGTTTCTAAATGCAGTGATGGATTTTGATAATGTTGAATGGATGAGAGGCTTGAATGCATGCGCATCAATATTCTTCCCAAAGAGAGGTTATAGCAAGGGTGCAAAGTTGTTCATAACCTACATACGTGATAAGAGAATGGTCCCTTGGGATGAAGAAGACCTAGAGACATTTAGATTGACGTTGGAGTTTTTTGATCTTGCTGATCGTGAGATGGAGATTGTCTATGTATCATCCGATTTCCTTGATGAGATTAAGGATATTCTACAACGTATCAAGGCATCTGTTAATCGTTGGAAAGAGACTAGAAATGCTGAAAACAAATTTTTCGCTATTCCTTCAAATACCATGGAAAACACTATCATCTTTATGGAGTCTTTTTTCCGGAATATCTCTGAAATTTTTTTCAATGATTCAGTTCCTTATGTCGCTAGATTAGAGGATGTTTGGTTTGTGAAGATTCGTCCTCGCCTTCGAAAGATGTTGGCCAAATATAATCCCATAATATATGATGAATCTATGTAATTTTTGATTTCATGATTGAATTCGTTGAAATGAGAAGTACTGATATTTCCCCTTTTGTAAATTTAGTCTACGCATATGATGGACTCGATTTATACGATTCTTATGAAATCTATAATTATAAATTTATTTATTATTATTCTGTATCGGTTTTTATTTCTTTCGGTTTAGTCTTTAATGAAATAGTATATTTTAAAATTTAACTTTGTATATTTGAAAGTATAGTGTCTTTGTATCAATGACTTCATTTGAATCCATATGCTTAAATTACTTATTCCATTTACAGAATATTATTTTTTACAATGTAACATATACTTGATTTATTTTTTTGCACTTTAGTCTTTTGTCTATCAATAACAAATTTACATTCATTTGATTGTTGTAAATAAAAAAATTTAGTAAATATTTCATCATTATATGGATTCATTTATATTTTTCCGATAAATAACTTAATTCAATCATTTACGTTTATGCATCACATCAATGATGAGATTTCTAATAAATACAGTTCAACATTCTTTATGTTTTGATTTCAGTACCTCCATAGTAGTAATAATTGTGACCTTCCAACATATGTCTCTTTATCATACCGTCATTGTTATTTTCGGAATTACTCAATAATGAAGACTAATGATGCAAATTTCAATATTAGTTTTTAATCTTTAATTTTAATGCATAGATAAAGAATTTTCTTTTAGTTTGGATTAATTTCCTTTACAATATTAATCGAAATTTATTCGCGATGGTACATTCATTATATAGATAGCATGGAATAATTGCGATGTATGTTCGTCTCAATCTCATTGGTAATGTAAATATAGGACCGAAAATGCAAAAACCAATTTGACATTTTAATCTTTTATCATCAATGTATCTAGGTAATCTCAACGTACAAATGTTATAATCTGTACCTATTCTAGGAAATAATTCCGTTGGAAAATGTAATTTTACATAAGTGTATCATTATTTAACTATTTATTATTTAATTATACATTTACTCATTTATTCATAGTTATTCGTAATTTTAATCATTACAGTAAAAAAAATGAAACGTCTTCTTAATTATACAACCTTTTCGTGTGCTCGGTTTTATTGCGTTTACATGTCATAGGTAATATAAAATATACTAAATACATAATTTCAAATAAATGTACCACATTTCATGGTCTTATATATATTCATTATAATATCCGTAGACATTTCATGAATCGATTGAAGTTTTAGATTAATATCCAGGGCAATGGAACTCTCTCTTGAAGATATATATTCTTCGTCACAAGTAACTTTATAATTTCTTGGTTGCTTTGTTGTATTCTTTTTTTTTTCATTTTTTTAAATTTTATAAATTTCGTAATTTTTCTTTACTATTTTGTAGGTTGGATCCTACAATGTCAGTGCAACTGTTGTCGCTATAGATCGCTCTGCCGGTTGGTATATTTATACATGTAATTTGTGTTCGCGTGAGGTGAAGAAATTTCTCGGGTGTCCATTTTATTGCGTTACTTGTGCGAAGAGCGTGGAGTGCCCTTTGCTGCGGTATAGATTGAGAATAATTGTATCGGATTATACAACTACATGCTATTTTCTCATTAGAAATCAAGTGGCGGAAATTATTTTTGGAATGAATGCCGTCTCTTTATTCAATGGATTAACTGAGGTAATATTAATAAAGTTATATTTTTATAAGCCATTTATACTTATATTTGTTCGTTTCATTGTAATTTATTTCTTTTACGTTTTGTACGTTATTTAGGGAGAGGCTTTTCCTTCGCATATATCACAAGTGTTGCTGAATAAAAGGTTCATCTTTCGAGTAACAGTTCGAAATGAGGATTTGAGTTTTCTTCGTCCATTGTCGGTGGATCAAATGACTGCTGCACCCGTCCGCTGAAGAGGACATTCAATACGATGATGATTGCACTGCATCAAATATTATAATTTTGTTTTCATGTTCTAATTTCCTATTGGAACGTCATCTATAACATTTCCGTTTTCAAGTTATATGTTTGTATCCCATTTTCCAACTCTTCGTCTTCAATTTGGAAAAAAAAATGAAAATTGCCTCTGAAATTTTATATTTTATTTTTGTTTATGACACTCATGCAGTTTGTTTGTATGTCAAACTTAAGTAATTAGAATGATTATACATTCTCCAATATAATAATAATAAATCAAATACTATTATTCTGCAAAATAAATCTAAAATTCAAAACATTCATAAAAGATATAGATGTTATCTGATTTCTAGAGACGATATAAATGTCTAAAGATATAGAAGTAATTATAATTTTTAATTTTTATTGGATAACCTCTAATTATAATCTTTATTGTTTATTTATAGTTCATATAATTTTTTTTTCTAATTAAACAATTGTATTCTTTATCTTTTGAAAGTAATAATAATTTATTAATCTGCAAAATGTCATTTGCTATCCTCTCAAGTGATGATTATCGGATTTTATCCCACTTCCAATTTCAAATCATTTATTTGAATGCTGTGTTCAGTCTGTCGAATTGTTATTTTTCAACAAACAAAATTCAACTCTTCTGACACTAATTTATTACACTTCTGATTGTTACACTTCTGTCTCTTTACCTATATTTCAATGATTTTTTCGAATATACTAAAAAATTAGGACTGATTGTGCAAATTTTAATATTAGTTTTGAATCTTTTATTTTAATGCGTAGATAAAGATTTTATTTTTTGTTTGGATTAATTTCATTTAACTGAGGATTGTTCGAAATTTTTTCGTGATGTTGCATTCATCAAATAGATAGTATGGTATAATTCTTATTTGTATTTATAAATATACAGGTCCAAACATGCAAAAATGAATGTGGTGATTTAATCTTTTATCATAAAATATCAATATTAATATCACCTTAATAATTAATGAAAATCATAATTTTTCTATGAAAAATGTAATTTTACTTGAGCATATCATTAATTCACTCTGTATTATTTAATTTTTATAGAATAAAGATATATTCATACAATTGTTGTGACATTTTGGTTTCATTCTCTTCATCGTCATTTTATTCTTTTATCTGTTGTACTATATATCTCTTTCAATGCAAATTGATTTTTTTCTTTTGTGTGTTGATTCTGTAATATCTATTTTTAAAATGAAATAATCTTTTTAATTTATTAATTGATGTATGAGGTGTTTTCGCATTAAATCCCATCAACTGATATTATTATTAATCTTATTCAGACGCTTGCTTCTTGAAGTGGAAATAGCGGTCCAATATTGAATTGACTAATATCTACCTCCACCTACACCATTTACACATTATTCTAATCCTGTTCATCGTTAGGTTTACTCTTTCTGAGGTGTTGTCTGCTATCTGAGTTCTTCCACTTCTCATTTGTGCTCTGTCATTTGTTTTTTTCTCTGATGATTCTCTTTGTAATTTGAAGGTTTTGTTACCCAGTCGTTTAATATGAAGGAATTCCCTTGGGCTTTCAAGGTATGTTATTTTTAGTATTGTTTATTCGTTATTTTTTTTTTGCCCTTTTGCTCATTATATAGTTTTGTTGCCCTGATCTGTTGTCATTTCGGTTTAGATACTTTGAAATATTAATTTTTTTAATTATTTGCTTTGAAGCTATCTATCATTTTTTTTGGTTTCTGTTAATTCAATCGATAGACTGTTTTACACTCTTTTTGCATTCTAATTGATTGTCTTTTTGTTTGCGTTTTTACATGTCCATTAATAAAAAAATATTTACTACTTAAGATTTTATTGTATTTAGATTTTGATTGGTAGAGTTTGGATCAATATTGTAGATGGATTCAGCTAATTATTCGAACAGCCTTCGTGATATGTCTGATGAAGTGGAATCACTGATTCGGGTAGTTCTGCATCAGAATTTAGTATATATGCACTTGGTTGATTCAATGCGGTTAGTTTGGATATGTCCTATGTTTCTTTTAATATATCTCCGTTTGATTTATTTAGATAGCGTTCTTTTATCCGTTGTTTTCCTTTTGATCTCTATTACATATATTTTACCTGTTGGTATGTTTGCTTCTGTATTTCATGTTTTAGGATAACCTTATTGGTGAGAGTACGGTATGTGGCGTCACAACATTAATGGACATGCCGGTAGAGATACTGAATGAGATTGCAGCTAAAGTATCCGAGGAGTCGTTGGAGTGTTTGTTCAATATGGCATTTAGGTAAGTTTCAACAATGATTTTATGTTTATAATATATGTTCAATTCTATGATATTAATATAATGTGTATTTCATTTTTTCCATAAATGTTTATTAATAATGCAGCTGCAAAACTTTATTCAAGGCTGCACAATCGGAGGAGGTGTTTGTTCGATGCTCAATGGATTCGTTTGTTGATACAATGTTGGATGACTTGAAAGGGAATAAGCTGGATTTTTATAATGGTTGTTTCATTTCATTCAATTACGATATAACATTGCGTCAAACGATCGTAAGTGACATTCTTCGTTTTTTCTGATGATTTTATAGACAATTCTGTATTTGAACTATCATTGATTTATAATATATTAACATGTACAGATGAGTTCGTCTTGCTGAAAAATCGCCAATGGTGTATTTCACGTTTGGAATGGTCAATCAAATGTGGTCATGATGCTTCGAGATATTTTAAGTCTATCCTTCAGTTGACTTCGAAGGATCCGATGCTGATCAATGATGGTTTGAATGGAATGGTTCCATATATTTCAGACAAGGATCTGTTAGTTCATAGTCGGGATAAAGTGCTTCTGATTTTGGAACTCATTTGGACTGACAATTCACTATTTCTACCTGCTACCGTTAATTTTTGTAAAAATCCGTACCATGAGATCCCTGCAGCGACGCCGATTGATATGGATATGGACTATATGTTCGATGACCTGAAATGCCACATGTGCATTGCAACGAAGGAATGTCGCATTTTTTGTAATCCCCCATGGTTGCATTAAATTAGCACTCATTGTAGCTTAATCACAAATACTTTCATTTTCTACTTCAATTGTCTTAACATTTAATAGATAATCTGTCTTGATTTATTTTTGATTTTATTCTTCCTTTAGTTATTATTATTTGAATGTGAATGTCCCACGATTTGGATATTAATATTTTGTACCTCTACTCCAATCTTTATGTATGTCTGTTTATAATACATGGTACTAATAAGAAATATGTTAGTGTCCTAAACTATGTTTAATAATATTCATTACTAAAAACACAAAGACCCGTATGATTACTCAATTTTTGATGTGTAACGATTTTTCTATTGAATATGTTTAATATTTGAAATTAATATAAATGTATATATTTTTTAATGTGTGTTTAACCTCTCTAAATTATTCTTTAACCATCGATGAACTTTGAATTAACTTTGATGAACCAAACGATTTTTCGTGTAGATTATATTTTTTTACTAATTTTCTATTATATTATAATAATACCTTTTTTAATCTATATCAATTTGACTTTTCTTTGATTTATATTATATTTACTATACATTGTATGAATAGTAATATATTTATTTATATATTTGGCTGGATATTATATTAATTATGAATATATAGGACCAAAAAATAAATTACCAATACTATGTTTACACATTTTTTTTTGTAATCGATTATCGAATGATATTTTTCAACAAAAACATGACGAAGCATAAACATCTTTTTTCTTATGTAGGAATGACCAACATGATGCCTAATTAATACATATCATGTTTTTTTAACTCTGCTTCCAAATCTACAAGATATGTAAAGCAATTTCTTCCTAATTTCTTTTTCCCATAAAAGTTCCAAATCATTCATCTTCTTTGTTGGAAAGTCTTCGTAGAGTGCTGTCATTCTTTTGCAAAGTCTATTCAACTCCTCCGTGCTGTCAAGTAAAATATGTTTTGGAACATATAAGCATTCGTTCTTCGAGTCAGTAAACTGTAACACCCCGGATTTGATCACCCAGGCCAGGGCATTACCGCCACACCTTCCCAAGCAAGACGCGAACCATTTCGAGCTCACTTGAGAAGATGCTAAGGCTAAGTTGTACCAATACTTAAAAATAATTTAAAAACCATTCAATAAGTGCCCGAAGGTTTAAATCAGAGTTAAGTCAAATATACATAATTTAAAGCAGTGCGGAAGCTAAGGGCCAAACACGGCCAAACATGAGTTTGGAATTCGTAAAATAATTTAAAAACAAGTGCGACAAGTCTTCGGAAATTCCCATCCCAAATGTAAATGCCATGTGCTAATCTTCAACATCTGAAAAAAATAGAGACAACGTATCTATCAGTACAAAGGTACTGAGTAAGTTAATGTATAGCATAACGAATTTTAAAGTTTTTAGAAGAGAGATTTAAAAATAGAATTTGTAATTTAAAAAGGAAGGTCGAGTAAAAATAATTCCGGAAGATTTTTACACTTTGCCATACGAATAATATATCATTATTCATTTTTATCGAGAAAAACCATTCTTGGGGAATCAAACCCACAAGAGCTCAAACACATTCTTTTACCATTGTTTCCATATTTCAAATACATTCTTTTACCATTTTTGGGGAATCAAACCCGCAAGAGCTCAAACACCTTCGTTTACCATTGTTCATTATGATCGAGGACATCCGTCCTTGGGGAATCGAACCCGCAAGAACTCAATATACATCCTAGGGAATCGAACCCGTAGGAGTCAACAATATCCTGGGGAATCGAACCCGCAGGAAAAACATAAACCTTGGGGAATCGAACCCGCAAGGCAAGTGAAAGCAGCGGACCCTATACAGACACACTCCGGAGCCCTAGGTAACCCCTACGGATACACCTAGGAGTATAGACTCATACAATCACGCAACATAATAATATTTCCTTGGCGCCGTTTTGGCCACCAAAAAGAGGGGGCGGCCCAACGAGCTCACGCCAAGTGCACTTACCCTTCAAAGTTGGGCATCTAACTCGATCAAAACTCACAAAGTTTCAAAATTTACATTTTAATCATTAAAACCCATGTCTATATTTCCAGAATTCATAAGATTCACAAAAGAGTGGCAATTGACTCATTAATCATCAAAACGTACGAAACCAAGTTTACCGGTAATGAACACACCGTAGCAGTTTCGAATTCGCACTAGGAAATGTAGTAAAACTTTGTAGAAAATTCTGAAAATTTTACAGGTGCTAGGAGACATCAAAATAAACGTTTTTCTCAGAAATAGGCCTTAGCATATTCGGACTCTAAGTAGCCTAAAAAAAATCATTTCAGAAACTCATTTTTCAAAGGTGCAGAGATCACTGTTCATTCGACCACAGTTTGTTTAAAAATCCATAACAATTCGAAGAGTGATCCAAAAATTCTGAAATTTCACAGGAATAAACTAGACACATAGATGAACAATTTTCATGAAGAAACTAACCATCAAAAACCCTCGTAGCTAGGAGTAATACGGACTACAAAACTGAACATGCTAGGAATGAAATCTGTCATCATGCACTTCAGAAAATACCAGATGTTTTTTCGACGACCAAATCAAGTCCAAAAATTATAAAAATTTACAGAGATCATTTTTAAAGTGTTAGGAACATTTTTCATTTAGACAAGTTCTTCCAAAAATGAACGGATCTTGACGAAAAACGCTGAACAAATAAAACTACTCGGATAGAAACCCTAATAGACAGATTTGGCACAAGATGAAGATCGAACTATATCTCAAAGAATATTCAACCAAAAGCTCTAAAATTTGAGATGCACAACACTAACTTACATAGGACCAGATTAGAGTCGAAGATCTCCTCCTTGATTGCTCCAAAATCAACCAACACAGTCCCCTCTTCCACAATCTATCGAATGGATCCTATTTTGAGAGTTGTTGGAAGAATGCTTGGTGTTAGGGCTTGAAATCCGACCTTATGATTAAGGATTTGGATTAGAACACTTACCTAGATGTAGGAGGATGGATTGCAAGCCTCCAAACTCGACCAAGGCCCTAGGAACAAGAAGAACAAGCCTCCACTCTCACCAACACTCAAACTAATTTCTGATTTTCGGACTAGTGAATTGGGAGGAGTTTGGTGGGTGAGTTTGGATAGATTTAGGGGTGTGCAAGACTTCAAGGGCTGCCTTGATGTGTCTTGGAACTCTTGGGGGCTTAATGACAGTCCAAACCTCGAAATTACACCCCCCCATTACTCCCCATTCACCCCACTTCCCAACATGATTCAATGAATGTTTAATTGTACATGTATCTTTCTTAATCCAAGTTGTAGGGAGGTTTAATATATCCAAAAATTATCCAAATGAGTCCCAAAACATCCCCTAAAGTCTGAGGATCGGATTTGGATTGGTTGGAGTCGTCAAACCTCGAAAATGGAGCCGAAAACGCGTGCAATGCATGAGAGCACCATCCTGCCGCCGCCGCGGCGCTGGTGGCGCGCCGGCGCGTCGCCGCCGCGCGGCCACCTGGTCGCGTTTTCTTCTTCTTTTTTTTTTTTTTTAATATTATGATTTTAAATTCTAAAAATCATAATATGGAATTATCCGAGATCGTTGGATAATCCGATAACTCTCTTCGAGTTGCTATCGTCCGAAAATATTTAATTCCGCTCTCTCGGAATTATTTCGGTTGCGATAGTTAAATCCAAATTCTTAGATTGTTGGATTTAATTTCTCGACGTCGATTTCTCGGGTATTACAGTCTACCCCCCTTAGAAATCAACTTCGTCCTCGAAGTTGGGTCGCACTCGGAAAGCAACACCAACATAAGTAATTTTACACGCATAGAATTATTGAGGCTCGAAAATTAAATTCTTACCTCAACGCGTGACATCTCTGTGGGGTATCACATCCTCTCCCCCTTAGGACCGCAGTTATGTCCCCATAACTGCCTATGAATTTTCTTGCTGGTTGCGATTCTGTTGTGGTCTCTGTCCTTGATTATTGGGATGATTTGGCCAGTCGGCCGATTCCCGTGTGGAGGGTTCACCAGATCTAACCTCTTCTCGATCATCTCCTCACGAATATTGCATTCTCTAATCATGTGGTCTTCCCCACCACACCTATAACAAGTTCCACGCTTAGGGCACTCGCGTACCAGATGAGCTTTGTGGCACTGCGGGCATCGTGGTATGGATGTACCACGGGTGTCATTTCTCTTGTTGTTCAAACCTCTGTCTGCATTCTCCTTAGGTCCATTAAACTTAGCTTGACCATTATCCTTCCTCAGTTTGTTATTATTGTTGCTTCGATTCTTTTTCTCAAATCCTTGCGAGCCCTTGCTCAACTCACCATTGTCCTTTCGTTTCAGCTGCTGGACACGAGCAATTGCTACAGCTCGGTCATACACTGTCTGAAGTGTATTGTGTTGTCCTCCAACCAGTATCTCTCTGATACTGAGGTTCAACCCCATTTCAAATTTCTGAGCCTTGTCAGAATCAGTTGGTACAAGTCTCGGAGCAAAGCGAACTAGCTCCTTGAACTTGGTGTAATATTCTTGCACCGTTTTTCCTCCTTGTTTTAAGTTAATAAATTCTTCATACTTTGCAGCCTTAGTGCTAAGTGGATAAAAGCTCTCTCTCAGTGCTTCTTTAAATTCTTCCCATGTATAAACCTTCTCAACTTCGGCCGAATCTCCTTGGAGATGTTGCCACCACTCGTCCGCCTCTCCATCCAGATAATAGGTCGCCACTCGAACCTTCTCGTTCTCGGGGCATTTGACGGCAGTAAGAAGCTTGTCAAAAGTTCGGATCCAATTCTCCAACTTGGCTGGGTCCTCTTGGCCATCATAATGAGGTGGTTTGTAGGGGTTTACCAATGCTAGGTAGTTGCCTCGGGCTACCGGCGGTGGTACACTCGTTTGTGCACGTTGCACCTCGGCATTTCCTAGTGCTACGAGGACTTCCTCAATATTCCTTAGACGCTCATCCATATTGTTGGGAACAGGAGGCACTCGCCCTCCTATGATTTGAGGAATGTCATTGTTGTTAGGTGCGTTAGCATCACCACTGTTTGGGACTACCCTCCTTGGCCTTCCCCTAGGTGCCATTTCTGTTATCCAAGCACGCGAAGATGAGTTTCTAATCTAAGGCACGCTAACAGTCAGGAAGATCTAATAATAGGAAGGGTAAGAGGAGAGAATAGATATGTGCAAACTAAGCACCCTTGATCGAGTTCTAAGGCTAAAGCAAGAGTAGATTCAAGTTAGTGGCTCTAAGGCAAGGTCAATCGACATACCAACTAAGAACATTATCAAATACACGTGACATGCATATAAATACTTTGGAGCATTTTTAAAAAATGATGGATGTATGCAAATGCATCCCCCCCCCAAAAAAAAAATATTTATGCATTTTTCAAGACTTGTCGGAATAATTGTTATATAATTCCCATGGGTTTTAAAATAAATTTCCTTTCCATGGAAATAATATCTTAAAAATATTTATAATAATATTTAAATTTCTGGGCCTCTATATTGGGCCGAAAAATAATAGCTTTAAAAAAAATTTCCGGGCTCTGATACCACTTTGGTATCAGATAATATCTTTAAAATAATAGCTTTAAAATATTCCGGGCTCTGATACCACTTTGGTATCAGATAATATCTTTAAAATAATAGCTTTAAAATATTCCGGGCTCTGATACCACTTTGGTATCAGATAATATCTTTAAAATAATAGCTTTAAAATATTCCGGGCTCTGATACCACTCTGTAACACCCCGGATTTGATCACCCAGGCCAGGGCATTACCGCCACACCTTCCCAAGCAAGACGCGAACCATTTCGAGCTCACTTGAGAAGATGCTAAGGCTAAGTTGTACCAATACTTAAAAATAATTTAAAAACCATTCAATAAGTGCCCGAAGGTTTAAATCAGAGTTAAGTCAAATATACATAATTTAAAGCAGTGCGGAAGCTAAGGGCCAAACACGGCCAAACATGAGTTTGGAATTCGTAAAATAATTTAAAAACAAGTGCGACAAGTCTTCGGAAATTCCCATCCCAAATGTAAATGCCATGTGCTAATCTTCAACATCTGAAAAAAATAGAGACAACGTATCTATCAGTACAAAGGTACTGAGTAAGTTAATGTATAGCATAACGAATTTTAAAGTTTTTAGAAGAGAGATTTAAAGTTTGAGGAAACATGTCAAAAATCGAGTTTATTACGGAAACAGTTTACTGTCTCAAAACAGATTTGTCACAGTTCGGAAAATTGGCTTTTTGACATATCAAATGGACTCCAAAAATTCTGAAATTTTATATGCACATACTAGACATGATTATCTACAACTTTCATTTAGATTATAAAGACCAAATCGGACTACAATGTATAGAAACAAACTCACTAAGTTCGAACATGTTCATAGGCAGATTTCAAACACGTTTTGTCAAAACAGTTTCTTCTCGAAGCGATTTAAAATAGCAAACATTAACGAAAATGTCTGAAATTTTTACACAACCTAGATTAATATATTAGGATTAAAAGTCTAGTTTTGAGTTTTTGGGTTTGAACTCTCGAAATAGGGGTTTTGGTCCGATTTCAAATCTGTCACAGTTTCACGTTCGACTATCAAGGCAGGTTCTTTCTCGGCCGTTTTCAGATATCAAACCTCAATGAAAAATTATGAAAATTTTACACGAACTAGATCTATGTCTTAGGAGCGTTTTTCATGTTTTGAGTTTTTCCGTTTGAGCAGTTTTAAGGGTTCGAAAAATTCGCACACAATCGCTGCGCCGGGGGTTTTTCGTGTTGACAGATTTTAGAGTTACTAAATCTCTATGTTTGGTTACATTTTAAGTCACCCAAAACCAAGTAAGCATTAACTTACAGTGGGGATGATGTCTAGGACGTCTCTGGATCGATTGGGGTGCCCACGCTTGCTACGAACACGTCCAATTACTCCGTCTCAACAATTTGTAATACTAAGATCCTTGTTCTCCACGCCTCCTTGGTCGATTTTCGTCGCCGGAAAGTGATCGGAAAGCAAGAACTTTGTGTTTTCGGGTTTGGGAGAAGTTTGAAGAGTTTTAGAGGAATGGGGCTGCCTTTGTGAGTAGATTAGGGTTTAAAAATCTGATTATGGGGAATGGGATCCATCAAAATCGTCCCACAATCCCTTCCCCCGAATTGTGATTGAGTTTCCATAGTCGGGGAGTCGAAATATGGCAAGAAATCGCCCGAAATCGCATTGATTGCTGCTGCCTGTTTGGTGGCGCGGGGTTGGCGCGGTTTTTAGCCAAAATCCGCCCGGAGGGCGCGCCACCTGGTCTGGGCCGTGCGATCCCGTCGGGCCCTTTTCTCATCTCTTTCGGACTTCTGTCCTCCTACGTTTTCGGGCTCGATTTTTCGGGTCATTCTCGGATCATAAATTCTTATCTTAAATTTATCTCGACTCAAATAAATTTCATGTTTGAAATCTTAAGTCCGTCGGTCTCGGGTTCGTCGGCTTCCAATTCGTCGTCTTTTGACTCCCGTGCAATATCTTGTGTAATTAAATTTCTTCCGACTTCACGGGTTCTTGGAATTAGGATTATTTTCCTTCTTGAATTTAATTCCAATTATTTTGACTCAATTCATGGAATGTCTTCGGGCTTCCTTTCCCTCTTTTATTCCATTTTGAATTTTGAATCTATCGGCGTTTCATTTCCGAGCAATAATTTATTGTGATAAATTATTTTCTTCTTCTTGGAGATATTTCGACATTGATCGGAATAAATTTTATTCCTTTGGACGTTGATAAAAATCTGGGGTATTACAACTACTCTAATTTATTACATCAATTAGATAATAAATAAAAAATAGTAATTGTTTTATGTTAATTAATGAATAAACGAATTTATTTATTATAATTCATTTCTACGAATCTACTAATGTTTTTAGACTAAACGAATCATAATATGCTTAATTCTATTTAATTATCCCATTATCATATTTAATGACTACTCATATATCTAACGTATGTTTTAGGGATTGTAAATCATCATCTATATTTTTATTTCTATTGTAATTATTAATAGTTAGTGGAACACACGTTACATCCTTTACTTTGAATGCAATGTCGAGTCAATTGTCTTTTCTATTATCTGTCCCTCCACTTCTTCATTTTAATTGTTGTGGAGTAAATTGAATTCTGCCATCGTTGTAATTAAATATTGATCTTTCATTTCCTCATGTGTAATGGACTAATAATATTAAAATCTCTATTTGCCTATTTATTTTTATATATTCGAATTTTAAAATAATCTTCAAAGTTAATACCTCATTATGCATTGTTTAAATTTATTTACTTTTACCTATCCATCCAATTTAATGCGACTGTACATGCACTTTCTTATTATTTCTTGCACCTACGATTGAATTTTCTATATATACAGTTCATTTTTTATTTTATACATGTTACCCTTCGATTACATACATTATCAGAATTCTTTCATGGAAAAAACCGCTCAACGCCCTTTAAAGAAAAGATTGGTCCCAGATCATTGTCCATTAAAAAATGAAGATGATAGTGGGAAATGTATTATCGATTTGCCCGACGATGTTCTTGGTGACATAATTTCTCATGTTTCTGCTTCATCTTTACAGCATATGTTTAATGCTGGATACAGGTTATTCGTCATTCCAGTCCTCAATTGCTTCTTTATTACATTATTTTTAATTATTTTTTATTTTTTTGTTTCGTGTTTCTTTTTAAAAATATTTTAAGTATTATCGATTTAATAATTATACTTTTTCAGTTGCAAGTCTATCTATCGGGCTACGAAACATCCATTGGTTTATTCGCGTTGTTGTATGGATCAATTCCGATGGTATGCATGGCCAATGAAGTTTTCTGCTAAGGGTTTGCTCTATGAAAAGTGCATGCAAAATGGGAACAGAATGCCGTTTTTAGATATTGCTTTGGTTAGTACTCTTAAATACTTCGATTAAAAAACTCCATTATTTAATTATTTAATTTATTTATTGTATTTATTGTATTCGGAGAACCCTAATACTACTTTATATTTAATCCTAAAGGAGAAATATGCCAAGTGCAATGACCTAAATGCAGCTTTGGTAATTCTGGACGAATCCATCAGCTTGGGCCACGTTCCATCCATATACTTGAAGTGCATTTTCCTTCTGAGTTCTAACGACTCTGTTCATATAAAAGAAGCACTAAGTTTGTTTTCTTCAATATGTGGTGAAAAAAAAATTGTTGGTGTCTGCAAGGACAAAAGTTCTTCTTTGGTTCGGTACGATGTGGGACTTTCCAGATCTATTTCTGTCTTCTACTGTTAGGGTGTTTTGTGAAGAAAACGATCATATTATCAGCATGTTACGTGTATGGTTGGATGTTGATTACGAGCGAATGGATATTAATTGTTTAAATTGTATTGCTACCCGCGAATGCTGGCTTTTCCGGCCCAATAATCCTATTTATAGTTAATGATTATTTACTGTTATGAAATTTATTCTACTATAATTCTACTATCTGTTTAGTTTTATATCTTTGTTGTCTATTTAATTAATAATTTGGTCCTTTAATTAATTACATTATATACTGATATTCAATCTATTAAATTCGACTTGAGATTTGATTGACTACTTAAGACCTAGAAATCTATAATGAATGGATTGAATTTTTTTGTCATTATCAAATTTATTTCATAAACTGTATAATATAATTATTATTTATTAACATTAAATTTTTGATAGATATAATATTAGAATTATGATTCAAGTTTCGTGTATGCGTAAAAAATGATAATTAAATAATTCTCTTAATTTAGTTATAATATCTTAATGGAGTAGTAGATATTCGATCTTGAAAATAAATTAACCATTTTTAATTCTAATCTAATAATTTCGGAGACAGCAATTACAACAGACTTAATTTTGTTTTTTCCCAAAATTCTATTTACACGCGTCGAAACTATAAGTTGAATGACGTCCGTTCTGATTCAATGTCAATCTTCATTTCCCATTTAAATTTATTGACGTTCCATCACTACTTTTCCCGCAGGCTATGACTCTTCATATTTCATTCCAATTGCATATTATTATTATATTCTAAAAATATAATTTTTTTTAATCTTCCACGTCATATGCCTCTATATATACGTTTTATTCACTTCTTCCTAACCTGTGTCTCTCATTCTGTAATACCATAGAAATTGCCCGATATATATGTATGAATATATATATTTTGATCAATTCACTAAGTAGATTTTTAATCAAATCTATATATATTTATATGTTCAAATATGTGCTTAAAGATTAGTATATTATTTTCTACAAAACATACTTTGAAAAAAATTATATATATTTGTCTTTTCAAATAAATATATGGATTTCAATATCAAGTGTAATAAGTATATGGTTCATAGAATATTTTAAATCCATATACAAGTTTATATACACATATATACCTTGGTCTTGAAATAATCTTTCCAAACATGTACACATGTATATACATGTATATATTTACATGTTTAAATTATAATGAGAATTATCTATTTTCTATATATCCTTGATTAATCATTCTACCCATATTTTTTTTTATGAATTATTCTAGAATGCCATAATATAATTGGGAATAATTTGACTATGGTTTGAAATTGTAGGGTGGAATATTAATCATATCTTGTCATTTTCAAATAAAGAATATATTCCTTTTTGAAGCTATGTATGACTTACAAGATCACAAAAATTCCCACATTATGATTTTTTTTAAGATAAGAATCTTAATATATATATATAAAAAAAAAAAATTAAAAAAAAAAAAAAAAAAAAAGTTACTGTAGCATGCTACTGTAGCACGCTACTGTAGCATGCTACTGTAGCAGTCGGGATTTATGTGTTTTTGGGACTTTTTGCCATTTTTTGGGTCCCAAAGGTGGGAATCTTGATCTATCACGGGTGTGGCATCTTTTTGGATGTTATGTAATCAATCCCATCCCCATTCTCAGCCATTTTCATCAATCATTCACCCCAAACTCTCCAAAAACTCTCCCAAAAGCCAAACACTCTTCCGACGAACTTCCGGCGACTTTCCGACGAGTTTCCGGCAACCAAATCCAACCAAGGAAGTGTGTAGATCAAGGATTGCAGGCTTTGGATTGTTGGTAAGATGTTATTCAAGTTTCCTTATGATTTTAAGATCATAAACATCATACTAACTTACGAATCTTCATATTCGAACACAAATCGGAGCCAAGGGAAGAATAAATCGGGTGGAAGAGATTCGTTCGTGACATCCCGTGGATTCCGGACGACCCCGTGACTTCCTAGACATCATCCCCACTGTAAGTTAACCTTACTATGGTTTTGGGTGACTTAAAATGCAACCAAACATAGAGTTTTAAAAACTCTAAAATCTGTCAACAAGAAAAACCCCCGGCGCAGCGTTTTCGTATGAATTTTTCGAACCCTTAAAAGTCTTCAAACGGAAAAACCCAAAACATGAAAAACATTCCTAAGACATTAATCTAGCTACTGTAAAAATTTCATAATTTTTCATCGTGTTTTGGTATCCGAAAACGACCATGAACAGACCTGCCATCGACTTAGATCTTGAAATAGTGATAGATTCTTTATTCAAACTTGTTGGTTATTTTGACCTTGGATCTAGGCCGATCTAGGATTGGTGTTGAACATGAAAGTTGTAGATCTATGAGTTTAGAACATTTCTGCAAGTTTTTAGAATTTTTCGTTGAGATTTGAACCTCCGAACTCGAGCCGATCCGATCTGCGTTAGAACCAATGTCAAGAACCTTGACAGATTTCTTAACCGAACTTGATGAGCATATTTCTATTACTTCGAGTGTTCAAACCTGAAAACTCAAAACTAAGATTTTGATCCTAAGAGACTTCGGGGACGAAGTTGATTCTTAAGGAGGGTAGATTGTAATACCATAGAAATTGCCCGATATATATGTATGAATATATATATTTTGATCAATTCACTAAGTAGATTTTTAATCAAATCTATATATATTTATATGTTCAAATATGTGCTTAAAGATTAGTATATTATTTTCTACAAAACATACTTTGAAAAAAATTATATATATTTGTCTTTTCAAATAAATATATGGATTTCAATATCAAGTGTAATAAGTATATGGTTCATAGAATATTTTAAATCCATATACAAGTTTATATACACATATATACCTTGGTCTTGAAATAATCTTTCCAAACATGTACACATGTATATACATGTATATATTTACATGTTTAAATTATAATGAGAATTATCTATTTTCTATATATCCTTGATTAATCATTCTACCCATATTTTTTTTATGAATTATTCTAGAATGCCATAATATAATTGGGAATAATTTGACTATGGTTTGAAATTGTAGGGTGGAATATTAATCATATCTTGTCATTTTCAAATAAAGAATATATTCCTTTTTGAAGCTATGTATGACTTACAAGATCACAAAAATTCCCACATTATGATTTTTTTTAAGATAAGAATCTTAATATATATATATATAAAAAAAAAATTTAAAAAAAAAAAAAAAGTTACTGTAGCATGCTACTGTAGCACGCTACTGTAGCATGCTACTGTAGCAGTCGGGATTTATGTGTTTTTGGGACTTTTTGCCATTTTTTGGGTCCCAAAGGTGGGAATCTTGATCTATCACGGGTGTGGCATCTTTTTGGATGTTATGTAATCAATCCCATCCCCATTCTCAGTGTAATACCATAGAAATTGCCCGATATATATGTATGAATATATATATTTTGACCAATTCACTAAGTAGATTTTTAATCAAATCTATATATATTTATATGTTCAAATATGTGCTTAAAGATTAGTATATTATTTTCTACAAAACATACTTTGAAAAATTATATATATTTGTCTTTTCAAATAAATATATGGATTTCAATATCAAGTGTAATAAGTATATGGTTCATAGAATATTTTAAATCCATATACAAGTTTATATACACATATATACCTTGGTCTTGAAATAATCTTTCCAAACATGTACACATGTATATACATGTATATATTTACATGTTTAAATTATAATGAGAATTATCTATTTTCTATATATCCTTGATTAATCAATCTACCCATATTTTTTTTATGAATTATAATTGGGAATAATTTGACTATGGTTTGAAATTGTAGGGTGGAATATTAATCATATCTTGTCATTTTCAAATAAAGAATATATTCCTTTTTGAAGCTATGTATGACTTACAAGATCACAAAAATTCCCACATTATGATTTTTTTAAGATAAGAATCTTAATATATATATATATAAAAAAAAAAAAAATTTTAAAAAAAAAAAAAAAAAAAAAAAGTTACTGTAGCATGCTACTGTAGCACGCTACTGTAGCATGCTACTGTAGCAGTCGGGATTTATGTGTTTTTGGGACTTTTTGCCATTTTTTGGGTCCCAAAGGTGGGAATCTTGATCTATCACGGGTGTGGCATCTTTTTGGATGTTATGTAATCAATCCCATCCCCATTCTCAGCCATTTTCATCAATCATTCACCCCAAACTCTCCAAAAACTCTCCCAAAAGCCAAACACTCTTCCGACGAACTTCCGGCGACTTTCCGACAACTTTCCGGCAATCAAATCCAACCAAGGTAGGGTGTAGATCAAGGATTTGCAAGCATTGGATTGTTGGTAAGGTGTAAATCAAGTTTACTTATTGCTTTAAGATCATAATCAACCTTCTAACTTACGGATCTTTACTTGCAAAACACGTTCGTAGCCAAAGGAGAAGAAGAACGTGTTGCGTAGATCCGTTCGTGGCGATTTTGGACAAATCGATCAACTCTAGAACGTTCAAGAACTCACTCACTGTAAGTTAATAACTTACATATCAATATGGGTGGTTTAAAGACATCCGAAACATTGGATCTTAAACGAAACGTTGAAATCAAACCTAAAAACCCCAATCTACGTATTTTCTGAAATCCGACCAAAACTCTTACTTCGAGCGTTCAAACCTGAAAACTCAAAACTAAGATTTTGATCCTAAGATCTTAAGCTATATTGTGTAAAAATTTCAGAGATTTTCATCAAGTTTTGATACCCCAAATCAAGTCGGACATATTCTGCGTTTTTAAAAATTTTCAAAAGTTGACAGATTTCATAACCGAACTTGATGAGCTTATTTCTATCATTTCTAGTCCAAACCAATCTTCATGATCTAAACAAAAGTTGTAGATCTATGAGTCTTGAATACCTCTGTAAAATTTCATGCACTTTCATTAAGATTTGCTATCCCAAACCGCGTCGAACATATTCTGTGGTGCATGAACCTTTCGGAAACTGAGACAGATTTTAAGACCGAACTTAGTAGATTAATCTGACTTAATCCGTGATGAATTTGCATAATTTGCCTCTAATAAAACTTGTTTATTTTGGTGTCTTTTAAGTGCCTGTAAATTTTCAGAATTTTTGGAGTTCATTTGACATGTTAAAAAGTCAAATCTTTGACAGATGTCAAACCTGAATCCTGACAGCTTTTTGTTTGTGTAGAAAACTTGATTTTTGACATGCTTCCCATCATTTTTCCCAAAAACTCAAAACATGAAAGTTGTTCATTGGGATGTATTTGAGCTACTGTGAAAATTTCAGATTAATCGCCTAAGAAATGGATTTTTAAACTGAAAAGGCGTAAACTGTGACATCGATCGGTTTTAAACTTGTGAAATTTTGAAATCTCTAAACAACGATCGAAATCTTGTGATACGATAAAGTTGTATTTTTGGAAATCCCGTTACACTAAAGTTGAAACGATATCGGTTTCATTGGGGGGTGAGTGCTCTGCAGGGTGCCCTCCTAATTATTCATTTTGTGCCTAAACGGCAATGATGATTACGCGCGAAAGATTGCCAAAATGGCATCTTATATTTTTGGGCCTATCCTCTCGGGTGTATCCGTATGGGTTACTCGAGGCTTGACGGAGCGGTACTGGATATGGCGTATTTGGTCACAAGAGACCAACGGCCTACCCTCTCGAGTGTATCCGTATGGGATACTCGAGGCTCGACGGAGTGGTACTGGGTATGGCGAATCGGCTGCGGCCGCCGGAATACCGGCTAAATGAGATGATACTTATGAAATTGGCTGAGGCCGCCGGAGCACCGGCTAAATGATACTATTGATATTGGCTGCGGCCGCCGGATCACCGGCTAAATGATATATATTGTTGAGATGATGGCGTAACGGGAAATATATTAAAAAGCTCAGATTTTATGAAATTGGCTACGGCCGCCGGATTGCCGGCTAAAATTAAATATTGTTGAGATGGAGGCGTATCGGGGAGAATTTTTAAAAGCTCAAATTTTTATTTACTTACTTACGGCATTATTCATGTTTTTAAATCATGTCTTAAATAATTGCCCATGCTTAAGTTTTAAATTATGAAATTAAATGTGTCTTTAAAGTATGCAATTATAATCACATTTTTTTTATAAAATGTTTTTATGCATGGCAAAAAGTTTTATCTTAATTAATAAAAATCTAACCCCTTTATTGCTATGTAAGGATTGACTTACTCAGTATTTTATAATACTGATAAAAACCGTTGTTCATTTTTTTTCTGTTACAGAGTACGGAGCATGATCACTCATTGGGGGATCATTTTGGACACTTAATTATTTATTTTACGTGACTTGCATGAACGGGTCTGTTTAACCCGTGGTTTGGCCATGTCGGCCCTATATTTTAAATTCCGCTGCATACACTTTACTTCCGCTGCGTACTTTATATTCTCGATGCAACTCTGATGTAGTATTTTTAAATTACTTATGAATGGGCTGTTTGAACGTATTAAATTCTGAAAAACCATAGCCTTGCATCTCTTTAGTGAGCTCGGAGAAACCGTGTCTTGCTAGGGAGGTGTGGCGGTGGCATCCCGGCCTGGGTTACCAAAACCGGGGTGTTACAATGTGGTATCAGAGCCCAGAATATTTTAAAACTACTATTTTAAAGAGCCCGGAATATTTTTAAACTATTATTTTTGAATATTATTATTTTAAAGTTATTATTTCTAAACTAGTAATATATTTTAAAGAGCCCAATTATTATTTTGAACTTAAAGCCCAAATTTTTAGTCCAAAAATTTTTTTGAAGCCCAAGAAATTATTTTGGCCCAATAGCCTTGTTTTTATTTAAAGCCCAAATAATTTATTTCTTTCGGCCCAATATAGTGGCCCGAACTTTTTATCCTTATTTTAATATATCCATGGAATAAATTTATTTTAAAACCCATGGATAAATAAATGCATGCATAAAATTTTTTTTATCAGGGGGAATCATCACTGCATGTGCATATTGCATTTCTATACCTTATAGAACCTAGAAGCGTTATGTTGTAACCTAGATCTTTTTCTTGCGCTAGATGGCTAACCAAGACATGATGAACTTAATGGTCAAAATGATGAACGCTCACTTTGATTACCAACAAACCATACAACAAATGGAACATCGTATGGCCCAATTGGAGGCAAATCTGCACCATATGGGAAGCTTAAGAGAGGCGGACCACCACCGCATAAACCAGCTCGAAGACCAAATCCAAAACCTCACTACACAAAATCTATGTTTAAAGGAGCTTGTTGATGCTCATGGGGATGACTTGAACCACATTTTCGATGACCTACTACCGTCAAGCCCGGTGGAGGAAGATCCGGAGGAGGATCCCACCACTGTGCCGGAGGACGCCTAGAAACGATAGAAGGATCCTATTTTGGTATATCCTATCACTTGTAATAAAAAAAATAAATAAATAAATAAATAAATAAATAAATAAATAAATAAATAAATCAAGTTTTTGTTTGAACACTCTCTATTCCAAAAAAAAAATTATGATTGAATTCCCAAACAACAAATCCATCTCAAACGCACGGCTCATTTAACCTTGAAACCCAAGACCCTGAAACCCTAGACCCTGGGGTTTCGATAATCATTGTATAAACCCTTTATTATATTTTCCTTAAAATCTAAATCACTTGTTCTTGTAACAGAATGGCACCGAGAGGGAGACCGCGCGTCCAACCCATTCCTCCCAATACCAACGAAATACCTAGGCAACCTGACATGCCGATACCAAACGTGGGTGTACACGCTCAGGAAGAGCCAGCAGGCCCTATACCAGACAACATAGGTAATCGCCTGCGCACTCTAGAAGAGGTTCTCATTGCGATAGGGAACGCGCAGGTGAACCAAGGCCAAGCGGCTGCGGCACCTCCACCACAAGCTCGCATTAATTACCTAGCCATGGTGAACCCATACCAACCGCCGCACTATGCAGGCGAGGAAGACCCTGCAAAACTAGAGGAGTGGATTAGGACCTTCGACAAGTTGTTAAGCGCAGTTAAGTGCCCAGAAAGGGAAAAGGTGCATGTGGCCTCATACTACTTGGGAGGTGAAGCAGACGACTGGTGGCAAGCCACCCAGGGAAAGATACAAGAGGAAGATGTGCCCTATTCATGGACTGAAATGATGGAACTGCTCAGGGACCGATTTTACCCCCTGAGTACGAAGGCGGCCATGTACGAGGAGTTTTTGGCACTGAAACAAGGCGGGCAGACTGTACAAGAGTATTACACTCGATTCAAGGAGTTGGTGCGCTTTGCACCAAGACTAGTACCGACAGACGTAGAGAAGGCACAAAAATTCGAGATGGGATTGAACTTGTCCATACGGGAAGTGATCACTGGTGTCCATTACCCGGACCTGCAAGCAGTGTATGATCGTGCAGTTGCTGTTGCGAGGGTGCAACAACTGAAGAGGAGGATGAGTGGAGAGTCCAGCCGGGGACCTCAGGGGCAAGATAAGAGGAACAGGGATAACCGCACCGGTAACAATTCTGGAGGAAACAACTTTCGGGTAGGCCTGAACAGACCCCCTCAGAACAACAATAGGGGAAATGGTGGGAGAACATTTTTCCAGGGTAACCCTGTGCCACCATGCCCAAGATGTGGGAAACCTCACTTGATTAGGGGATGCCCCCAACAGGGCACATGCTTCAGGTGTGGTCGATTTGGTCATCGGGCGAATGAGTGCCGGACTCGAATTGAAAACATCACCAAGCGAGAGGACTTGATTATGGGGCCAGCACAGCCTCGTAACCAAAATGGACGGAATGGTAACTATCAAGGGTACAGACCCCCTCAGAACCAGAATCAACGCCCTCCACAGAATCCAAATCAGCAACAGAATCAGAACCCGAACCGGGATCAGCCGGGCAACCAAGGACGGCCCATGGGGAGATTGAATGTTATCAACCAAGCAGATGTGCCTATGCAGGGTGACGTGATGGCAGGTACATTCCATGTTTTAAGTACACCCCTTAAAGTTCTGTTTGACTCAGGAGCTAGTTGTTCGATTATATCATCAAGAGTCTTATCTGAACTAGATCTACCTAAGTGCGAACTGATTAACTTAGAAATTCAACTACCATCAGGAGAGGTAGTACCATGCTCTAAACGTTATAACGGGATTCCGATAGTTATCAAGAACATAGAATTTTTCGCAAACTTGGTAGAATTTAATTTAAGGGACTTCGACGTTATACTGGGAATGGATTGGTTGACCCGGTATAAAGCGGTAATAGAATGTCAAAAGCAGAAGATCACCTTGTCGAAAGGTAGGGGAAAGAGAGTCATCTTTTACTCTCAACCCCCTAAGAGGAGCAACAAGGTTGTTAACGCTCTCAAGCTTCGTAGCTTAATGCATAAGGGATACGCGTTGTATGCATGCTACGTTCACAACCTGGAGGCGGAAGAGAGCAAGGTTGACGACATCCCAGTGGTGAGAGAATACCCGGACGTATTTCCTGAAGACATCCCTGGTATGCCACCTGAGAGAGATCTTGAATTCACCATAGATCTCATTCCGGGAACGGAACCTGTCTCGAAGGCCCCTTACCGTATGGCACCACTGGAAATGAAGGAGTTAAAGGAACAACTCGAAGAGTTGTTGGAGAAAGGATACATAAGACCAAGTACGTCCCCGTGGGGAGCACCGGTCTTATTTGTTAAAAAGAAGGACGGAGGACTACGCCTTTGCATCGATTACAGAGGACTCAATCAAGTGACCATCAAGAACAAGTATCCATTACCAAGGATTGAGGACTTATTTGATCAATTGAAGGGGGCGTCGGTGTTCTCAAAGATCGACTTGCGATCCGGTTATCACCAGCTGAGGATTGCGGAGAAGGATATCCCGAAGACGGCATTCCGAACTCGTTACGGACACTACGAGTTCACAGTATTATCCTTTGGGTTAACAAATGCACCTGCAATGTTCATGAACCTCATGAACGATGTATTTAGAGAATTGTTAGATCAAAGCGTCGTGGTGTTCATCGACGACATCCTGATCTACTCGAGAAGCGAGGAGGAGCATTCCCAACATTTGCACCAAGTGTTAGGGATTTTGCGCAAGAACCAACTCTATGGCAAACTATCCAAATGCGACTTTTGGTTGAAGGAAGTAGCATTCCTTGGGCACATAGTATCCGCCACTGGAGTTTCAGTGGATCAGGCAAAAATTTCGGCGGTGACGGAATGGGTATCGCCGACGAGTCCAACTGAAATACGGAGCTTCCTTGGGCTAGCTGGTTATTATAGGCGATTTGTGAAGGACTTCTCAAAAATCGCACGCCCGTTGACCCAGATGTTGAAGAAAGGGGTAAAATATGACTGGACCAGTGAGTGTGAGTCCGCGTTTCAAGAACTGAAAAAGCGACTCACCAGTACACCCGTACTAGCACTACCATCAGAGAATGGTGACTTCGAGGTTTACAGTGATGCTTCAAAGGAAGGTCTAGGATGTGTTTTGATGCAAGACTCGAGAGTCATTGCATATGCTTCGCGCCAATTGAAACCTCATGAAGCGAACTACCCAACGCACGACTTGGAGTTGGCGGCAGTCGTGTTCGCTCTGAAAATATGGAGACACTACCTTTATGGGAGAAAGTGTCGGATGTTCACAGACCACAAAAGCCTCAAATACATATTCACTCAAAAAGAGCTAAATCTGAGACAACGGAGATGGTTGGAACTAATCAAGGACTATGATCTCGAAATTTCTTACCACGAAGGGAAGGCCAACGTAGTAGCCGATGCCTTAAGCCGGAAGACCCAACATGTGGCGAATTCGTTGGTGATTCCGCCGGCATTATATATGGACTTGGCAAGATTGAGCTTAGAACTAGTGCATTCGGGCACTGTAAATGAAATGGTCAACGCCATGGTAATCGAATCAACCATATTTGACGAGATCAAACTCGCCCAACCGGGCGACGCAAAGTTGGAAAGGATTAAGGAGAACATTGCCAACGGGAAGGCAATAGGATTTGCTATCCATGAGGACGGAAGCATTCGTTTCAAGGGAAGATGGTGTGTACCACAAAAATGCGTGGAGATAAAACAAAGATTGATGGAAGAAGGGCATAACACACCTTACTCGGTTCACCCTGGAGGCGACAAATTATATAAGGATTTGAGGAAGATTTACTGGTGGCCGAGGATGAAGAATGAAGTGGCAGAATTTGTAGCGAGATGCCTCACGTGCCAAAAGGTCAAAGCCGTGCGACAGAAACCCTTAGGATTGATGCAACCATTGGAAATCCCGAGTTGGAAGTGGGATAGTATCTCTATGGATTTCGTTTCGGGATTACCACGATCACCAAGAGGAATGAATAAGATATGGGTGATTGTCGATAGGCTAACGAAGACGGCCATTTTTATTCCAATGAAGGACACTTGGACCATGGACCAATTAGCAAGAGCGTATATTGACAATGTGGTACGAAGACACGGGGTACCACATGACATTATCTCCGATAGAGACAGTAGATTTGTCTCTCACTTTTGGACCAAGTTACAAGAAGCCCTCGGTACGCAGATTAAGATGAGCACCGCATTCCACCCAATGACGGATGGACAAACTGAGAGAACAATCCAAACGTTGGAAGACATGCTGAGAGCTTGCGTCCTAGAGTTTAAGGGTAGCTGGGAAAATCATTTACCCCTAATTGAATTTTCCTACAACAATAGCTACCATGCTAGCATCGGCATGGCACCATTCGAGGCATTGTATGGTCGAAGGTGCCGAAGTCCGTTGAGTTGGGAAGGGAATGATAAGACAGTGATAGTAGGACCACAACTCGTAGAAGATATGACCCAACAAATCAAAGTGATTCGAGGAAAGATGAAAGCGGCCCAAGACCGACAGAAAAGTTATGCCGATGTGAGACGGCAAGACCTAGAATTTCAAGTTGGGGATAAGGTCATGTTAAAGATATCACCGATGAAGGGGGTTATGCGTTTTGGCAAACGAGGAAAGTTAAGCCCTCGATATATAGGACCTTATGAAATTCTAGAAAAAGTCGGGAATTTAGCATATCGTCTAGCCTTACCGCCACAATTGGCTAGAGTTCACAACGTGTTCCACATATCACAATTGAAGAAGTATGTGCACGATCCGACCCATGTACTCCAACCGGAAGGAATTGAATTGGATGATGACTTGAGCTATGAGGAAATTCCGGTACGAATACTCGATGTTAAGGAGAGAGTAACAAGGAACAAAGCCGTGAGAATGGTCAAGATTCTTTGGTCGAACCATGAAAGTGAAACGGCGACATGGGAGTTAGAATCCGACATGAAGGAGCGTTACCCGACCCTATTCCAAAACGGTGCAACCGCAGTTATGGGGACATAACTGTAATCTTAAGGGGGAGAGGATGTAACGACCCGAATATTTTGTATCCCAAATGAACAAATTCTAATTGTTTTGAACTACGTAATGACTTGATCCCTTCACAGGGTACGTAGGCAACTTGGAAATTTCAATTCTGGGTTCAGTCGAATAATATCAAACAACAAAACACAATGACACAACCACAATCAATCAATCGGTCAATAAGTCGCGCAACTTCGGGGACGAAGTTGATTCTTAAGGAGGGTAGATTGTAATACCATAGAAATTGCCCGATATATATGTATGAATATATATATTTTGACCAATTCACTAAGTAGATTTTTAATCAAATCTATATATATTTATATGTTCAAATATGTGCTTAAAGATTAGTATATTATTTTCTACAAAACATACTTTGAAAAATTATATATATTTGTCTTTTCAAATAAATATATGGATTTCAATATCAAGTGTAATAAGTATATGGTTCATAGAATATTTTAAATCCATATACAAGTTTATATACACATATATACCTTGGTCTTGAAATAATCTTTCCAAACATGTACACATGTATATACATGTATATATTTACATGTTTAAATTATAATGAGAATTATCTATTTTCTATATATCCTTGATTAATCAATCTACCCATATTTTTTTTATGAATTATAATTGGGAATAATTTGACTATGGTTTGAAATTGTAGGGTGGAATATTAATCATATCTTGTCATTTTCAAATAAAGAATATATTCCTTTTTGAAGCTATGTATGACTTACAAGATCACAAAAATTCCCACATTATGATTTTTTTAAGATAAGAATCTTAATATATATATATATAAAAAAAAAAAAAATTTTAAAAAAAAAAAAAAAAAAAAAAGTTACTGTAGCATGCTACTGTAGCACGCTACTGTAGCATGCTACTGTAGCAGTCGGGATTTATGTGTTTTTGGGACTTTTTGCCATTTTTTGGGTCCCAAAGGTGGGAATCTTGATCTATCACGGGTGTGGCATCTTTTTGGATGTTATGTAATCAATCCCATCCCCATTCTCAGCCATTTTCATCAATCATTCACCCCAAACTCTCCAAAAACTCTCCCAAAAGCCAAACACTCTTCCGACGAACTTCCGGCGACTTTCCGACAACTTTCCGGCAATCAAATCCAACCAAGGTAGGGTGTAGATCAAGGATTTGCAAGCATTGGATTGTTGGTAAGGTGTAAATCAAGTTTACTTATTGCTTTAAGATCATAATCAACCTTCTAACTTACGGATCTTTACTTGCAAAACACGTTCGTAGCCAAAGGAGAAGAAGAACGTGTTGCGTAGATCCGTTCGTGGCGATTTTGGACAAATCGATCAACTCTAGAACGTTCAAGAACTCACTCACTGTAAGTTAATAACTTACATATCAATATGGGTGGTTTAAAGACATCCGAAACATTGGATCTTAAACGAAACGTTGAAATCAAACCTAAAAACCCCAATCTACGTATTTTCTGAAATCCGACCAAAACTCTTACTTCGAGCGTTCAAACCTGAAAACTCAAAACTAAGATTTTGATCCTAAGATCTTAAGCTATATTGTGTAAAAATTTCAGAGATTTTCATCAAGTTTTGATACCCCAAATCAAGTCGGACATATTCTGCGTTTTTAAAAATTTTCAAAAGTTGACAGATTTCATAACCGAACTTGATGAGCTTATTTCTATCATTTCTAGTCCAAACCAATCTTCATGATCTAAACAAAAGTTGTAGATCTATGAGTCTTGAATACCTCTGTAAAATTTCATGCACTTTCATTAAGATTTGCTATCCCAAACCGCGTCGAACATATTCTGTGGTGCATGAACCTTTCGGAAACTGAGACAGATTTTAAGACCGAACTTAGTAGATTAATCTGACTTAATCCGTGATGAATTTGCATAATTTGCCTCTAATAAAACTTGTTTATTTTGGTGTCTTTTAAGTGCCTGTAAATTTTCAGAATTTTTGGAGTTCATTTGACATGTTAAAAAGTCAAATCTTTGACAGATGTCAAACCTGAATCCTGACAGCTTTTTGTTTGTGTAGAAAACTTGATTTTTGACATGCTTCCCATCATTTTTCCCAAAAACTCAAAACATGAAAGTTGTTCATTGGGATGTATTTGAGCTACTGTGAAAATTTCAGATTAATCGCCTAAGAAATGGATTTTTAAACTGAAAAGGCGTAAACTGTGACATCGATCGGTTTTAAACTTGTGAAATTTTGAAATCTCTAAACAACGATCGAAATCTTGTGATACGATAAAGTTGTATTTTTGGAAATCCCGTTACACTAAAGTTGAAACGATATCGGTTTCATTGGGGGGTGAGTGCTCTGCAGGGTGCCCTCCTAATTATTCATTTTGTGCCTAAACGGCAATGATGATTACGCGCGAAAGATTGCCAAAATGGCATCTTATATTTTTGGGCCTATCCTCTCGGGTGTATCCGTATGGGTTACTCGAGGCTTGACGGAGCGGTACTGGATATGGCGTATTTGGTCACAAGAGACCAACGGCCTACCCTCTCGAGTGTATCCGTATGGGATACTCGAGGCTCGACGGAGTGGTACTGGGTATGGCGAATCGGCTGCGGCCGCCGGAATACCGGCTAAATGAGATGATACTTATGAAATTGGCTGAGGCCGCCGGAGCACCGGCTAAATGATACTATTGATATTGGCTGCGGCCGCCGGATCACCGGCTAAATGATATATATTGTTGAGATGATGGCGTAACGGGAAATATATTAAAAAGCTCAGATTTTATGAAATTGGCTACGGCCGCCGGATTGCCGGCTAAAATTAAATATTGTTGAGATGGAGGCGTATCGGGGAGAATTTTTAAAAGCTCAAATTTTTATTTACTTACTTACGGCATTATTCATGTTTTTAAATCATGTCTTAAATAATTGCCCATGCTTAAGTTTTAAATTATGAAATTAAATGTGTCTTTAAAGTATGCAATTATAATCACATTTTTTTTATAAAATGTTTTTATGCATGGCAAAAAGTTTTATCTTAATTATTAAAAATCTAACCCCTTTATTGCTATGTAAGGATTGACTTACTCAGTATTTTATAATACTGATAAAAACCGTTGTTCATTTTTTTTCTGTTACAGAGTACGGAGCATGATCACTCATTGGGGGATCATTTTGGACACTTAATTATTTATTTTACGTGACTTGCATGAACGGGTCTGTTTAACCCGTGGTTTGGCCATGTCGGCCCTATATTTTAAATTCCGCTGCATACACTTTACTTCCGCTGCGTACTTTATATTCTCGATGCAACTCTGATGTAGTATTTTTAAATTACTTATGAATGGGCTGTTTGAACGTATTAAATTCTGAAAAACCATAGCCTTGCATCTCTTTAGTGAGCTCGGAGAAACCGTGTCTTGCTAGGGAGGTGTGGCGGTGGCATCCCGGCCTGGGTTACCAAAACCGGGGTGTTACACTCAGCCATTTTCATCAATCATTCACCCCAAACTCTCCAAAAACTCTCCCAAAAGCCAAACACTCTTCCGACGAACTTCCGGCGACTTTCCGACGAGTTTCCGGCAACCAAATCCAACCAAGGAAGTGTGTAGATCAAGGATTGCAGGCTTTGGATTGTTGGTAAGATGTTATTCAAGTTTCCTTATGATTTTAAGATCATAAACATCATACTAACTTACGAATCTTCATATTCGAACACAAATCGGAGCCAAGGGAAGAATAAATCGGGTGGAAGAGATTCGTTCGTGACATCCCGTGGATTCCGGACGACCCCGTGACTTCCTAGACATCATCCCCACTGTAAGTTAACCTTACTATGGTTTTGGGTGACTTAAAATGCAACCAAACATAGAGTTTTAAAAACTCTAAAATCTGTCAACAAGAAAAACCCCCGGCGCAGCGTTTTCGTATGAATTTTTCGAACCCTTAAAAGTCTTCAAACGGAAAAACCCAAAACATGAAAAACATTTCTAAGACATTAATCTAGCTACTGTAAAAATTTCATAATTTTTCATCGTGTTTTGGTATCCGAAAACGACCATGAACAGACCTGCCATCGACTTAGATCTTGAAATAGTGATAGATTCTTTATTCAAACTTGTTGGTTATTTTGACCTTGGATCTAGGCCGATCTAGGATTGGTGTTGAACATGAAAGTTGTAGATCTATGAGTTTAGAACATTTCTGCAAGTTTTTAGAATTTTTCGTTGAGATTTGAACCTCCGAACTCGAGCCGATCCGATCTGCGTTAGAACCAATGTCAAGAACCTTGACAGATTTCTTAACCGAACTTGATGAGCATATTTCTATTACTTCGAGTGTTCAAACCTGAAAACTCAAAACTAAGATTTTGATCCTAAGAGCTTAAGCTATGTTGTGTAAAAATTTCAGAAATTTTCATCAAGTTTTGATACACCAAATTGTGTCGGACATATTCTGCGTTTTAAGAATTTCCAAAGGATGACAGATTTTATAACCGATCTTGAGGAGCTTATTCCTATCATTTCTAGTCCGAATCAATCTTTGAGTTCTAAACAAAAGTTGTTGGAAATCAAGTCTAGTAAGTCTCTGTAAAATTTCAGAATTTTTAAAGTCAATTTGATATGTCAAAAAGTCAAATCTTTGAAAGGTGTCAAACCTGAATCCTGACAGCATACTATTTCTGTAGAAAACTTGATTTTTGACACGCTTCCCATCGTTTTTCCGAAAAACTTAAAACACGAAAGTTGTTCATTGGGATGTTTTTGAGATGATGTACAAATTTCAAATCAATCGCCTAAGAAATGGATTTTTAAACCAAAAAGGCGTAAACTGTGACGCCAAATGATTTTTAAATCGAAGAGATTTTGAAATTCAAAACGAACGGTCGAGACGTTGAATTACGATATATCTATACTTTTGAAAAATCCCGTTACACCAAATACAAACATTTTCTTTAAAAGAATTCTTTTGAAACATTGGGGACTTGTGACCAAGTTTGATATTATCAATATGATTCATGCGGGTTTGATTCCCAATGATGTATTTGAGTTCTTGCGGGTTAGATTCCCCAAGGGCGATTGTATGTTGATTCCTGCGGGTTAGATTCCCCAGGATGTATTGAGTTCTTGCGGGTTAGATTCCCCAAGGGCGATTGTATGATTTCCTGCAGAAATATTGGTTATGAGGATTGCGGTCACAAGAGCCCTGGTGAATGGTGAACTATAAAAGAAACGAAAAATATTTTGAGAAATGATACTTTTGAAATTGGCTGAGGCCGCCGGATCACCGGCTAAATGATACTTTTGAAATTGGCTGCGGCCGCCGGATCACCGGCTAAATGATATATTGATGAAATGGTTATGTAACGGGAGAACAAAATATTTAAGGTTTTTAAGTCTTTATGCCTTGCAAATCATTTTCCTACAAGAAATCTTTTTATTAAATTTAACTAAAGGCTTTGAAACCCCTAACCCATGCTATGTGTTAGCTTACTCAGCGCGTTTTTGCTGACCCAAACCATATATCTCCTTTTTCTTACAGAGTACGAAGAATATGCATCGTCATATGCATACATGGGAACATTAGGGGAAATCTTTATTTAAAATCCCTGCATTTAATTACGACTTGCATGAACGGGTCTGTTTAACCCGTGTTTTGGCCATGTTGGCCCTATATTTAAATTCCGCTGCAACTTTGATGTATTATCTTTAAATTATCTATGAATGGGCCGTTTGAATATTTTAAATCCTGAGAAATCATAGCCTTGCATCTCTTTAGTGAGCTCGGAGAAACCGTGTCTTGCTAGGGAGGTGTGGCGGTGGCATCCCGGCCTGGGTTACCAAAACCGGGGTGTTACAATGTGGTATCAGAGCCCGGAATATTTTTAAAACTACTATTTTAAAGAGCCCAATTATTATTTTGAAATTAAAAGCCCAAATTTTTAGCCCAAAATTTTTTTAGAAGCCCAAGAAATTATTTTGGCCCAATAACCTTGTTTTTATTAAAAGCCCAAATAATTTATTTCTTTCGGCCCAATATAGCGGCCTAAACCTTTTATCCTTATTTTAACCTATCCATGGAATAAATTTATTTTTAAAACCCATGGATAAATAAATGCATGCATAAAATTTTTTTTATTGGGGGGATCACATATGCATATGCATACATATTTACACTAACCCTTTTTATGTGAATCATCGGTGATAAGAAACACTCTTACCTTAGAACTCAACAGGACCTTGACTTAGAAGCGCCAACTTCAGACTAACTTTGCCTTAGTCCTAGATCTTGATCGCTTAGAAACTCATCTTCGCGTGCTTCTAGAATGACACCTAGAAGAATACAGAGGAAGGATCATATGCGATGATACCCGAACATGGTTGTGAATAATACATAGGCAGTTATGGGGGCATAACTGTAATCTTAAGGGGGGTGGAGTGTAATACCCCAGATTTTTATCAACGCCCAAAGGAATAAAATTTATTCCGATCAATGTTGAAATATTTCCGAGAAGAAGAAAATAATTTATCACAATAAATTATTGCTCGGATATGAAACGCCGATAGATTTAAATTCAAAATGGAATAAAAGAGGGAAAGGAAGCCCGAAGACATTCCATGAATTGAGTCAAGATAATTGGAATTAAATTCAAGAAGGAAAAGATTTTTAATTCCAAGAAACCGTGAAGTCGGAAGAAATTTAATGATACAATCGCAATCAATCAATCGGTCAATAAGTCGCGCAACTTCGGGGACGAAGTTGATTCTTAAGGAGGGTAGATTGTAATACCATAGAAATTGCCCGATATATATGTATGAATATATATATTTTGATCAATTCACTAAGTAGATTTTTAATCAAATCTATATATATTTATATGTTCAGATATGTGCTTAAAGATTAGTATATTATTTTCTACAAAACATACTTTGAAAAAAATTATATATATTTGTCTTTTCAAATAAATATATGGATTTCAATATCAAGTGTAATAAGTATATGGTTCATAGAATATTTTAAATCCATATACAAGTTTATATACACATATATACCTTGGTCTTGAAATAATCTTTCCAAACATGTACACATGTATATACATGTATATATTTACATGTTTAAATTATAATGAGAATTATCTATTTTCTATATATCCTTGATTAATCATTCTACCCATATTTTTTTTATGAATTATTCTAGAATGCCATAATATAATTGGGAATAATTTGACTATGGTTTGAAATTGTAGGGTGGAATATTAATCATATCTTGTCATTTTCAAATAAAGAATATATTCCTTTTTGAAGCTATGTATGACTTACAAGATCACAAAAATTCCCACATTATGATTTTTTTTAAGATAAGAATCTTAATATATATATATATAAAAAAAAAAAATTTAAAAAAAAAAAAAAGTTACTGTAGCATGCTACTGTAGCACGCTACTGTAGCATGCTACTGTAGCAGTCGGGATTTATGTGTTTTTGGGACTTTTTGCCATTTTTTGGGTCCCAAAGGTGGGAATCTTGATCTATCACGGGTGTGGCATCTTTTTGGATGTTATGTAATCAATCCCATCCCCATTCTCAGCCATTTTCATCAATCATTCACCCCAAACTCTCCAAAAACTCTCCCAAAAGCCAAACACTCTTCCGACGAACTTCCGGCGACTTTCCGACGAGTTTCCGGCAACCAAATCCAACCAAGGAAGTGTGTAGATCAAGGATTGCAGGCTTTGGATTGCTGGTAAGATGTTATTCAAGTTTCCTTATGATTTTAAGATCATAAACATCATACTAACTTACGAATCTTCATATTCGAACACAAATCGGAGCCAAGGGAAGAATAAATCGGGTGGAAGAGATTCGTTCGTGACATCCCGTGGATTCCGGACGACCCCGTGACTTCCTAGACATCATCCCCACTGTAAGTTAACCTTACTATGGTTTTGGGTGACTTAAAATGCAACCAAACATAGAGTTTTAAAAACTCTAAAATCTGTCAACAAGAAAAACCCCCGGCGCAGCGTTTTCGTATGAATTTTTCGAACCCTTAAAAGTCTTCAAACGGAAAAACCCAAAACATGAAAAACATTCCTAAGACATTAATCTAGCTACTGTAAAAATTTCATAATTTTTCATCGTGTTTTGGTATCCGAAAACGACCATGAACAGACCTGCCATCGACTTAGATCTTGAAATAGTGATAGATTCTTTATTCAAACTTGTTGGTTATTTTGACCTTGGATCTAGGCCGATCTAGGATTGGTGTTGAACATGAAAGTTGTAGATCTATGAGTTTAGAACATTTCTGCAAGTTTTTAGAATTTTTCGTTGAGATTTGAACCTCCGAACTCGAGCCGATCCGATCTGCGTTAGAACCAATGTCAAGAACCTTGACAGATTTCTTAACCGAACTTGATGAGCATATTTCTATTACTTCGAGTGTTCAAACCTGAAAACTCAAAACTAAGATTTTGATCCTAAGAGACTTCGGGGACGAAGTTGATTCTTAAGGAGGGTAGATTGTAATACCATAGAAATTGCCCGATATATATGTATGAATATATATATTTTGATCAATTCACTAAGTAGATTTTTAATCAAATCTATATATATTTATATGTTCAAATATGTGCTTAAAGATTAGTATATTATTTTCTACAAAACATACTTTGAAAAAAATTATATATATTTGTCTTTTCAAATAAATATATGGATTTCAATATCAAGTGTAATAAGTATATGGTTCATAGAATATTTTAAATCCATATACAAGTTTATATACACATATATACCTTGGTCTTGAAATAATCTTTCCAAACATGTACACATGTATATACATGTATATATTTACATGTTTAAATTATAATGAGAATTATCTATTTTCTATATATCCTTGATTAATCATTCTACCCATATTTTTTTTTATGAATTATTCTAGAATGCCATAATATAATTGGGAATAATTTGACTATGGTTTGAAATTGTAGGGTGGAATATTAATCATATCTTGTCATTTTCAAATAAAGAATATATTCCTTTTTGAAGCTATGTATGACTTACAAGATCACAAAAATTCCCACATTATGATTTTTTTTAAGATAAGAATCTTAATATATATATATATAAAAAAAAATTTTAAAAAAAAAAAAAAAAAAAGTTACTGTAGCATGCTACTGTAGCACGCTACTGTAGCAGTCGGGATTTATGTGTTTTTGGGACTTTTTGCCATTTTTTGGGTCCCAAAGGTGGGAATCTTGATCTATCACGGGTGTGGCATCTTTTTGGATGTTATGTAATCAATCCCATCCCCATTCTCAGCCATTTTCATCAATCATTCACCCCAAACTCTCCAAAAACTCTCCCAAAAGCCAAACACTCTTCCGACGAACTTCCGGCGACTTTCCGACGAGTTTCCGGCAACCAAATCCAACCAAGGAAGTGTGTAGATCAAGGATTGCAGGCTTTGGATTGTTGGTAAGATGTTATTCAAGTTTCCTTATGATTTTAAGATCATAAACATCATACTAACTTACGAATCTTCATATTCGAACACAAATCGGAGCCAAGGGAAGAATAAATCGGGTGGAAGAGATTCGTTCGTGACATCCCGTGGATTCCGGACGACCCCGTGACTTCCTAGACATCATCCCCACTGTAAGTTAACCTTACTATGGTTTTGGGTGACTTAAAATGCAACCAAACATAGAGTTTTAAAAACTCTAAAATCTGTCAACAAGAAAAACCCCCGGCACAGCGTTTTCGTATGAATTTTTCGAACCCTTAAAAGTCTTCAAACGGAAAAACCCAAAACATGAAAAACATTCCTAAGACATTAATCTAGCTACTGTAAAAATTTCATAATTTTTCATTGTGTTTTGGTATCCGAAAACGACCATGAACAGACCTGCCATCGACTTAGATCTTGAAATAGTGATAGATTCTTTATTCAAACTTGTTGGTTATTTTGACCTTGGATCTAGGCCGATCTAGGATTGGTGTTGAACATGAAAGTTGTAGATCTATGAGTTTAGAACATTTCTGCAAGTTTTTAGAATTTTTCGTTGAGATTTGAACCTCCGAACTCGAGCCGATCCGATCTGCGTTAGAACCAATGTCAAGAACCTTGACAGATTTCTTAACCGAACTTGATGAGCATATTTCTATTACTTCGAGTGTTCAAACCTGAAAACTCAAAACTAAGATTTTGATCCTAAGAGCTTAAGCTATGTTGTGTAAAAATTTCAGAAATTTTCATCAAGTTTTGATACACCAAATCGTGTCGGACATATTCTGCGTTTTAAGAATTTCCAAAGGATGACAGATTTTATAACCGATCTTGAGGAGCTTATTCCTATCATTTCTAGTCCGAATCAATCTTTGAGTTCTAAACAAAAGTTGTTGGAAATCAAGTCTAGTAAGTCTCTGTAAAATTTCAGAATTTTTAAAGTCAATTTGATATGTCAAAAAGTCAAATCTTTGAAAGGTGTCAAACCTGAATCCTGACAGCATACTATTTCTGTAGAAAACTTGATTTTTGACACGCTTCCCATCGTTTTTCCGAAAAACTTAAAACACGAAAGTTGTTCATTGGGATGTTTTTGAGATGATGTACAAATTTCAAATCAATCGCCTAAGAAATGGATTTTTAAACCAAAAAGGCGTAAACTGTGACGCCAAATGATTTTTAAATCGAAGAGATTTTGAAATTCAAAACGAACGGTCGAGACGTTGAATTACGATATATCTATACTTTTGAAAAATCCCGTTACACCAAATACAAACATTTTCTTTAAAAGAATTCTTTTGAAACATTGGGGACTTGTGACCAAGTTTGATATTATCAATATGATTCATGCGGGTTTGATTCCCAATGATGTATTTGAGTTCTTGCGGGTTAGATTCCCCAAGGGCGATTGTATGTTGATTCCTGCGGGTTAGATTCCCCAGGATGTATTGAGTTCTTGCAGGTTAGATTCCCCAAGGGCGATTGTATGATTTCCTGCAGAAATATTGGTTATGAGGATTGCGGTCACAAGAGCCCTGGTGAATGGTGAACTATAAAAGAAACGAAAAATATTTTGAGAAATGATACTTTTGAAATTGGCTGAGGCCGCCGGATCACCGGCTAAATGATACTTTTGAAATTGGCTGCGGCCGCCGGATCACCGGCTAAATGATATATTGATGAAATGGTTATGTAACGGGAGAACAAAATATTTAAGGTTTTTAAGTCTTTATGCCTTGCAAATCATTTTCCTACAAGAAATCTTTTTATTAAATTTAACTAAAGGCTTTGAAACCCCTAACCCATGCTATGTGTTAGCTTACTCAGCGCGTTTTTGCTGACCCAAACCATATATCTCATTTTTCTTACAGAGTACGAAGAATATGCATCGTCATATGCATACATGGGAACATTAGGGGAAATCTTTATTTAAAATCCCTGCATTTAATTACGACTTGCATGAACGGGTCTGTTTAACCCGTGTTTTGGCCATGTTGGCCCTATATTTAAATTCCGCTGCAACTTTGATGTATTATCTTTAAATTATCTATGAATGGGCCGTTTGAATATTTTAAATCCTGAGAAATCATAGCCTTGCATCTCTTTAGTGACTCGGAGAAACCGTGTCTTGCTAGGGAGGTGTGGCGGTGGCATCCCGGCCTGGGTTACCAAAACCGGGGTGTTACACATTCATCCATTTCATCGAGTACCAAATATTCCGAAATGGATTCAGATATAATACCACATTCACCGACTGGGCATTCGGAATTAAATTCTCAAGGGCATCGCCAGAAATCTTTAATTGATCTCCCTCCAGATATTCTCGGTGACATAATCTCTCGCATTTCCGCTTCGTCTCTGGGTGAAATGTTTACTGTTGGTTACAGGTACCATAGTTTATTTTGAATGCTAATTTCGGTTTTAATTGATTATAATTTTCTTTGTTTATCTATTTTAGTTGTAAACCACTTTACGAAGCCACAAATCATCCATTAGTGTATTCGAGGTGCTGTATGGATATATTTTGATTTAGTCATTGGCATTATCGGTACCCTGCTATGTTGGAATTCTTTAAGAAGTGTGTGTCCAATGGCAACCCTATGCTTCGAATCAACTCTGCAATGGTAAGTTAATAATATTAACGTTTAATTTAATTCTTATAATTTTATTTGTTTAAAGGTTTTTTTTTCTTACTTTCTACACCCACTTTTAATTCGTTATCACTTAAATTGATGCTGCAGGACAAATATATTGTCTTCAATAATTTGAACGAATCTTTGTCAATTTTGGATAAATCCATTAAACATGGACACCTTCCATCGCTTTATCTTAAGTCTATTTTGCTTCTCAGCACCAATGATCCTGTACATTTAAAAACAGGACTCGAGACGTTGTCTGTTATTAGCCATGATAAAAAGTTGTTGGTGTCCCTTCGAGCAAAAGTAATTAGGTGGTTTCAATCGCGACGGAAGTTTCCAAACCCATTTGGTGATTGTTCTCATAAGATAATTTGCCATGACATGGATCACGTTCACAGTTTGTTGCGAGGTTGGCCCGACGACGACTATGAGGGTATTGAAACTGACTGCATACATTGCATTGCTACTTGGGAGTGTTGGATTTTCCGTCCCTGTAATGCCAAATACATGTATTTAAGATGATTTATCTATTCTACTACCTTTTATTTCATCATGTTGATTGGCAAACATTGGTCTTTCATTTTTGGTTTAATGTAATCAATTACTATAGTTATGCTTTATTTTTTAATTTATGGAATTACTTTTATTATATATGTTCTTTTTTTTTTATCAAACGGCTTAACAAATATGTCAATCCATTAAAACATGCTTCACGATTATGAAATTACAAAATAAACGATAAGTTTCTTTCATTCATCAATGATAAGTACAAATTATTCAATGATAACGATTTCGGTTCAAAACAAATAGTAAATCAGTAACCGAAGACTCTAATGGTTGTTCATAATTCTTCGATAAGTATCTGCAATTGAAATGATCCTCCCCCTGATATCTTTCGTCCACTGCTTTTGCAATTTCGCTAACTTAGGACCCGTGAACCTGTTATACTTCGTGTATACGAAATCAAATATTATGTCTCCCTCTTTTTTCGCTATGTCGAACACAGTATCGGATATTTGCATGTACTCTTTATTTTTCTTACAATCTTCAATCCAATTTTCAATTATTTCCTTATACCTTCGATTGTTTTCCTGAAGTTCATAGGTAAAATTTGTGGCAGCATCTACTATTTGACAATCTCTGTGCGCTTCATCCAAAAATTGTATTGTAACAAGGATGTTTTCTCTGTCTTCATCCGTTAGGCTTCCCAATTGGTTGATCAGAATATTATCTAGAATTCTTTTGCAATTTGTTATGTTTGATCCCTTTGGAAAATATTCACCTGTGTAGCGTACGGAAATATCAACTCAAATATCAATAACATAATATTCAATTATCAAATGTCTTATACATACCAGTGTATGGAAAGAACACGCTTGACTTCGGCAACTCTTTGCTTGATGAAGTCATTTTCCCAATCACATTACTCTGCCAATTGCGACAATATATATTCTATATAAATTGTTCATTCGATGGTCTATATATATACAGAATTATTATTAAATTGCTCGATTTAAATAAATATTAAACTATTATACAATACAATTAAATCTAGATACATTTCATAATAATAAGTGTTGATTGTGCAAGATGAATCTGACCGTGTATCCTAACTCTTGGGTTCACCCTAGCCCCAATTTTTTCAAAATCATTTATTTTTTGTTCAAATAACCATTACGTTTTAAATTGCTTTTGTTTTTCCGATAATGATTATCGTCCTACAAATATTAAATATCATTCTTTGAATTAAGTATTGCATAATAATAAGTATTAATTGTGTGATATGAATTTGAACGTGTATGCTAACTTTTCGACTGACCTAAGCTCCAATTTAATCAAATACATAAATTCTTTGTTAAAATCAGCTTCGCATTTTAAATTCCATTGGTCTTCACGATATTGAATCTCATCATACAAATATTAAGTATCATTTATTTACTTAAGTATTGATAATGAACGGTTTTTATTAAAGTTACATTTTCGAGTTGTTTGACTACTCTCGAATTAAAACATTATATTAAATTTTAATGAAATTAAATTTTAATAACTTTTAAAACCTTTTGTTTTCCCTCTATTCACTATAAAATTCGATTCAGTCCATCAACATAACCACCACATCAGATACTTAATTTCATACGTTATCTTTTTATCGAATTTGTTAAAGTATTTCAAGCAATTTGTATTCACCTACATGGATAATATTGTTCCATTTAAGAATTTGAATCCTACTTCCGTCAAAGTTGCTGTGAAGGGAAGATGCGTTCGTTGTTATGCAGTGGAGGGTCAACAAAAAGATTTTTTAATCAGCTTCGAATGCATCCTGCATGACAATGAGGTTATTCCATAATTTGTCTATTGTTTAAACATAATCTCACTATTTATAAATTGTGCCTAATTTTTTTTTTTAAATATAGGTTACTCGATTTCATTTTACCGCATCAAGATCATTAGCAAAGAAATTTTTCAAAATTTTCGAGGAGGGTTCTATCTACTCAATTTATCGGTTCTTTGTTACTGACAACAAAGATAGATTTCGACTTACTGCTCACGATTATAAAGGCAATTTATATGGGAATTCAGTTGTAACTTCATGCAACGATACTAATTTTCCCGATTTAAGTTACTCATTTAAACCATTTAAGGACATCTTTGCAATGGATGACCCTCAGAATGAAGCTCCGTTTGGTAATATTATTTCTATATCACATATTTTTTTTGATGATTTAATAAATATTCTTTACAAACATTTTATTTTTCAAACTAAATAATTCGAACATAAACAAAATCTAACATTTCATCGAGGATTTTTTTGCTTATTTTCTTAAATAGATATCATTGGCCGCGTTACAAAAATTGATGGTCCGAAGAAGAAAACTACTCGAGACGGAAAGGAGAAGCGCCTTCTCGAAGTATCCCTCCAAGATGACGAGTAATATTTTATGTCTATCTAACAATATTATTTATCTTCATATATTGTTATTAAATTAAATTTTATTTCGCTCATTTCATCAATCTAAATTACAGGGGTCTTATGATAAGTTGTACCCTGTGGGACGAATACGTGGACGTATTTATGTCGGGTTTCAATGAAGATGATATCACTATGAATGCATTTGTCCTTCAGTTTTGTCGAGTTAATACATACCAAGGTTTTGTTATAGTAGTATTGTATAGCAATAAATTTGTCCCAATTATTTATTTAATATCCGAATATTTTTATGTATTATATTTATTTTATTAGGTAAAACTCAAGTTCAAAACGCTTTTCGCGTGTCGAAACTTCTCTTGAATCCCGATATTCCTGAGGTTAAAAATTTTATGGAACGGTTAGTTCTCTCAATTTTTTATAATATATGATTTGATTATTTCGCAAATATTTTTATTCTATATGATTTGCTGAATCAGTAAATTTATTTTAAAATATAGGATCTGCAATGTAAGCTTGCCTGAAAGTTCTCTATCCAGCTTTCCTCCTGTTAGCTTTTCATCTGATGGACAAGATATATCCTCATTCAAAATATCCACTATTAAGGACATATGTACTTCTGGAGTGGTAATTTGAATTTGGATTTCGTTTGATCGTGTATATTTTTTTTTAAAAAAAAATAATAGAAAATTTCATTTTATTTATGGGATTCATCTTTTTTGCAGGGTGGTCATTTTATCTGAATGGAATCATTGTTCATATAGATGATTCTGCTGGATGGTTCTTTCATTCTTGCAAGACGTGTCAGAGAAAGCTAGCTGTTGTGGATTCAAACTTCTATTGCAACTCCTGTCAGTTGATGCGTTCTACCGCTGGAATGAGATATAAGTTAATAGTTTTTGCTGCGGATCATACAAGCTCATGTTCACTTCTCATTTGGGACAATCAGGCTGAGAGTATTTTAGGGAAGAGTGCATCTGTATTGCACAAGGAAATGACTGAGGTATCTTTAATTATTTCATTTATTTTGATTACTTTTATAAATTATTAAGATTAATAATTCTAACGTTTTACAATTTCATGATTTAGGAAGTGGATTTCCCTTCATACATCTTTGAGAATTTAATGAACAAAAGGTTCATATTTAAAGTAACGATTGGAGATGGAGAAAATTGGAGGTTTGATCGTCTAATAACTGTTGATGAATTGAAAATCGCACAACCACTTGATTTAGAAAGTCAAGTTGATGATGATTCTGGAATTTCAAATTCAATTTACTCCGAGAGTAACCAATCTTCTCAACAAACTCCCAGTTGCTCGAATGTCAAGACTATTGGTGATGATGATACCGATCTCAAGAAGAATTTGATTGATGATTTTTCTTCTTCAAAATATGATACAAAAGCAACCGTTCAAATCAAGACAGAGAAGATTGATTGATAATCCAAGTTTATTCTACTGAAGTGCACATGTTCTTATTCTTTTTTTTTTTTTTTATCGTTGGAACCACATATTTTGTAGTTGAATCTATGATATTCAATGATTCTGAACATTATTCTGAAATTTTACATCGTTTTATTAATTATCATCTATCTTATGTTGAATCATTTATCTAATTAAACATTTACATTTAATTATAACAAATTTTATAACATTTTGTAGTTTTTTTTTGTTGTATTTTTTCCACTAAATATACAATAAAGTATAAGAATAATAGTAGATATCCATTACTTTTACAGATCCCTGTTAAAATCTGGGAAATATTACAATCAATCTCATCTCATTTTCTATGCAATAATTTTTCAATTTGTACATAATGGTATAATTCGTACAGGACCATTACTGCAAGATTCAAAATACTCTACTAATAATATCGTTGTTCAATATCAAATTTTGAATATATTTACTATATATATATTTTTAAGTCATTCAACACTTTGAGTATTAATTATTTATTCAAACTATACGTCATTTGGCAATTTTTTATATTTTCTAATTGATTAAAAATGTTTCATCATACGTGTATTATTATATTTTTAATATTGTATCTAGATTTTTTCGAAATGCCTATCATTTATTCATCTTTTCGTTAGATAATAAATAACTTCAAATTCCTATGAAATTTATATCGTTCATTACTTTACCCTTTTTTCCAATAATTTCTCATTTATTAGTAATACATTATTATGTATCAATAAATCTAATATTTGAATAGTGAATAAAAAAAGAACTGAAACATCATTGTTTTGATATCCATTTAGTTTATTTACTACTCATTTAAATTAACCTCGAAAACCCGTGTCATAATTATTTGTTAATTAAGAATAATTAATTGTTTTATATTTAAATTAAGTATCAGAATTATTTTTTCTGGCGGGAATTTTTATTTGTTCATGAAGTTAATATTTTTTGTGATAAACCATTCAACTCCTTTATTATATTAGATGATATGATATTGTTTTTCACTTTGCCAGAAACATGAGGAATACATCCAAGAGGAACAATGATGGGAAGGAAAACATCGGAAATTCTGAAAATATTTCTCAAAATTCTCGAATTAAAATTCGAAGAATGGATGGAGAAACACAAAAAAAATACTCAATACCATCCGCTTCGAATCAGAATTTATCAAGTCCTTTTGGCAGGATTCCTCTGAGTTGCATTTCAAATGGTAGTGTTCTATCATATGATATGAATTAAATATTTACTGAAAATTCATTATATAATTTTCATTTCTATATATTGCAGGTATTGATGGATTATGCAATACATCATTTTCGCGCATTCCACCCGATCAACCTATCCAAAACCAAAGTTCGTCTCAAGTATCAGGTTGCAACATTCTTCTCTATCCCGAATATATATGTTTAATATTGTTGTAATTTATAGTAAAAATACATTGAAATATATATATATAATTCTTTTCTCATACACTAAACATTTAAATTCACAATAAATATCATCCAATATATAAACACATTGCAAGAATAAATAATTTCATTCACATCAAAGTAGTTCAATTATTATTAATTTGATGTGTCAATTAATAATTATATATGATTTCTTAAATATAATATCTTCTGCAGTGCTCTCCCGCGATTTTGTGTTAACAAAAAATAATGAAGAGCCAGAAAAATATGCTTCATCATCTGTGAACGAAGGTTTGAATTTATTCTCAAAAAAATTGGATGACAATTTATAATGAATTTGTAACGCCCCAAAAATTTAAAACCAAATTTCTGAGACGTCACTGCCGTGTTACCTCTCTTAAACTGTTGGCCAATCAATTTAAGATCAATAACACGTAGCCAAGTAACCAGGAAGCCAATGAATCATAATATCAGAGTACAAATCCAGAAAGGAAACCTCACGTCATAACAGACGTCCGGCTTACAAGCCTTATTTATGCGACATAACAGTCGACATATCAGTCTCATCTCACCTGTCAGAGATATCAAATTAAACACAAGACAGAATATAGTGTACCGATCCGTACCACAACAGTACGAGACTAGGTAATAAGTCATAGCATATTATTCAAGTCAAGCACATAAGTCCACAACATGCTAATGCATCCCTAGGTAGATCACTCATCCCCAAACCCCACATCGTGCTCAGGCTCTGCGTCCTTCCCCGGGAATATCTATACATGAAAACATAGCAAGGGTCAGTACAAGGTACTGAGCAAGAATAGAAGAATCGGCATAAGGGGAAACAAGAATTAACTTGATTCGCTAGAAGTATATTTATACATATAGGTGGAGATATATTCCGTTTTTTAACATTTATTAGGCATAACATAAAAATTGAGCAGAGCAAATAAGTAAACATCACACCGTCCCATACCGGTGCTTCAACCACTGCAAATAAGATGAATGATGGATGATGAGATGAAATGTTATGACCTAAAATGTCTATCTACCCTAAATGCAACACATAAGCATGTCTAGCGCGCACCTAGGTACCATGGTCGGTATTCCCTCCCATATAAGGGTCCACACCCCTTAATGGTCGAGAGACATACCCACAGTGCCCCCGCCGCGGACACCAACAGCTGAAATCGTGGCTTACGGCAAGCGGGTCAGGCAAAGGGTCATGAGCCCTCTCCAGCCAAAATCAGACTAGGATATAAATCCTTTCCAGTCTCAATGCTTCTGGGTAGCAATCCCACTATGCCCCTTATCGGATACCGATTCGTAAGCATAGCGTATCCTACCGTCGTGGCATTTTATATCATCACAGATATTCACATATCATCACAGATATTTACATATAATCACAGATATTCACATATCATCACAGATATTCCCATATCATCACAGATATTCACATATCATCACAGATATTCACATATCATCACAGATATTCCCATATCATCACAGATATTCACATATCATCACAGATATTCCCATATCATCACAGATATTCACATATCAAATCAATCACTCATCTCGAGTGAAGTATTTTCTTTAAAATAGATAGCTTTAAAATAGTCTGGGCTCTTTGAAATATACTACTAGTTTATAAATGATAACTTTAAAAATAATAATACTTGAAAATAATAGTTTTTAAAAAGAATAATCCGGGCTCTTTAAAATAGTAGTTTTAAAATATTCCGGGGTGTGCCAAGTCCCACGTATCGGCATCAACAACTCATCGCGAGTTAAGTATCAAAGGTGTGCCAAGCCCCACATATCGGCACCAACACATGTTCAGATTCAATTCCACACATGTCAATGCGTAAATCACGCGTCATGACAAAATAAACAACTCACCACGAGTTAAGTGTCAAGGGTGTGCCAAACCCCACATATCGGCACCAACACTCACATCAACATAGAAGCGAAACAAGACTCGATCTCAACTAAGGCATAGTAGATCACCGCTAATCGCAACTAAGTTCAAAGATTGTGAGCATAATGATAGTTATGGCATGCTAGAAGCATAAGAAGAACTAAGGAAACACGCAGGACGAAGAACCGGAAAACGAGCGAACGAACCGCGCGGGCAGGGGGGGTGGCGCGCACCCGGCGCGGTTTTTACACAAAAACCGCGCCAACCCCGCGCGGGACTCGTCCGTCGTGACGTTCGATCGCGCGCTGCTCGCGCGCTGTTTGGCTAAAGGGCGCCCCAACTGCGCGCCGACACAACAGAAACTATGGAAATGGCGGTTTCCGGCCATTCCACCGATTATGCCCCCATTTAGGCCTATCTCTACCCTTGCCTGGTATGTAGATGAGTCCCCAAGCTCCTCTTCTCAACCTGCAAGCTTCCAATCTACAATTCCAAGCCTATATTACAAGAATCCAATCCAAACATCAAAAATCAACTCCAAGAACATGATTTCTTCATCATGAACCATTGGAAGCTCAAAAACTGAAATTACTCAACCAAAAGCATTACCTTAACTTCCAAAACTGATTTGCAACTCCCAAGCAAGGATTTAACACAAATTCCAAGCCGATCTATAAGAATTTCAACCAAAATCATTCAATCCCGTCACTTGTTTTGCCCTCTTCACAAACCACCTCAAAACTCTTCAAAATCATGAATTACTATGAGGAAATTACTTACCAAAGGTAGTATAATGAAACCCCCAATTGATTTGGGCATAAAATCAAGGTTTTGGGAGGATTTGGCACCAACCCTAGCCTTCCCAACAATGGTGACGGGAATGAGGGAAGAGAGGGGAAGAGAAGATGAGGAAATGGGTTTCCAACACCCAAAATCTGATTTTTAAGGGTAAGATGGATCCGGGTCGGGTCGGAATGTGGGTTAAAAGGTTTACACTACTTGTCTTGACCACATTGCACCCATTTAAGCACTTGACTCTTATTATCTTGTGAGTTGAACTCACTTATTCCCCCACTTAAATCTTCATTCCCTACAAAATAATCCACATACTAAGTCTTTTGTTAATTAATCATAATTAAATTAATTAATTATGAGTTAATTAAATCGGGGTGTTACAATCTCTCCCCCTTAGGATCATTCGTCCTCGAATGAAAAAGTATGGATTAAGGTCATTACTTCACTGAATTGGAGTCAAATCCAATTCAGGATAACGCCCAGCTATGCTTTCCTCTGACTCCCAAGTGGCATCCCCTACGCCATGTCTTGACTAAAGTACTTTCACCATTTTGATCACCTTATTGCGAAGTACCTTTTCTTTAGTGTCGAGAATCGCCACGGGGTATTCTTCGTATTCTAGGTTGTCATCCAACTCCACCTCCTCTGGTTGTATAACCTTGTTAGGATCCGAGATAAACTTCCTCAACTGAGAGACGTGGAAAACGTTGTGCACATTTCCCACCTCAGTTGGCAATTCTAACCGGTAAGCGATCTTCCCAATCTTTTTAGTGATCTCATAGGGGCCTATAAATCTGGGACTCAGTTTCCCCTTCTTCCCAAATCGTCTCACGCCCCTCATGGGTGACACTCTCAAGAGTACCCAATCTCCAATCTCGAATTCAATGTCTCTCCTGGACAAATCAGCATAACTCTTCTGACGATCCTGAGCTTCCTTCATCCTGTCTCTGACCACTCTTACCACTTCAGTGGTCTGTTCAATGAGTTCAGGACCCATCACCACTCGCTCTGAAGGATCACTCCAACACAAGGGCGTCCTGCACTTTCTTCCGTATAAGGCCTCGAAAGGCGCCATACGAATACTCGCGTGATAGCTATTGTTGTAGGAGAACTCCACCAAATGTAGATGTTCCTCCCACGATCCTTGAAAATCCATCACACGCGCCCTCAACATATCCTCCAAGATTCTAATGGTCCTTTCGGTCTGTCCATCAGTCTGAGGGTGTCACGCAGTACTCATACTGATCTGTGTCCCAAAGACTGTATGCAATTCCTTCCAGAACCTTGACAGGAATCTGGAATCTCTGTCGGGAATGATTTCTCGAGGAATACCAAAACGTCTAAGCACATGTTGGATGTAAGCGCCAGTGAACTGTTGCATGCTCCAGTTCAATCTCATTGGTATAAACACAACACTCTTGGTTAGTCGGTACACAACTACCCTAAATAGTATCAAAACTGCTCCGTGTCCTGGGTAGCCCGGTGACAAAGTCCATAGCAATGGATTCCCATTTCCAAGTAGGAACATCCAAAGGTTGTAATAAGCCTGAAGGTCTCATGTGCTCGGCTTTCACCTTCTGGCAAGTGGAACACCTAGACACAAATTCTGCCACTTCCTTCTCCATGCCTTTCCACCAATAGTTTTGCCTCAAATCCTTGTACATCTTTACTGCTCCCGGATGTACGGAGTAAGGTGTGCAATGTGCTTCCTCCATAATTTTTCCTTTCAGCGCCTGATCTTTCGGAGGCACACACACCAACGGTCCCCAAACTTGGTCATATTCTTGCTATCAATCACAAAGCCTTCCGCTTTACCCTTACGAACCTGAGCTTTCAAATGCATCATCTCTTGTCTTACAGCTTGACTTAATCTGAGTTCCTCGAGTAATGATGGCACCACCATCATAGCATTCAACCTTGCTATCGTGTCGTAAGGAACAACCACAATACCTTCCTTGTCCAACTCTTGCCCTAACTTCCAAGGGAGAGTGATTGAATTCAGTACATGTCCTTTCCTACTTAGTGCATCAGCCACCCGGTTGGCTTTCCCTTCTATGTACTGAATACTCGTGTCGTAGTCCTGCAAAAACTCTAACCACCTTCTTTGCCTACCGCTCATCTTATCTGCAGTGTAGAGACATTTAAGGTTCTTATGATTCGAGTAGATTTGACACTTGGCTCCGTAAAGATGATGCCTCCAAATTTTTAATGCATGCACGACCGCTGCCATCTCCAGGTCGTGAGTCGGGTAATTCAGCTCGTGAGGCTTTAATTGCCTAGATGCATATGCAATCACCTTGCCATACTGCATAAGCACACACCCAAGTCCTCGATAGATGCATCTGTGTAAACCTCATATTCCCTCGATTCATCAGGTAACACTAAGGCCGGAGCCTCTGTCACCTTCTTCTTCAATAGATCAAAAGCCTGCTGACAGTCCTCACTCAAATGAAATAATACATCCTTTCTCTCTAACTGAGTCAAGGGTCGAGCAATGCTAGCGAACCCCTCAATGAACCTCCTGTAGTATCCCACCAATCCAAGGAAACTACGCACCTCACTGACATTAGTTGGAGGATTCCACTCCAACACTGCTTCGACCTTCGCCGGGTCTACTGAAATTCCTTCGCCTGACACAATATGCCCAAGGAAAGCCACCTTATCCAACCAAAACTCACACTTCGAAAGTTTGGCATATAACTTGTGCTCCCTAAGCACCTGCAACACTGTTCTGAGATGTTCCTTGTGTGTCTTTACATTGGAAGAGTATACCAAAATGTCATCAATAAAGACAACCACACAAACGTCTAACCAAGGTCGAAAGACGCGATGCATCAAGTCCATAAAGACTGATGGGGCATTAGTTAGCCCAAACGGCATCACTGTGAACTCGAAATGACCATACCGCGTTCGGGAAGCTATCTTTTCACGATCTCCCTCTTCCACTCGAATCTGATGGTATCCTGATCTCAAGTCGATCTTAGAGAATGTGGATGCACCCTTCAGCTGGTCAAATAGGTCATCAATCCTCGGCAGTGGGTAACGGTTCTTGACTGTAATCTGATTGAGCCCCCGATAATCAATACACATCCGTAAGCTTCCGTCCTTCTTTTTGACAAAGATTACCGGTGCTCCCCAAGGCGAACTGCTAGGTTGAATGTATCCTTTATCAAGTAAATCCTTAAGATGTTCCTTCAACTCCCTCAACTCGGCAGGAGCTCCTTATGGCGAGTTACTAGGCTAAATATACCCCTTACTGATAAGCTCATTCAATTGATCTTTCAACTCCGTCAGCTCACAGGAGTCATATGGTAAGGAGCCTTAGAACTATGAGCTGCATCAGGCATCAGGTCAACAGTAAAATCAATCTCCCGAGCAGATGGGAGACCAAGAATTTAGTCGGGAAATACATCCCCGAACTCAGAGACAACAGGGACACTCGGTAAACAAGAATAATTCTTTACCGAACAGCAATTATTAAGTATAGATCTCCCGGAGTATCCCCAAGGATTGATGCTGGTTTGATTCACAAACCACAATCCACCCCTATAGGGAACGCAGATAACCAGAAACAATGCAATTAACAAGAATATAAGCAGAACCAGATGCAATTCCTACACTGTAACACCCCGGTTTTGGTAACCCAGGCCGGGATGCCACCGCCACACCTCCCTAGCAAGACACGGTTCCTCCGAGCTCACTAAAGAGATGCAAGGCTATGGTTTTTCAGAATTTAAAACATTCAAACAGCCCATTCATAAATAATTTAAAAATAATACATCAAAGTTGCAGCGGAAATATAAATTGTGCAGCGGAAATAAAGTATAAGGGCCGACATGGCCAAAACACGGGTTAAACAGGCCCGTTCATGCAAGTCGTAATTAAATGCAGGGATTTAAAATAAAGATTTCCCCTAATGTTCCCATGTATGCATATGACGATGCATATTCTTCGTACTCTGTAAGAAAAAGGAGATATATGGTTTGGGTCAGCAAAAACGCGCTGAGTAAGTTAACACATAGCATGGGTTAGGGGTTTCAAAGCCTTTAATTAAATTTAATAAAAACATTTCTTGTAGGTAATGATTTGCAAGGCATAACTAAATAAATACTTAAAAATATTAGATATTTTGTTCTCCCGTTACATAACCATTTCAACAATATTTAATTTAGCCGGCAATCCGGCGGCCGCAGCCAATTTCATAAAATATCATTTAGCCGGTGATCCGGCGGCCTCAGCCAATTTCAAAAATATCATTTCTCAAAATATTTTCGTTTCTTTTATAGTTCACCATTCACCAGGGCTCTTGTGACCGCAATCCTCATAACCAATATTTCCGCAGGAAATCATACCATCGCCCTTGGGGAATCTAACCCGCAAGAACTCAATACATCCTGGGGAATCTAACCCGCAGGAAAACATACAATCGCCCTTGGGGAATCTAACCCGCAAGAACTCAAATACATCATTGGGAATCAAACCCGCATGAATCATATTGATAATGTCAAACTTGGTCACAAGTCCCCAATGTTTCAAAAGAATTCTTTTACAGAAAATGTTTTTATTTGGTGTAACGGGATTTTTCAAAAGTATAGATATATCGTAATTCAACGTCTCGCCCATTTGTTTAGAAATTTCAAAATCTCTTTGATTTAAAAATCATTTGGCGTCACAGTTTGCGCCTTTTTGGTTTAAAAATCCATTTCTTAGGCGATTGATCTGAAATTTGTACAGTATCTCAAAAACATCCCAACGAACAACTTTCGTGTTTTAAGTTTTTCGGAAAAACGATGGGAAGCATGTCAAAAATCAAGTTTTCGACAGAAACAAAAAGCTGTCAGGATTCAGGTTTGACAACGTTAAAAGATTTGACTTTTTATCATATCAAATGGACTTCAAAAATTCTGAAATTTTACAGAGACATACTAGACTTGATTTCCAACAACTTTTGTTTAGATCATGAGGATTGGTTCGGGCTGCAAATGATAGGAATAAGCTCCTCAAGATCGGTTATGAAATCTGTCATCCTTTGAAAATTCTTAAAAACGCAGAATATGTCAGATACGATTTGGGGTATCAAAACTTGATGAAAATTTCTGAAATTTTTACACAATATAGCTTATGATCTTTGGATCAAAATCTTAGTTTTGAGTTTTCAGGTTTGAACACTCGAAGTAATAGAAATATGCTCATCAAGTTCGGTTAAGAAATCTGTCAAGGTTCTTGACATCGGTTCTAACGCAGATCGGATCGGCTCGAGTTTGGAGGTTCAAATCTCAATGAAAAATTCTAAAAACTTACAGTAATATTCCAAACTCATAGATCTACAATTCTTATGTTCAACTCCAATCCTAGATCGGTCTAGATCTAAGGTAAAAATAACCAACAAGTTCGAACAAAAATTCTGTCAAGGATTCTAAGATCCAGATTTGATACTCTTCGGTTTTGGGTCGGTTTCAGGTTTCAAAACATCATGAAAAATTCTAAAATTTTTACAGTAGCTAGATTAATGTCTTAGGAACACTTTTCATGTTTTGAGTTTTATTGTTTGAGCAGATTTAGAGGTTCGAAAAATTCATACAAAAACGCTGCGTTGAGGGTTTCTCTTGTTGACAGATTTTAGAGTTTTTAAAACTCTATGTTTGGTTGCATTTTAAGTCACCCAAAACCATAGTAAGGTTAACTTACAAAGATTGTGTTCTTGATTCGTCCAAACACCTACGAACGGATCTACGAAACGCAAAGTTCCCGACTTTGGCCACGAACGTATTTGCAATCAACGATTCAAGAGTTAGATTGGGGATTAGAGAGGAAAAACGAGATTGAGAACCTAAGATACTACTTACCAAAGATCTAAGCACTGTGATCCTTGATCTACACACTTCCTTGGTCGGATTTGGTTGCCGGAAAGTTGCCGGAAGTTCGCCGGAAGTTCGCCGGAAAGTATTTTGGCTTTGGGAGAGTTTTGGGAGTGTTTTTGGGTGAAGAAATGAAGTAGTGGGTGATAATGGGGTGTTGGGGGTGTATTTTTGGCATTAAAGGGACAAAAATCCGACAAGGGATCGGCTGCTACAGTACCCGCACGTGCTACAGTACTGCTACAGTACTGCTACAGTAGCCACGTGCTACAGTAACTTTTAATATTTTTTTTTTTTTTTTATTTTTAATATTAAGATTCCTATCTTAAAAAAAAATCATAATGTGGGAATTTTTGTGATCTTGTAAGTCATACATAGCTTCAAAAAGGAATATATTCTTTATTTGAAAATGACAAGATATGATTAATATTCCACCCTACAATTTCAAACCATAGTCAAATTATTCCCAATTATATTATGACATTCTAGAATAATTCATAAAAAAATATGGGTAGAATGATTAATCAAGGATATATAGAAAATAGATAATTCTCATTATAATTTAAACATGTAAATATATACATGTATATACATGTGTACATGTTTGGAAAGATTATTTCAAGACCAAGGTATATATGTGTATATAAACTTGTATATGGATTTAAAATATTCTATGAACCATATACTTATTACACTTGATATTGAAATCCATATATTTATTTGAAAAGACAAATATATATAATTTTTTTAAAGTATGTTTTGTAGAAAATAATATACTAATCTTTAAGCACATATTTGAACATATAAATATATATAGATTTGATTAAAAATCTACTTAGTGAATTGATCAAAATATATATATTCATACATATATATCGGGCAATTTCTATGGTATTACAATCTACCCTCCTTAAGAATCAACTTCGTCCCCGAAGTTGCGCGACTTATTGACCGATTGATTGATTGCGATTGTATCATTAAATTTCTTCCGACTTCACGGGTTCTTGGAATTAAAATTCTTTTCCTTCTTGAATTTAATTCCAATTGTCTTGACTCAATTGATGGAATGTCTTCGGGCTTCCTTTCCCTCTTTTATTCCATTTTGAATTTGAATCTATCGGCGTTTTATTTCCGAGCAATAATTTATTGTGATAAATTATTTTCTTCTTCTCGGAGATGTTTCGACATTGATCGGAATAAATTTTATTCCTTTGGACGTTGAAAAAAATCTGGGGTATTACAGTCTACCCCCTTAAGATTACAGTTATGTCCCCATAACTGCCTATGTATTATTCACAACCAGGTTCGGGTATCATCGCATATGATCCTTCCTCAGTTTTCTTCTAGGTGCCATTTCTGTCATTAAGCACGCGAAGATGAGTTCCTAAGTGAATCAAGATCTAGGACTAAGGCAACGTTAGTCTTAAGTTAGTCTAAGCCAAGACTCAAGGTCATGTCGAGTTCTGAGGTAGGACTGTTTCTTATCACCGATAATTCACATAAAAAGAGTTAGTGTAAATATTTATGTATGCATATGCATGTGTGATCTCCCCCAAAAAAAAATTTTATGCATGCATTTGTTTATCCATGGGTTTTAAAAATAAATTTATTCCATGGATAGGTTAAAATAAGGATAAAAGGTTTGGGCCACTATATTGGGCCGAAAGAAATAAATTGTTTGGGCTTTAAATAAAAACAAGGCTATTGGGCCAAGATAATTTCTTGGGCTTCTAAAAAAATTTTGGGCTAAAAATTTGGGCTTTAACTTCAAAATAATAATTGGGCTCTTTAAAAGATAATAGCTTCAAAATAATCCGGGCTCTGATACCACATTGTAACACCCCGGTTTTGGTAACCCAGGCCGGGATGCCACCGCCACACCTCCCTAGCAAGACACGGTTCCTCCGAGCTCACTAAAGAGATGCAAGGCTATGGTTTTTCAGAATTTAAAACATTCAAACAGCCCATTCATAAATAATTTAAAAATAATACATCAAAGTTGCAGCGGAAATATAAATTGTGCAGCGGAAATAAAGTATAAGGGCCGACATGGCCAAAACACGGGTTAAACAGGCCCGTTCATGCAAGTCGTAATTAAATGCAGGGATTTAAAATAAAGATTTCCCCTAATGTTCCCATGTATGCATATGACGATGCATATTCTTCGTACTCTGTAAGAAAAAGGAGATATATGGTTTGGGTCAGCAAAAACGCGCTGAGTAAGTTAACACATAGCATGGGTTAGGGGTTTCAAAGCCTTTAATTAAATTTAATAAAAACATTTCTTGTAGGTAATGATTTGCAAGGCATAACTAAATAAATACTTAAAAATATTAGATATTTTGTTCTCCCGTTACATAACCATTTCAACAATATTTAATTTAGCCGGCAATCCGGCGGCCGCAGCCAATTTCATAAAATATCATTTAGCCGGTGATCCGGCGGCCTCAGCCAATTTCAAAAATATCATTTCTCAAAATATTTTCGTTTCTTTTATAGTTCACCATTCACCAGGGCTCTTGTGACCGCAATCCTCATAACCAATATTTCCGCAGGAAATCATACCATCGCCCTTGGGGAATCTAACCCGCAAGAACTCAATACATCCTGGGGAATCTAACCCGCAGGAAAACATACAATCGCCCTTGGGGAATCTAACCCGCAAGAACTCAAATACATCATTGGGAATCAAACCCGCATGAATCATATTGATAATGTCAAACTTGGTCACAAGTCCCCAATGTTTCAAAAGAATTCTTTTACAGAAAATATTTTTATTTGGTGTAACGGGATTTTTCAAAAGTATAGATATATCGTAATTCAACGTCTCGCCCATTTGTTTAGAAATTTCAAAATCTCTTTGATTTAAAAATCATTTGGCGTCACAGTTTGCGCCTTTTTGGTTTAAAAATCCATTTCTTAGGCGATTGATCTGAAATTTGTACAGTATCTCAAAAACATCCCAACGAACAACTTTCGTGTTTTAAGTTTTTCGGAAAAACGATGGGAAGCATGTCAAAAATCAAGTTTTCGACAGAAACAAAAAGCTGTCAGGATTCAGGTTTGACAACGTTAAAAGATTTGACTTTTTATCATATCAAATGGACTTCAAAAATTCTGAAATTTTACAGAGACATACTAGACTTGATTTCCAACAACTTTTGTTTAGATCATGAGGATTGGTTCGGGCTGCAAATGATAGGAATAAGCTCCTCAAGATCGGTTATGAAATCTGTCATCCTTTGAAAATTCTTAAAAACGCAGAATATGTCAGATACGATTTGGGGTATCAAAACTTGATGAAAATTTCTGAAATTTTTACACAATATAGCTTATGATCTTTGAATCAAAATCTTAGTTTTGAGTTTTCAGGTTTGAACACTCGAAGTAATAGAAATATGCTCATCAAGTTCGGTTAAGAAATCTGTCAAGGTTCTTGACATCGGTTCTAACGCAGATCGGATCGGCTCGAGTTTGGAGGTTCAAATCTCAATGAAAAATTCTAAAAACTTACAGTAATATTCCAAACTCATAGATCTACAATTCTTATGTTCAACTCCAATCCTAGATCGGTCTAGATCTAAGGTAAAAATAACCAACAAGTTCGAACAAAAATTCTGTCAAGGATTCTAAGATCCAGATTTGATACTCTTCGGTTTTGGGTCGGTTTCAGGTTTCAAAACATCATGAAAAATTCTAAAATTTTTACAGTAGCTAGATTAATGTCTTAGGAACACTTTTCATGTTTTGAGTTTTATTGTTTGAGCAGATTTAGAGGTTCGAAAAATTCATACAAAAACGCTGCGTTGAGGGTTTCTCTTGTTGACAGATTTTAGAGTTTTTAAAACTCTATGTTTGGTTGCATTTTAAGTCACCCAAAACCATAGTAAGGTTAACTTACAAAGATTGTGTTCTTGATTCGTCCAAACACCTACGAACGGATCTACGAAACGCAAAGTTCCCGACTTTGGCCACGAACGTATTTGCAATCAACGATTCAAGAGTTAGATTGGGGATTAGAGAGGAAAAACGAGATTGAGAACCTAAGATACTACTTACCAAAGATCTAAGCACTGTGATCCTTGATCTACACACTTCCTTGGTCGGATTTGGTTGCCGGAAAGTTGCCGGAAGTTCGCCGGAAGTTCGCCGGAAAGTATTTTGGCTTTGGGAGAGTTTTGGGAGTGTTTTTGGGTGAAGAAATGAAGTAGTGGGTGATAATGGGGTGTTGGGGGTGTATTTTTGGCATTAAAGGGACAAAAATCCGACAAGGGATCGGCTGCTACAGTACCCGCACGTGCTACAGTACTGCTACAGTACTGCTACAGTAGCCACGTGCTACAGTAACTTTTAATATTTTTTTTTTTTTTAATATTAAGATTCCTATCTTAAAAAAAAAATCATAATGTGGGAATTTTTGTGATCTTGTAAGTCATACATAGCTTCAAAAAGGAATATATTCTTTATTTGAAAATGACAAGATATGATTAATATTCCACCCTACAATTTCAAACCATAGTCAAATTATTCCCAATTATATTATGACATTCTAGAATAATTCATAAAAAAATATGGGTAGAATGATTAATCAAGGATATATAGAAAATAGATAATTCTCATTATAATTTAAACATGTAAATATATACATGTATATACATGTGTACATGTTTGGAAAGATTATTTCAAGACCAAGGTATATATGTGTATATAAACTTGTATATGGATTTAAAATATTCTATGAACCATATACTTATTACACTTGATATTGAAATCCATATATTTATTTGAAAAGACAAATATATATAATTTTTTTAAAGTATGTTTTGTAGAAAATAATATACTAATCTTTAAGCACATATTTGAACATATAAATATATATAGATTTGATTAAAAATCTACTTAGTGAATTGATCAAAATATATATATTCATACATATATATCGGGCAATTTCTATGGTATTACATACACTATATGCTTTCCCCCACACATCTCACCACATGCTTGTGTTAGAATTCTAAGCACATACGAGCATACCTGGCTCTGATACCAAATGTAACGCCCCAAAAATTTAAAACCAAATTTCTGAGACGTCACTGCCGTGTTACCTCTCTTAAACTGTTGGCCAATCAATTTAAGATCAATAACACGTAGCCAAGTAACCAGGAAGCCAATGAATCATAATATCAGAGTACAAATCCAGAAAGGAAACCTCACGTCATAACAGACGTCCGGCTTACAAGCCTTATTTATGCGACATAACAGTCGACATATCAGTCTCATCTCACCTGTCAGAGATATCAAATTAAACACAAGACAGAATATAGTGTACCGATCCGTACCACAACAGTACGAGACTAGGTAATAAGTCATAGCATATTATTCAAGTCAAGCACATAAGTCCACAACATGCTAATGCATCCCTAGGTAGATCACTCATCCCCAAACCCCACATCGTGCTCAGGCTCTGCGTCCTTCCCCGGGAATATCTATACATGAAAACATAGCAAGGGTCAGTACAAGGTACTGAGCAAGAATAGAAGAATCGGCATAAGGGGAAACAAGAATTAACTTGATTCCCTAGAAGTATATTTATACATATAGGTGGAGATATATTCCGTTTTTTAACATTTATTAGGCATAACATAAAAATTGAGCAGAGCAAATAAGTAAACATCACACCGTCCCATACCGGTGCTTCAACCACTGCAAATAAGATGAATGATGGATGATGAGATGAAATGTTATGACCTAAAATGTCTATCTACCCTAAATGCAACACATAAGCATGTCTAGCGCGCACCTAGGTACCATGGTCGGTATTCCCTCCCATATAAGGGTCCACACCCCTTAATGGTCGAGAGACATACCCACAATGCCCCCGCCGCGGACACCAACAGCTGAAATCGTGGCTTACGGCAAGCGGGTCAGGCAAAGGGTCATGAGCCCTCTCCAGCCAAAATCAGACTAGGATATAAATCCTTTCCAGTCTCAATGCTTCTGGGTAGCAATCCCACTATGCCCCTTATCGGATACCGATTCGTAAGCATAGCGTATCCTACCGTCGTGGCATTTTATATCATCACAGATATTCACATATCATCACAGATATTTACATATAATCACAGATATTCACATATCATCACAGATATTCCCATATCATCACAGATATTCACATATCATCACAGATATTCACATATCATCACAGATATTCCCATATCATCACAGATATTCACATATCATCACAGATATTCCCATATCATCACAGATATTCCCATATCATCACAGATATTCACATATCAAATCAATCACTCATCTCGAGTGAAGTATTTTCTTTAAAATAGATAGCTTTAAAATAGTCTGGGCTCTTTGAAATATACTACTAGTTTATAAATGATAACTTTAAAAATAATAATACTTGAAAATAATAGTTTTTAAAAAGAATAATCCGGGCTCTTTAAAATAGTAGTTTTAAAATATTCCGGGGTGTGCCAAGTCCCACGTATCGGCATCAACAACTCATCGCGAGTTAAGTATCAAAGGTGTGCCAAGCCCCACATATCGGCACCAACACATGTTCAGATTCAATTCCACACATGTCAATGCGTAAATCACGCGTCATGACAAAATAAACAACTCACCACGAGTTAAGTGTCAAGGGTGTGCCAAACCCCACATATCGGCACCAACACTCACATCAACATAGAAGCGAAACAAGACTCGATCTCAACTAAGGCATAGTAGATCACCGCTAATCGCAACTAAGTTCAAAGATTGTGAGCATAATGATAGTTATGGCATGCTAGAAGCATAAGAAGAACTAAGGAAACACGCAGGACGAAGAACCGGAAAACGAGCGAACGAACCGCGCGGGCAGGGGGGGTGGCGCGCACCCGGCGCGGTTTTTACACAAAAACCGCGCCAACCCCGCGCGGGACTCGTCCGTCGTGACGTTCGATCGCGCGCTGCTCGCGCGCTGTTTGGCTAAAGGGCGCCCCAACTGCGCGCCGACACAACAGAAACTATGGAAATGGCGGTTTCCGGCCATTCCACCGATTATGCCCCCATTTAGGCCTATCTCTACCCTTGCCTGGTATGTAGATGAGTCCCCAAGCTCCTCTTCTCAACCTGCAAGCTTCCAATCTACAATTCCAAGCCTATATTACAAGAATCCAATCCAAACATCAAAAATCAACTCCAAGAACATGATTTCTTCATCATGAACCATTGGAAGCTCAAAAACTGAAATTACTCAACCAAAAGCATTACCTTAACTTCCAAAACTGATTTGCAACTCCCAAGCAAGGATTTAACACAAATTCCAAGCCGATCTATAAGAATTTCAACCAAAATCATTCAATCCCGTCACTTGTTTTGCCCTCTTCACAAACCACCTCAAAACTCTTCAAAATCATGAATTACTATGAGGAAATTACTTACCAAAGGTAGTATAATGAAACCCCCAATTGATTTGGGCATAAAATCAAGGTTTTGGGAGGATTTGGCACCAACCCTAGCCTTCCCAACAATGGTGACGGGAATGAGGGAAGAGAGGGGAAGAGAAGATGAGGAAATGGGTTTCCAACACCCAAAATCTGATTTTTAAGGGTAAGATGGATCCGGGTCGGGTCGGAATGTGGGTTAAAAGGTTTACACTACTTGTCTTGACCACATTGCACCCATTTAAGCACTTGACTCTTATTATCTTGTGAGTTGAACTCACTTATTCCCCCACTTAAATCTTCATTCCCTACAAAATAATCCACATACTAAGTCTTTTGTTAATTAATCATAATTAAATTAATTAATTATGAGTTAATTAAATCGGGGTGTTACAGAATTAAACACAATTCTATTCGATGTATTGAATTGCAGATATTCCTTATACTTCGAATGGCCATGAAGATTTGATTGGTCTTAACAATTTACCTCTATATGCATTTATAGGTAAATATTTAATTTCCAACCTTTAACATTATATTAAACATCGGTTTTGATTTCCAATTTTTTTTTTCCAGAATACTACGATCTAGGGGATCCAACCTATGCATGCGATCATTGCCAAGCGAATTTTTGGTATGAGGAAAGACTTGGCAAACACTACAGGAGTAAACATCCAAAATATAGTGTTTGTTGTTTGAGCGGGAAAACAAGTATTCCTAGAATGCCAGAACCTCCTCAATTATTAAGGAATTACTTTTTTGGTAATAGCCGCAAGAGTAGGAATTTCCTACATCACATTAGAGCTTATAATTCTATGTTTAGTTTCACATCAATGGGAGGGAAGGTTGATAAAACCATAAATAATGGATCCTGTCCACCGATGTTCCGTATTAGTGGTCAAAATTATCATTCGATCGGAACTCTACTTCCTCCTGAGGGAAAAAATCCACAGTTCGGGCAACTCTATATATTTGATACCGACAATGAAGTCGGATAAATGCTTTATGGTAAATATCCTGCTCTCCACAGTAGTTTAATATTTTTCTTTACACTTCATTCTCTATTCTTTTATGCATATAAACTTATATCATAATTTTTATTTTCAGTGGACCCAATGGCAGTGCACCTGAGCTTGATATTGAAATTGTTGCTGCCCTCCGAAAAATGCTGGACCAGCATAATGTTCTTACAATGTCTTACCGTATGGCGAGAGATAGATTAAACAATGACAATACAATAAACTTAAAACTTCGGCTTATAAGTAGTCGAGCTCACGATGGAAGGACATACAATGCCCCTTCCGTTTCTGAAGTTGCTGCTCTTTTAGTAGGAGACTTCGATGAAAACTTGGAGGACAGAGACATAATTATTGAAAGTCACAATGGATCTCTGCAAAGGATAAATGAATCACATCATCTTTTCTTGCTCTGCAGTATCCATTGTTGTTTCCTTATGGCGAGGATGGATTCAGAGATGGGATACCTCGGAATCATACTGGAGTAATGAAAAGTATCAATATTACTCTCAGAGAATATTTATGTTTCAGACTTCATCCCAGAGAATCTGAATTGTCTCTCATTTTTCTATCTAGAAAGTTATTCCAACAATTTTTAGTTGATACATACACAATGGTTGAGACTGGGAGACTTCTATATATCCGAAACAACCAGAAGAAATTGAGATGTGATTTGTACAAAGGACTGCATGATGCTCTTTTGGAGGGAGAATCCGAGGCTACTAATTGTGGAAAGCGTATTATATTACCTTCATCATTCACTGGCGGTGCGAGGTATTTAATACAAAATTATCAAGATGCAATGGCAATTTGTAGGTGGGCTGGGTATCCCAATCTATTCATTACATTCACGTGCAATCCTACTTGGCCTGAAATAACTAGATATGTTGCGAAGTATGGTTTGAAGGCTGCCGACAGAGCCGACATTGTTTCCCGAGTTTTCAAGATGAAATTAGACCTCATGATTCAGGATTTTAAGCGTGAAAAAATATTTGGAGAAGTGAAAGCAGGTAAGTAGCATTTCCTCTTGATATTTATTATTTATTTATATATGTATTTATTTATTTAGCAGTTTTTATTTTGTTGCAGTTGTATATACAATTGAGTTTCAGAAGAGAGGACTACCCCATGCGCATATATTATTGTTTGTTCGCGGTGGAAATAACGTATGGAGTCCTCAAAAAATTGATGAGATCATTTCAGCTGAATTTCCTGACAAAGAGAATGATCCTGTATACTATGAAGCCGTTTGTAATTTAATGCTTCATGGTCCATGTGGTTCCGCATTGAAGAATGCTTCCTGCATGATAAATGATCGATGTTCAAAGTATTATCCGAAGCGTTTTGTCGACTATACTTCAGTTGATGATGAGGGATATCCTGTTTATAGACGTCGTGACAATGGCAGAAATCTTGAGAAAAATGGTTTCTTATTTGACAATCGCCATGTTGTTCCACATAACAGGTATCTCCTCATAAAGTACGGTGCACATATAAATGTTGAATGGTGTAACCAGAGTCGATCGATCAAGTATTTATTTAAATATGTTCACAAAGGCTATGATCGAGTCACAGGTTCCTTTTATGAAAGTACTGGAATAGACAGGTCCAAGGATACAACTGATGAAGTGAATAACTATTATGACTTCCGCTATATATCGTCATGTGAGGCTGCATGGAGACTCTTCATGTTTGATATTCACTACCGTACTCCATCTGTTGAACGTCTTGGTTTTCATATGCCAGGAGAACAGCCTATTGTCTTCTTAGAAGATTCATCTATTACAACAGTAGTTGATCAAGCACGGGTGAAGGAATCTCAATTTTTGTCATGGTTCAAAGCAAATTCAAAATACGAAAAAGCAAGGGAACTCACTTATACTGAATTTCCATCAAAATTTGTATGGAAGGATAAATCAAGAGAATGGGTACCTAGACAAAAAGGATATTCAGTGGGAAGGATGAGCTACATTCATCCTCGAGCGGGTGAATTGTACTACATGAGATGTTTGCTCAATGTTGTCAAGGGCCCTAGGAGTTTCGAAGAGTTGCGGAAGATTGATGGCGTCCAATACAGTACATACAAAGATGCTTGCTATTCACTAGGACTTCTAGAGGATGATGGTGAATACATTGAAGCAATGAAGGAGGCCAGCAATTGGGCATCTGCATCTAGCCTAAGAAATCTTTTTGTTTCAATACTGCTCTCATGTTCTCTAACATCTCCCGGTGATTTTTGGACGAAATCCTGGCATTACATGTCTGATGATGTATCATACAGAAATCGTGAGTTCACATTTCATTTGAATATAAATTTCAATATAATATCCAATTTTTAATTGATTATTTGTTTAATTATTTTATTTTTGTACTTAAATTACAAATAGTTAAATTTTTTTATTGGCAGCTTCCATCATTGGAGATTCTGAGGTACAGAATGTCATTTTAATTGAAATTGAGAAATCTCTACGACTCGCAGGGACGAGCCTAAGCAATTTTCCTGATATTCCTTATCCCACTGGATTAGAATCAATTATTGATGCAAACATTCTTATTATTGATGAACTCTCATACGATCGTGCAGCTCAGATTCAGATACATAAAAATTTTATGGAGAAATGCACTGTTGAGCAGCTTCACGTACATGATACTGTTTTGCATGCTATTAATTCAGGAAATGGTGGTGTATTTTTTCTCTATGGTTATGGTGGAACGGGTAAAACATTTGTGTGGAATGGTTTGGCTGCTGCATTGAGATCTAAAGGAGAAATTGTTCTTTGTGTTGCTTCGAGTGGCATCGCAACGTTATTACTTCCAGGCGGAAGAACAGCTCACTCGCGTTTCAAAATACCAATGGAGGTAATAGAAGATTCCATGTGTGGAATTTCACCAAAATCTCCTCTTGCGTGTCTAATTCAAAAAGCAAAATTGATCATATGGGATGAAGCTCCGATGACTCACAGGCACTGTTACGAAGCACTAGACAGAACATTGAGAGATGTCATGAGGCCTTTAAACAGCGAGAATACAGAGTTACCATTTGGTGGAAAAATAATTGTTTTTGGTGGTGACTTTAGACAGATTCTTCCTGTAATTCCAAAAGGAACAAGGCAACAAATTGTAAATGCAAGTTTGAATTCTTCAAAATTATGGAATCTGTGCAAAGTCTTCAAATTAACCAAGAATATGAGACTCCAAACTGCATCTACACCTGATGATGACAGATCAGAACTAGACATTTTTTCGAGATGGTTATGTTCTCTTGGAGATGGTCTTCTTAATAAAGACAATGATGGTCTGGGAAATGTAGAGATTCCTCCTGATTTAATCATTCATTACAAGGATGATCCTGTAAGTGCAATTGTCTCAGTTGTATATCCTTCCTTTGAAGATCGAATGTTTAACTCAAGTTATCTGAAAGAGCGTGCTATTCTTGCTCCCACAATCAAGTCTATTGATGTTATCAATGCTTATATGATGTCACTCAACAAAGAAGAAAGCAGGACATATTTTAGTGCAGATGTTGCATCTCCTTCCGAAGGCGGTTTCTCAAGTTTCTCCGAGATCCATACTCAGGAATTCCTCAATTCCATTAATTGTTCGGGCATGCCCGCACATTCTCTCATGCTGAAAATTGGAACACCAGTAATGTTGCTCAGAAACATTGATTCAACTAATGGACTGTGCAATGGAACAAGATTGGTTCTCACAAGAATGGGGAAAAATGTACTTGAGGGAGAAGTGTTGAATGGTGACCGTACTGGAGATAGAGTCTTGATTCCACGAATGAGCATGACGTCTTCTGATCGCAGGATACCTTTTAAATTTGTAAGACGACAATTTCCTCTAATTGTCTCTTATGCCATGACGATCAACAAGAGCCAAGGTCAGTCTTTACATCATGTTGGAGTTTTCTTGAATGAACCAGTTTTCACTCACGGACAATTATACGTTGCTGCTTCACGTGTTGTGAGGCGTTCCGGTTTGAAATTTTTATTGTCTAGAAGTCATAATCTTGATGAAAATAATCTGACATTAAATGTGGTGTATAGAGAAGTTCTTCAAAAGATTTGAACAGTTTGGTTTCATCATTTACCATCTATAAACAATTTATTTTTCTTTAGTTATCAATACATCATTCATGAGTTTTATTTTTAGTTTAATGTATGAATCAAATTTCAATTCATATAAATATTTAATTATATTTGACGTTGGGATTGTAATTTTAATTAAAATATATTTGAATTTAATTATACATTTTATAAACGAATTATTTTTACGTAATAATAAAAAGAACACAATGTATTTTAGAATTATTTAAGATGATTTAATAATTTATGAGATGAATGGTTTAGTCTTTTTTACTCCGAAATACTGTTTTTGTATAGTTTCATTGATTCCAAATTAATAGCAGACATGAATCCATGTGCGTATAATCATAATATTATTCATTACAAGCGAAATCTATCTATGCAAATTACCAGGATTTTTCTTGCAATATCATTTATTTAGATTATTCAACAGTTTATTTTTCTCTTTAGTTAACAATATTCTATTTTTTTATGTTATGCATAAATAAGTTATATAAGTCAATATATCTCTATTATTTATACCAACAATAATATTCCTCACAAATATTATTATATTGAATACAATCGAAGTGTTCTCTTACAATAATTTATCAATTCATGTCTCACTTCAATCCCCTATATATTGTATCGTTTAATATACAACTTTGAATATATTATATACACTATTGTTTTTTTTGAGGAAACGGCACTTTATTCCATTGCAAGTCCAAATAGATATAGTACAACATACTAGATAAGGAAAGCCAAAAACCAAAGTAAGAAATACGGAAACTATCCAAAGACAGACAACTAATCGAAGCTCAAACAATAACATCAGAGAATCTAATCCAATGTAGTGAAAGCCACCAATACCAAGACAAAACCATCGAATCACTGCAAATCATCCTGTGGAAAAAACGTCTTGAGACCGGTTTCATAGTATTCCTCAAACCAACTTCGACAGCATGGGAACAAGTTCAATAAGCTGCTGAGGCAGCGGTTCTGCTTAGCAATTGTTCAAGCATCTTTCTTCAAACCCCAGTATACCGTAGAAGTCTCAAGTGACAAGCCGGATTGACAATCCCAGACACTTGCTTTAACAGACACATCTCCCCTGCTTTTAGTATTCAAAATTCAAAGTATCGAAACGAAGGTGCTAGGAGAAATTTAGAAAGGGGGCAAGCAAAGGTAAGAGAAAAAAACGGGTGAAAGGTTTGTGAAACAAAGGGAGCCTGCTAAAAATATTCATGCTACAGTTCCAGACAAGTTGCCAAAATACACTAAGCCAGTGAGATCCCATAAGTCAGCGTAAACTGAAGAGGAAAACCAGTAGCTTTCACACCTCTCCAAACTTCTTGCACAGCTTTCTATATGAGACATCCCCTTTCCATTCAAAGTCTCTAAACCCCCATATACTAAACTACTTTTGTTTTTATTCTTATACCCGCAGGAATTGTAATATATATATATTTTTTTCTTTTTTTTTTTCTTTTTTTTTATATTTTTTTTTCCTGCAGTGTATACCCAGTAGTCAAAAACATCAATATGAGTATCATGACCATACCTTGAATTCTAATTCCAATCTAAATACCGAAGCATACTAACTTCCCAATCTCCTATTTATAAAGTCACACCATCCAACTTTGCAGAACTTTCCATCTCCCACAGGATCTCACTAACTAATCTTACAACATCCAGAGGTTTTTATATGCTAGAACGGAAGCATTCATAAAGCACTCAATGGTTCAAGGAATCTTTGTAACAGAAAACAAAGGGAGAGATTGGTTGTAGGGATTTATCACAAGTATTATTTGAAAGAGTGTGGGATAGAAATAGGCCGTTAGGGGTTAACCTAGAGCCCTTGTTTTCGATACCTTGAATTGAAAAGAAGCAAGCTCGACATGAAAATTTAAGCAAGTTCTACAATTGGCATGGCGACCCCACTTATGCACACAACGTAAAGGATTCAACTCACCGAGTATTTTGTCAGTTGGCTTGGTAAATCCATTGCATTAGGTCATGGATCCTTTTAGTAATCAGCCATCAAAACAATCTTCAATTACCAATCAGCACCAGCCAAGTAGCAACCACATGAAAACCATGCATCAGCATCCTCCCTGATACTGCATCTTCTGTCTTGGATCCTCAACCAGCGTGTAGCAGCAACATCTCATGTCCATACCAGCAACCCAACGCTCTGTCAGTTAGCAGGCACAACAACTTCTGACTCCAAACTGAAAGCAACACGGCAGCAATAGTTTTGATCTCGCAGTACTTTCAGCCTCGACAACTCGACAACGTTGGTCACAACTGAACTCCCAGTTTACTTCTAAAATCATGGCTTAATATATATTTGGTCTCCAGCACTCCAGAACATCCCAGAATGAATATTTCACCTGCAAGAAGAACAAAAGGTAAGTTGAACTAACAAATCCAAAATTGAACCATCTCCATTGCTCCCCAAGCAACACCACATCCTTCTTAACATCAGCAGCCCTCCCATAGCATCCACTCCACCACGTTGAATATCAACAGCAGCATAAAAATAACAAGCTTCTACAACTCCATCAACTCAGCGGCACCTTTCCGTACTCTACTCCATTCACTCCAAGAACTCAGCGATACCTTTCCGAACCCAAAAACCAGTAACCCTGATTTAGCCCAGACTCACTTTAGCAACAGCACCAGACCCCAACTTTCAATCAACCCTTCACCCTGTTTGACTGCCTCATAACCTCCCACATCCCAATTTAGAACCATCGCTCGACAGTCCCTTCCTTAGCCACCCCTGTCTTTGCCCTTTTACACTATTGTTATTTGTTATAGGACCAAAGTTGTAATTTTCCATTCAAAGTTGTTAAAAATGCTATAAAAAATAATATTATTTACGAATTCCATGTTTTTTGCCATCAAATTTGTTTTTTTTTTTTTGCTATAAATTTTACATTGAACGGATAATTTGTAAAATTAATGAAGCAAATATAAGGACAATGTGTTGTTTACACAAAGAAATATTAAAATTATGTTTTTTTTTATTACTCTAACATATAAATTATATCTTAACTACAGGACCAAATAATACTATTAATCACATATTATTTTAAACATTAGCATATAAATATAAATAAATTACAATTTATTACAATATAATCATATATTATGTGTTGTTTACGCAAAAAAATATTAAATTTATTAATATTTTATATTTTAATACTACTGTCACGAATTTTTTTAATAATATTTTCACGACTTTTTGAATTCATTGCTTTAATAACTCTAACATTAAAATTTTCTGTAACATTCAAATCAAAATCCCAATAATCCAAATACCAATGTGACTTATGAATGATTATTCGGTTTGATATTCAAATAATATTCCGATTTAGCATTCCTAAGCTTGAATGAAATTTATTTATTCGTAATTACACCTTAATAATATTGCATTGTCTCTTCCTATTCTCCCTATTCAGAATTGCAAAATTAATATTGTCTTTTCAAAATCCATTGTATTGTTTCAAATATGTTAATTTATTTTTTGTTCGACTTAATATTCTTTTTTTTGTAGTAGCCATTTATTGTTAATTAATTATTAAGACTATTCAGTCGACAGATGCAATGATGGTTTCTTCTTTAAGTGGCATTATCAGTCTAATTAATACTGATATGACCATCACCTACCTCTACTCCTTCATTTATACTTGGAACTAATATTAATAGTTCTTCATACTTGGGACTAATATTCATCATTCATTCAAATTCAATCGGAATTGTGCTTCTTTTCATCCTATCCCATATCTAATTTCAGTTTTATTTGAATATCATCATACGATAGCTTTGCAGTGATTTTCTTATTATTGAGGATAAGATCGGCTCTTAAGGTTATGGTTTTTTTAAATATGTTTTATCGGTTTTGTATTCGCATGTTTTATATTCTGTTGAATATATATGGCATAATGTTTACTGTATGCCTTTTAAGCTTAATCTTTTGCGATTCTGCGATGTTACTTCGAAATTCAACTTAATAATTGTTTTATTGATTTCCTTACATCAAATTTTCCATTTTTCAGATTAGATGAAACGATTGTTCTATCTTTAGTATACTAAATTCATTTATTTTTTTTTTCATTAAACTTTTCAATGTTTGTTCTGTGTTCTTTGATCTGGCAGTGGACAATTTCATTATATTTAAGATATATTATTCTTTGATTTGGTACTCTATATGTATATTTTTAATTTTTTGTCTTAGTGTATTGTAGTTCTGTTTTATTGATTCTTGATTTCTAATTGAAACCAGCAGGTTGTTTGAATTGCATTTATCATGTCTCTTGAGGACGATTCACAGTCGGATTCATCATCCTCTTCATTAGAAATTAGTAGTTATGCACTCACTCGAATGAATTTGGTTAGTTGTATTTATTTTTCTCATTTTAAATATATATCTGAATAGTTATATTCTGGACACTTTTGTTTATGTTGTAGGATAACATTGTTGGTGAGAGTACAGTTTCCGGCGTTACTACTTTGATGCACATGCCGTCTGAGATTCTGAATGAAATTGCGGCCAAAATTTCCGAGCATTCACTGGAGGATTTGTTCAACATGGCTTTTAGGTCGTTTTTCTACTATTTTACTATGAGAGATATTAATTTAGTAGATTATTGTATTGATACTTTATCTCATTTTGAAATACAGCTGCAAAACTCTGTTCAGGGCTGCACGGTCCGATGTTGTTTTCTTACGATGTTCAATGGATTCATTTGTGGATACAATCTGTAATGATTTGATAGGGAGCAAGCTAGATTTTTATAATTCTTGCCTCTTAGCATGCAATTATGACATAATACTCCGTACCTCCATCGTAAGTGCGAATTGTTTTATATTTAAATAATTTAATTATCATTCATGTTGTTACGTTGTAACATATTTAAAATATAATATGTCTATTTACAGATGGACTTTGTATTATGGAAAAATCGGCAATGGTGTTTTGTAAAGCTTCAATGGCCTGTCCAGGGTTGTCATGATCCGTTGAGATATTTTCAATGTATTCTGCAGTTGACCTCCAATGATCCCGAACATATTAAATTCGGTTTGGATGCGATGATCCCATATATTTCGGACAAGGATCTCTTGATTTATAGTAGGGAGAAAGTTCTACTCACTTTGGAGCGTGTTCAGATGGACAATTCATTGTTTCGATCAACGAATGTGAATTTTTGTAACAAACAGGATCATGCTTTTCCAGTCCGGAATTCGATGGATATGGATATGGACTACATATTGAATGACCTGAAATGCCACATGTGTATTGCAACAAAGGAATGTTACATTATGTGTAATCCTCCGTGGTTGCAGTAGGCTAACTTTATTTTGGAATTGATTATCGATAGTTTTATGTTTTAGTATATGTATTGAACATGGATGAATATGTTTGTACTTGGTTTTTAATATTGTATTCGTTTTCCTTAAGCTTATAGTAATATTAATTTTGCACTACATATCAGTTTCAAATAATGTGACACGATTTCATATTTTTCATCCAATTGTCAACGTACCGTAGAAAATATTATTATTATGTTGCTTAATCTGATGGTTATAAATATTTAGGAATAATCGTTCCGAAACGAATGAGCTAAATTAAACTTCTAATCTCTATTAATTATCAATTGACAGGACCAGAAATGCAATGACGAATATTAGATACAAATATTTTTTACACTGCTATTTATCGATATATTCTTCCTTTATATTTAATAATGAAAAAATAATTCTTAATAAAATATAGCCGAATTATTATTTTCACTTATTAAACACTTATGATTAAAATAAATTCATGTTTTATTTAAATAATTTAAATTAATTATCTACTATCAATCTAATTGTCATGTCACTACACGATTATAATTTTTGTTTTAATTATATTTGAATAAAATTTTTGTGTATATAATTGCGATTTGTATTCATTAATAAACGAAATGAAAATTTATCGAAAATTGAAAATATATCTTTTAGGCTAACATATAAATAATAATCTTAATTACAGGACCAAATAATAATAATAATCAGCTATTATTTTTTATATTAGCATATAAATAACTTACAAAAAATTATAAAATCCCGCGGGTACCGCGGGTGGTATGTCTAGTATGTATATAAGATAAGAAAGTAGCAAGAAGATAAATTATGGATAGGAAGCAGAAAGATGGGCAGAGAGAGCAAAGAGATGAGGGAAGGCAGGGAGTAATAATTGATCGTTATGTATATGATTAAGTATGTTTTTAAATACAATGCAGCATTGCCATATATATAGGCAATTTTAATACAAAGGACTTGTTACCACATTTATTTCCTTGTCTTCCTATCGAGTCAATATCCCAATAATTGAGAGACAAACTATACCGGCATTCATAAATTCATATTATGACGTTTCAACATACATTTAATTTTATTTATTGGTGTCATCATGTACTACTAGTATTTGCTTTTTTGTTCTTTCTGCTATATATTACTACTACTACTCATAAAGCTTGCAGGCAAGGCGTTGCTCCCCTCTTGGCTAGCATCCAGATGTGATCTACTACTATATCATTCTTCATCTGCAGCAGCAGCAGGTGGGAGTGGGACGATATACACTTTACTTAATTCATTCCCAAATTATATATAATTAATAACATGGCCTTTATTAGACTTTATTAGCAACATCCAGCACCTCCACTCCATATCCAACATTGAATTAATAATATTTGGGACCAATTTAATTAAAATATTACTACTATCATTTCCATTTCACCTAGAATTGGAATGAGTCCTGCATTCCTTACTGATTGCTTAACTACCACACCTGACCCAATATACTAATTGTCCTGCCCAACAATATAATTGTTGAGCTCAATATGCCAACTCAAAATACGAGCAAATTATCTGGTCAAATATGTTATATATCACATGGGTTTAATCTCTACAAACCCCATGTTGCTTGTGTGTATTTTTTGCAGGGCCTTTGGATTTAAAAGGAAATCATGGAATGAAAAAAAAATCATTCGGAAACATTTACTACTATTATTCTTTATCCAAAAAAAAGGGACCCAAAAAAAACTAGTACTATTTTCTCTTGTATTCTTTTCTGCCATTTTTATTCTTCTTTCAAAAGTACTACCTAAAAAGGAAAATCAGCAAGTAGAAAGAAATAATTTCTAAAACATTAGTATTTGGAATTGGGAACTTCTTCATTTATGATGAATATAATTGGTCGGAAGTTGAAGCAAAGTAGCATCCATGCATTTTATATAAATCATGCATGAAGATTTTCTTGGGCTCCAGATTTGCAAAATTCGCATGTAAGAAGCAAAAATTAATTCGAAAAGATCCTCAAATATCAAATTCTGGGTCGAGGGAATCCGACATCATAGATGGATGGTGCGACATGGACTCGCAGCTAGGCACGGATGAGCTCGCCGAGGCACAGCGGCTGAGCAGCGAGGCACGACAGCGGCCAAGGCTTAAGTGGCGGAGCACAAGCCGCCATTCATTAAAAAAATATAAAAAAAATAATAATAATAAAAATAAAAAATCAAAATCAAAATCAAGAGTGATATCCACGGTTTCTTAATTTCGAATGCCGACGGCGGCATTGACAAAATATATGCGCATTTTCAGTTTCAGTTCCATCGACTGAAAGCACAAAGGAGGCATACGTTGTCACGAAAAAAGATATTTGAGTCCATAAATTTGGCCCAGTAATATTTTTTACGTTCTGCAATTTATTTCGTTTTCTGCAATTTCTTTATGTTATTCAATTCCGTATTTTCATTACTTTACCAGCTTTTGTTATTTCCCGGTAATTCATTTTCTGCATTTCCTTGTAATCTCTTCAAAGTTCATCAATAAAAAAAAAGGGTTTGTTCCTCTCCAAAATTTCACCGTCAACAAGTATATATATATATATATATATATATATATATATATACTAGAACTCTTAGGTCGCGCGCTACGCCGCGCTGATCTGAACCTAAAGCAATTGTTCCAAAAAAAAATTACTGACGAATAATAAGTACAGAGGTCTTAATAAGTTGAACCATATATTTCTTGACAACCAAAAAGTATTACTACCTCCGTCTCAATATATATGTTACGGATGGTTTTTTGACACTATTCACTTTTCAACATTGATTCGAATTTTTATCATAGTTATGTAAGAAAAAAATAGTCAAGTGATATCTTGTTAGATTCCTCTAATTTTGTAGTTTTAGACAATTAAGTTTCTATAACTTTTCGTTCTACACAATTTAAGTTATTAACCGTTAAAAATGTATATCGGCATACGTGCTGGGTGGGTCCGTAACAAAAATAGTGAGACGGAGAAAGTACTACTTTTTCACAACCAAAAAGTTAAACATATAACTTTATCCCTTGACAAATGAGTATGAATGAGGCAGTTTACAAATAAATTATTCAGTTGGTGAAGCTTATCTACAAAACCTAGAACCAAAAAAAATAAAAGAAAATAAAAAAAGTGGGAGGGCACCAAACAAACATCTCTGAAGTGGCGACGCTCCCAACAAAAGATAGCGTAGCTGCAATTCATTACCGGTGTGTCATGCGTGCATGTATGTTGTCTGATGGACATGAGAAATTCAAATATTTTAGGAAATTACCTTATACTTCTTTCTAGGATTCTTGGTCAGTTTCTTGTGAGCACGAGTTAAGCCTCTATTCTTCTCCATCGGAATAAATTTTCAACCAAATAATAATCAGGTAAAAGCTGCAATAAAAATGATAAATATAAAGGAAAAAAGGATTGAGAACAACAAATTCCCTTACCAGATCTGTGATGAAGCGATTTCCATCTACTGTTTCTGGCAAAGATGGATTGAGCATCTTTTATGCAAACGCAATGCAGGACAATATGCAAAAAATCTATAGATTATTTTAAATATATTTTCTTTGAAACATGCCCAGTCTCAACTTCGACACTATCACCAACAGATTCAATTCCAGCTCTTGCCAAAACTCTCAGCTCATACTTTCTTTTTCTTTCTCCAATAATATCTCGTTTGGGAAAATCATCATTACCAGAAATCGCCTTCAGAGAGAAATCGCCTTCAGAGACAATATATATAATGAAACTCATCAAGAGCAGCAAGCATAAGATTTTTTTTATGTAATATTAAAGAGCGCCTCATAACGGGCCACCTGTTAGGTGTCATATCATGCTATAAGCATTAGAGCATGTTTTAGCCTAAACCCTGTACTCTACCTAGATTGCCACTGGGTTCTTTATACATAAATAAAACAATACACATTACGTTGAAGCAAACAGTTGTTTTTTCAAGTGATTAATCTGTGAATAGTAAACTAACCTATCTAGAATCTAACATGCCAAAGCTCTTCTTTATCATGTTAAGTACTTTTCAAGTTGCATACCTTGTGTTTGTTGTTTGAATGTGTAGCCTACTCCCGCCATTACTCCTACCATTCATTGCCCCATCTAGTTCAATGGCCTCATCAACAAAATCATCTGATGTCTCGAGTTGACTAAAAATGTAGGTAGCATTTAGTTAGTACATGTCAAAGAAAAGGTAATAATGAATACAAAAAGAAAAAGAAAAAAATGTGAAAATAGAAAATTAAGAGTGTCCAACATAAATGGAATAACCTATTTGCAATTTTTCAGTGGTCTCTCTTTCTAGTATTTTTTGGCTGCAAGTGCAACAGAACTCAAAACATTGTTCTGTTTCAGTTTCTCCCAAGGGATTCCCTAATTTTCAACATTTCATTGCTCTAATGTAAAACTTACGCTTTCAGAAGATCTTTGTTACGTCACCCACATTTTGTTGTTCAGTGCCCTGCGATCGACTTTCAGCGAAGTGGAGCTGATGACTGCTTGATTCAGCTGGGGTGGCTGCATCCTCATGCATATGCATATTTATGGTTAGTTTAATGAACATCAGTGCTTTTATGAATTCAGAGGCCAATAGAATCTTAATTCAATGTACCTCTAAATAATTTGCCTATTGGTGCAGAGGAATAAGTGTTAACAATTGAAAGTTTCCATGCAATGTGCCTAAAGATTTTACAACTGAAGCCATAGTATGCACACAGGATAAACAACAAAACAGGAAATAAATTATAACAGGAGTTGATGAAAATTGCAAGTAATCACAACACTCCAAGAGCCGTTAATAAAGGTTAAAAATTGATGAGGGAGGGCAAAACAAGCACATCCATTTCCAAGAAATACTTCAGAAATCCAAAGTGAAACCAAACAGAATAAAACATAGCACATAGAATTGAAAAACAAGCAGAACCCCAAGCAAGCCTGAAAAACTTTGTATGTACTTTGCTATGAGAGAGCAAACTCAAACAAGCAAGTAAAACATAACAATAAACCAGTACAAAATAGAGATACAATGGAAAGCTAGGGTTCTTCAGACAACACCTGACGGATCTTTTTAGAGATACCATAAAAATAGGGGAAAAAATTGGCTAGATTGAGTTGGATGGGAGAGTCCTGTGGCGGGATTCCAACCCCTCAATGCAGCGGTCCTACTGAATCAACCTGTCTCCAAACTCAACTTAATTCTAAGAAATACTGGAAATACAAAAACTATGAGTAACTCACACCAAACATGAAGCAAAAAGTCAAAAAATGGGCAAAATAAACAAAATCACACAAATAAAAGCAAAATAATTGAAGAAGAAACACGAAAGAAAGAAAGCAATGAAGCGAACTTAAATCCACATGCGATTGGGTATCAGGTGTCTTTACAATGGGAAAAAACCAAAGCAAAATTGAAGGAAAAAATGTGCGTTTTAAAAATTAATGAAAAAAGATATGGAAAATTTGTGGGAGGGTAGATGGAATGAACCATGTACAATCTTAACAAAGCTAGCTGCAACTTTGAGAATTACTAATTGAAGAGAAAATGAAACCAAAAAAAAAAAAAAAACAAATGCAAAAAGGTCAAAGAAAAGATCCAGGCACAACAAACACGGTGGGGTATTAGAGACTAAAACTTGATAAAGATGCAGGTTACAAAAAAAATATCATGACAATTACAATACCAACAAAAATCAACACAAGTAAGAGGATATTGCTATTGCTTCTGCTTGGGGAAGATTTGGGGCATCAAAAACCGTGCAGTTGAAGCCCTTAAATACTTCACTAACAATTGCCGAAATTAAAGGTTGTAAAGAACTATATCAGTATTATACGTATCAAAACTTGTAGAATAGTCCATTATGATTCAAGGATGTAGTGAAGGAAGAATCCATACCCTATCAAAGGTGAAAACTCTATCCACTTGCTTGCTAGCTACATTCTGCAAGACAGTGACTTCTCTCCTACTATCATTACAAGCTATTGCCTTGGGCACACTCAACATCTGCTTGTCGGCAGTTAATGACCTAGAAGACAAAATCAAACAAAATTTGCAGGCTGAGAATGCAATCCCACCTCAAATTTGGAGAAAATTTCCAGAACAACTGAATTCCAGTATTTCAACTGAACATTAACCTCTTTATCTCTGTCCTTGCGATGCGAGCTCCAATCCAAACCTCTTGAATGCGGCTTCCGCTGTTGTAGCTGCGGAGTGAGGAACCGCAACGGAGACATCGCTATTCCCATTCCAACCTGCTGAAATTCGGCGTCAGCGATGGCATTTTTGCTTCTGTTGAATCAAAACCAAAAAAAATTCGACAAGGAAACTCTGGAAAGCAATGTGAACCAGAAATTGAAGCATCAATAATAGTGGGATTTGGATTGAAGACATTCTCAACTATCAGTTACAGTGTTGCCGGGGAAAATATTAAAATACCTGGAACTGAGAACCGGTGGGGACGTGGAGGAGGAGGGCCGGATTAGCGGGGGATGGGACTATAGAATGAGGAAAGATTAGGGTTTCACTGTGGCGAGCCAGGGCCGGATTTCTCTTCCGAAGATCCCTAATCTGTAGGTCGAAGATCCCTAATCAATCGGGCTTCAGTCCGAGGCGGTCCCGGCGGCGCGACGAGCATAGAGGAACGACGCCGCATCCGCATCAACTGGGTGACTCTTTTGCACTTCACTGCGATAAGAACGGAATGCGAAATCATCTTCAGACGAGGAAGATAAAGGCGGAATGGGAAGGAGGACAGAAATAATGGATGGGGTAATTTGAGAGAAACCAAATAGCACTATTCCTTAATGGATCACGAAACGGTGTCGTTTGGCATGGTACTGTTTAATGAATAGTACTATTTAGTACTGTTCATACTTGGCTTGGCATATATATATATTAGATATATATGTTAGAATAGAATTGATTTGTGCGTAGTTGAGCTTGGCGGCGTACATAACTGAAAATAATAGTGCAGCAGCAGCAGCAGTGATTAATTAACAATACACGTACGGGAGCTTGTGCAAAGCAAACATGTGCGCGTTTTGTTGAAAAGGTCACAGTAGACAACACTATTGTTGAAATCAACCGCATGCACTCCTCCTCCTCCTACTACTACTATATAACTGCAAATTTGCAGTCAGTCCCATCCCAAACTTCATACTTCATAGTACTTCACTTCCAAATAAATTTGACGTTTTATTAATCATTTAATAATAAAGCCCCTATTAATCAATCAATCAAACGGAACGTGGGAGGAATGATGGGGTCTCATACTAGGAGGATGCTAAAAGACATTATTAGTAGCCATTCTCCTGATTTATTGTGCATATATGAGCCACAATCAGTGTTTGTCGGGTCGGAACTTTTTATGTTCAAACTGGGATACACGCCTGTCCGTATTCAGGAAGTGATAGGCAAGTCCGGAGGGGTGTGGATTCTTGCTAAATTGGGATGTAATTTCCAGCATCAGGTTTTTGATCAAAGGAATCGGATGATTACTCTGGAAATTAGTAATAGCGATACCAAGTGGTTCTTGACGGCCCTATATGCTGCCCCGAACTACTTGGATCGGAAAGGTAACTGGCAGGATATTTTGAGGCTTGGCAGGGCTGTTGAAGGGGCCTGGACAATTGTGGGAGATTGGAATCAGATTCTACTTTCCAATGAGGTGAAAGGAGGACTCCACAATGCGACCAGAGCAGAGGAATTAGGAGAGGTTTTACACGAATGCGGTCTATCCTCAATAAACACGCAGGGAGGAACCTTTACCTGGTCTAGGCCGAGAGGGAACTTCGGTAGAATCTACAAAAGACTTGATCGTGGCGTAAGTAATCTGGAATGGGTGGACCTGTTTCCCTGTGGTTTCATTCATGTGCTCCAAGGCATAGGATCGGACCACTCTCCTTTATTACTATCCTGTGGCCCCCGCATCTCTCGTAATGAGGCCAAACCTTATCGATGGGATGCGGCTTGGGCGGATTGCAAGGAGTACAAGGCGTTACTGGAAGGCACTTGGAGTAGTGCTAACACGCCGGCCAATCAAAGACTTAAAGAGGTGCAGAAAGCCTCTGTGGAGTTTGGGAAAAATCACGGAGGAAACTTTAAATGGCGGAAGGTGAAAATTATGAAAAGATTGGAGGGGTTAGCCAAAGCTCTGGAGCGGGTGGACTCCATTCGGCTTCTCCTAATCGAGGATCAACTCAAGAAGGAATTGGAGGAGGTTATGAAGCAAGAAGAGGTGTATTGGTTTCAACGGGCGAGAGACAAATGGGTCCGGTTGGGAGATAGGAACACGGCCTACTTCCACGCCCGGGCCAAATCCAAGGGACACCGTAATAAAATCCACGGGCTCTTCTTGGATAATGGGGAATGGTGCGAGGATGAGGAACGCCTTAGAAGTCATGTTAGAAGTTATTATCAGGATCTCTTCACTAGCCCGGTGCTAAAGCTGGAGCAACGGGTACTTGGAATAAGTCCTGAGCTCCTGCCTCCAGCCTTCCAAAGGGTGCCTGATGATAAACTTGAGGTTATGGCCAGAAATGTGACAGAAGAGGAAGTTGGATTGGTGGTGAAGAATATCAATGGCTTCTCTGCTCCGGGACCGGATGGCTTCCCGGGCTTCTTCTTTAAAACCTTCTGGAACACAGTTGGAGGATCAGTCTATCAACTTGTCCAAGAGGCCTTCGCCACAGGTAAATTTGACGCGGATTTGGCCAAGGCTCATATATGCCTCATCCCTAAATCCATCGCCCCGACTAGGATTAAGGAGTTCAGGCCAATCACTTTGTGCAATGTTTTGTATAAAATGATTACCAAAACATTGGTGGAAAGGATCAGACCGGCCCTGCAGGACCTCATTTCCATACACCAAGCCGCCTTTCTCCCCGGGAGGGGTACGGTGGATAATGCCATTACCTTGCAAGAACTTATGTGCCAACTGTCTTGTTCCCAGAATCATATCCCAGCGGTGGTTCTCAAAATTGACATAGCCAAGGCGTACGACAATGTGCTCTGGGACTACTTGGAGGTATGCATTAAAGAGCTGGGCATGCCTGGTAATATTGTCAGCCTCATCATGCATTGCGTCTCGACCCCCTTATATTCGGTTTTATGGAAGGGCCAAGCTCTCAAGGAGATACGGCCGGGGAAGGGTTTGAGGCAGGGTGACCCCATATCACCCTACCTATTCTTAATTGTCATGGACAAATTGTCCCTGCTCATTCAACAACATGTTAACAGTGGAAAATGGAAACCTATCCAGGCGAATGGAGCTAATGTTGGTCTGTCCCACCTGATTTTCGCGGATGACCTAATCCTTGGGGCTTTGGCTGACAAAGAAAGTGTGGAAACCATCCTCCACACATTGGAGAATTTTGCAGCGGCATCTGGACTTCAATTGAACCCTATGAAATCCTCTATTTTCATTACTAAGCAGGTGGCTCAGGAAGATAGACAATGGATATTGGACTTCTTACATATTGAGCCAGTGGAGTTCTTTGACTCTTATCTTGGCTTCCCTATGATCAAAGGGAGGTATAAATGTAAGGATTTCACCTACCTACTGGACAGGATGGATGAAAGGACTGAAGGATGGGCGGCAAAACTACTTAATAAAGCAGGTAGGCTCTCATTGTGCCGGGCAGTCATGGCAGCTATTCCCTCTTACACGATGCAACTACACTGGTTACCTGAGGCTATTTGTGAGGCCATCGACAGAAGAATTAATAAATTCTTGTGGAAGGACAGAAATGGTAAAGGGATATATTTGGTTAAGTGGGATACCGTCTCTAGATGCAAGGCGGTGGGTGGTCTGGGAATAAGAAGAGCAAGGCCTATGAACATTGCCTTACTGGGGAAGCTTATCTGGGGGTTCATGCACTCTCCTGAAAAACTGTGGGTTCAACTCTTGAAAGGGAACACACTTGGAATGGATGACCAGTTCCAGGCAGCTACAAGATCTCCCTCCAAACTCAGAAAATCCATGATGAAAATCTTCCCTTTTATCAAGCAGGGTTTTAAACTTAGAATTGGTAATGGCGATTCCTCCCTATGGTTCTCGAAGTGGTGGAGAGGAGAACATTTGGGGTCTCTGTTGCCGTTTGTGGCGACTCAAGACATGGATCTGAAAATTAAGCATGTAATATCCCATGGAGCTTGGGATTGGAGGAAGCTGTATTCCATGATACCTGACACTATTCTGAAGGAGATTGAGGAAGCCCCACCCCCGACCTTGCATGAACAGGTAGAGGACATTTGGATTTGGAAGGAGTCCAGGACAGGTACATATTCGGTCTCCTCAGCTTACAAGCTTGTCAACCAGGTGAACGGTGGGACTGGAGGTTGGAAATGGATGTGGCGAGCCTCTATACCGGAAAAAATTGGCTTCTTGTTGTGGTCGATGTGTCATGATTCACTGCCCATTAACCAAACGCGGTACAAGAGGAAATTGGCCACCTCCCCGTTATGTGTTATATGCGGTGACCAAGAAGAAGGATGGAGTCATTGCTTCTTCACATGCCAGTGGGTTCAGCAGGTGTGGAAGGCTCTGAAAATTGGGATTCCTCCCTCCTGTGATCTCATTTGTAAGGATGATATAAGGGAATTTCTGTGTGCCATGTTTAATGACCATGGGCACCTCTTGGCTGCAGCGATATGGGCTATTTGGCTCGAAAGGAACGCCCGTGTGTTTAGGGGAGAAGAGAAAAAATTGGGGGCTCTTCTCAGGGATATTAAACGGCTGACTTGGGACATGCTACAAGCTTGCAACCACAAAAGCAAGGGGCGGGGGGGTGCCAGAATTATCCAGTGGAATCAAGCAAGGGCCACGGACACCATCATCCATGTGGATGGGAGCTCATGGGGAAACCCAGGGAAAGCTGGCTTTGGGTTTGTGGCTCGGGATGACAAGGGGAATTGGTTGGGGGGTGGATGCGGTCACCTGGGCATCACTAACATCGCTACTGCAGAGATGGCGGCCTTGGGCGCGGGCATGGACTTAGCAATAGAGCTGGGAGCACATAGAGTCACTCTCTATTCCGACTCAGCAGATTCTATTCGTGACATTATGGAGAGCGATCACCTCCATCCTTTGGCTCCGATGATCCGGAAAATCAGGGAGCTAAAGAGCCGTTTTGAGAGTTGCCAGCTTCACCACATTCCTCGGGAAGGTAACAGGGTGGCGGATCGTCTGGCGCATCATGGTGCATCAGTGGAAGACTTCTTCACCTCTTGGGCCTTCCCGCCCGACTTCGTGGTGAGGGAAGTGGAGCGGGATGCCACCGGAGAGGGCCTGCCTAGGCCTTAGCTCGGGGGTGTAATGCCTGTGACTTTGTGTTTAGTTTTCTGTATTATTTTCTCTTGTATTTTTCTCCTTGTTTTTCCGGCTTCGGCTCATCAAAAAAAAAAAAATCAATCAATCAAACAACAGGGTTTGAGAATTTATTTACAAGGCTATGCCATGCCGCTTAAGGATATACTCCCTCCGTCCCATTAAAAGTGACCACTATTCCTTTTTGGGGTGTCCCATTAAAAGTGACCACTTTCCCTTTTAAGTAAATTAGATTAACATAAACATGATTAAAAACCCCACAATAATGACAATTGTACTTTCTGCACAAAGTCCCTATATATGTTTAACCATTAATATCTCAAAATGGGTATAAATAAAAATTATATAAAATATATATTCTAAAACTATACGATTAGACGATTCCAACAAGATCACACTTGACTATTTTTGTCTTTCTACATCATTACGATAACATTAAGTCAAAGTTAAATAATAAATATGGTTAAAAGTCAAATGTAACCATTATAAATTAGATGGATGAATTAGTCAAATTTACTCACACCACTTTAACTACTAAATCTCACTACCTAAATTCTCGTGCCCAAAAGAAAGGGGCCACTTATATTGGGACGGAGGGAGTATATGTTTCTCTTTTGAAAATTTGCATTTTTTATTTAATTGTTTTAAAATTATATATATTATATATCACCAATGACCATATTGTACTTCACAACAGTTTAACATAATAAAATTTAAATAATGTAAAATATTCAAGATACATTCTAATTAATATCCACACCACTCTTTTTTTCCCCTTTATAATTTATAGGCACGAGCTCTCACCACCCATTTCCGAAATCTTTAATGGCTCTAAAAAAAAATTAATAATGTCATGTAATGTAATAGTAACTATTATAGTGCTTAAAACAATTGTACTGATTTGTACATAAAATTGTTGTGATACTGTACTACAGTATGAGCACCAACTAGTACCCGAATAATTAACAAAATAATATGTTCAAGAACGAAATGCTCCCTTGGACAATGCTAATGGCCATTAGGTCATTACTAACATACTTTTTTCCATTATTTTTTCAAAATTGTTTTATTGATTTGTACTTATTTTATACTAGTATTGAAAATATCACTCAATTTCTTTCCATTATATACTAGCACACCTGCCCGCGCAATGCGCGGGAAGTACACTTTATAATTTTTGTTTTATAAATATAATATAATACTTTAAACGTTCAAATATTACATAAACTTAATTGGGTCATGCCCATTTCCCGAACATATAATATTGAGGGAAAATGTGACAAAAAACAATAATAAAATATAGACCGTCCGATGAATGTGTAAAAGCAATCTCCCTACAAAAAACTTTCATAGCACAAGGGTTATTATTTTGTGAATATAGTTCAAGATTGATTTATGAGCTTTCTACATTATTTTTGGATAAACTAATTTATTAAGTTTCCCACATTAATTTAAGAGCTTTCCATTGTAACACCCCGATTTAATTAACTCATAATTAATTTAATTTAGTTATGGTTAATTAACAAAAGACTTAGTATGTGGATTATTTTGTAGGGAATGAAGATTTAAGTGGGGGGATAAGTGAGTTCAACTCACTAGATAATAAGAGTCAAGTGCTCAAATGGGTGCAATGTGGTCAAGACAAGTAGTGTAAACCTTTTAACCCACATTCCGACCCGAACCGAGACCCATGACCCGACCCGGATCCATTTTTGACTCTTCAAAATCTGATTTTGGGCATTAGGAAACCCATTTCTTCATCATCATCTTACCATTCCCGTCACCCCTCTTGAAGGAGCTAGGGTTCATGCCCAAAGTCTTCCAATCCTCAAGTTCGTGCTAAAATCACTTAGGAAATCCATCCTACAACTTGAGGTAAGTGTTTTTCATAGTTAATTACATGTTTTGGTGGTGTTAGAAGTGTTTTTGGTGGGTGTTCTTGTTAGTGACGAAAATTGGGGATCTTTGCCAATTCTTGTAGTTGAAGCTTGGATTCTTGTTTGGAAGCTGAATTAGTGTTGGAGGAAGCTAAGGTTAGTACTTGAGACCATTTTGGTGTTGTTGATTTCAGTTTTTAAGCTTCAAATGGTTTCAAGATCAAGAAATCATGTTCTTGGATGAATTATGATGTTTGGAGCTTGATTCTTGCAATATAGGCTTGGAATTGTTGATTGGAAGCTTGCAGGTTGAGAAGAGGAGCTTGGGGACTCATCTACATACCAGGCAAGGGTAGAGATAGGCCTAAATGGGGGCATAATCGGTGGAATGGCCGGAAACCGCCATTTCCATCGTTTCTGTTGTGTCGGCGCGCAGTTGGGGCGCCCTTTAGCCAAACAGCGCGCGAGCAGCGCGCGATCAAACGTCACGACGCCGTGACAAAACCCGCGCGGGGAGCGCGCCAGCTCCCCTGCCCGCGCGATTCGTCCGCTAGTTTTCCGGTTCTTCGTCCTGCGTGTTTCCTTAGTTCTTCTTATGCTTCTAGCATGCCATAACCATCATTATGCTCACAATCTTTGAACTTAGTTGCGATTAGCGGTGATCTACTATGCCTTAGTTGAGATCGAGTCTTGTTTCGCTTCTACGTTGATGTGAGTGTTGGTGCCGATATGTGGGGCTTGGCACACCCTTGACACTTAACTCGCGATGAGTTGTTTATTTTGTCATGACACGTAATTTACGTATTGACATGTGTGGAATCTGATTATGTGTTGGTGCCGAAATGTGGGACTTGGCACACCCCGGAATATTTTAAAACTACTATTTTAAAGAGCCCGGATTATTCTTTTTAAAAACTATTATTTTCAAGTATTATTATTTTTAAAGTTATCATTTATAAACTAGTAGTATATTTCAAAGAGCCCAGACTATTTTAAAGTTATTTATTTTAAAGAAAATACTTCACTCGAGATGAGTGATTGAATTGAATGTGAATAATTGTGATGATATATTGAGACTGAAGAGGATTTATATCCTAGTCTGATTTTAAAGCTATTTATTTTAAAGAAAATACTTCACTCGAGATGAGTGATTGAATTGAATCTGAATATCTGTGATGATATGTGAATATCTGTGATGATATGTGAATATCTGTGATGATATGTGAATATCTGTGATGATATGTTGAGACTGAAAAGGATTTATATCCTAGTCTGTATTTGGCTAGAAAGGGCTCATGACCCTTAGCCTGACCCGCTTGCCGTAAGCCACGATTTCAGCTGTTAGTGTCCGCGGCGGGGGCACTGTGGGTATGTCTCTCGACCATTAAGGGGTGTGGACCCTTATATGGGAGGGAATACCGACCATGGTACCTAGGTGCGCGCTAGACATGCTTATGTGTTGCATTTAGGGTAGATAGACATCTTAGGTCATAACATTTCATCTCATCATCCATCATTCATCTTACTTGCCGTGGTTGAAGCACCGGTATGGGACGGTGTGATGTTTACTTATTTGCACTGTTTAATTATTATGTTATGCCTAATAAATGTTTAAAAACGGAATATATCTCCACCTATATGTATAAATATACTTCTAGGGAATCAAGTTAATTCTTGTTTCCCCTTATGCCGATTCTTCTATTCTTGCTCAGTACCTTGTACTGACCCTTGCTATGTTTTTATGTATAGATATCCCCGGGGAGGACGCAGAGCCTGAGCACGATGTGGGGTTTGGGGATGAGTGATCTACCTAGGGATGCATTAGCATGTTGTGGACTTATGTGCTTGACTTGAATAATATGCTATGACTTATTACCTAGTCTCGTACTGCTTGTGGTACCGATCGGTACATTATGTTCTGTCTTGTGTGATACTTAATATCTCTGACAGGTTGAGATGAGACTGATATGTCGACTGTTATGTCGCATAAATAAGGCTTGTAAGCCGGACGTCTGTTATGATGTGAGGTTTCTTTTCTGGATTTGTACTCTGATATTATGATTCATTGGCTTCCTGGTTACTTGGCTACGTGTTATTTATCTTAAATTGATTGGCCAACAGTTTAAGAGAGGTAACACGGCCGTGACGTCACAGAAATTTGGTTTTAAGCTTTTGGGGCGTTACATTTGGTATCAGAGCCATGTCTGCTCGTATGTGCTTAGAATTCTAACACAAGCATGTGGTGAGATGTGTGGGGGAAAGCATATAGTGTAGGAATTGCATCTGGTTCTGCTTATATTCTTGTAGATTGCGTTGCTTTTGGTTATCTGCGTCCCCTATAGGGGTGGATTGTGGTTTGTGAATCAAACCAGGATCAATCCTTGGGGATATTCCGGGAATTCTATACTTAATAATTGCTGTTCGGTAAAGAATTATTCTTATTTACCGAGTGTTATTGAATATCTCGTTACGTTACGAACATAGGATGCCGCCGCGCCGGGATGGAGAGCCCAGGAGAAGGGGAAGGCCTCGTAGGAATCCGGGGCCAGCTTTTGGGGGTCATGGACAGTACCATGAGAATGGTGGATTTGGCAATGATCACGTGGAAGGTGTTCCAATTGAGGAACCTGTAGAGGTGGAGGATGACTGGAACTATGAGGACGAACCAGTGCCTCCACCACCGCCGCCACCTGTACAGATGCCCATTGACCCTCAGTTTATGCAATATATGTTTAGTGCTATGTATGGGATGTATCAGGGGCAGGCGAATCAACCTGCACCACCACCACCCAGACCCGTGGATTACGTGCATCTAGCAAGGCATTATCAACCGCCGGTCTTTAGTGGAGGAGTAGACCCGGCCGCTCTGACTGTTTGGATTTATCATATGGAGGAGATCTTCGAGAATATAGACTGCCCAGAGGATTGGAAGGTCAGGGTGGGACAGCAGTATCTTACTGGACCAGCTCTCCATTGGTGGAGGTCGCGTAAGAGTGAGCTTATGGCGAGACCCAACTTCTCATGGGAAGTTTTCTGTCATGCTTTGAGATCCCACTTTTTCACTACACAGATGGTGAATGCTAAAAAGAGGGAATTTCTCAACCTGGAGCAAGCAGGAAATATGACAGTGTCTGAATACTATGGTCGTTTTGTGGAACTCATGTCATACGTACCAATGCTAGTTGCTAATGAAGAAGATAAGGTTTCGAAGTTTGTGGATGGATTGAAGGCTGAGATCCGGACTGGGTTTAGCAACCAACACGCCTGCTTAGCTTCAGCATATGATCAGGCTTTATGCATTGAAAGAGCTCGTGCTTATATGCAGCGCGTGAGGGCCGCTCGTCGCAGGGAGTCAGGGGGGCCGATTAGACCCCATCATAGGCAGACGAGGCCGAGAAGCGGTGGAGAGACCTCTAGGCCTCGGACTTATGCACAGCCACCGTATAGAAGCGGACCCCACTGCTGGAATTGCGGACAGCAAGGACATTTGAGGTCACAGTGCACACAGTTGGTGGGTCGAGTAGGAGGATCTACTTCAGAGGCGTCTGGTGGGAATGCGTCGCGTGGACGAGGTGCAGACAGAGGTCGTGGACCACAGGGGGGCCGTGGGGGCCGCCTCAATGTGATTGAGCGGGCTGAGCTAGATGGGCGAGATGATGTCATGACTGGTAAGTTGCCCATTGTTCAATTTCAATCTTGATCGACTTAACCATCTGTAACAAGTGCCCCAGGTAGTGCCTTATGTTATTAAATGCGTAGGTACTATACTAGTTGATAATGTGCCTGCTTATGCCTTATATGATTCTGGTGCATCATGCTCGTTTATATCATCGGAATTCGTAACTAATAATGATATGGGACCACTGGAGGCTTATCAACTCCCTGTTACGCTACCTTCGGGAGACCTCATGCGGAGCCAGTGGATTAAACCCGATGCACAGATAATCATCAAAGAGTGAGAGTTCAGAGCGAATCTAGTGGTGCTAGATTTGGCCGATTTTGACGTGATTTTGGGAATGGATTGGCTGTCTAAGTACCAAGCCAGATTAGACTGCGGGATACCAAGGATTTCCTTTACTGAAGAAGAAGGTGACAGAGGCTCCGGCCTTAGTGTTACCTGATGAATCGGGGGAATATGAGGTATACACAGATGCATCTTATTGAGGACTTAGGTACGTGCTTATGCAGTATGGCAAGGTGATTGCATATGCATCTAGGCAATTAAAGCCTCACGAGCTGAATTACCCGACTCACGACCTGGAGATGGCAGCGGTCGTGCAGGCATTAAAAATTTGGAGGCATTATCTTTACGGAGCCAAGTGTCAAATCTATTCGGATCATAAGAACCTTAAATGTCTCTACACTGCAGACAAGATGAGCGGTAGGCAAAGAAGGTGGTTAGAGTTTTTGCAGGACTACGACACGAGTATTCAGTACATAGAAGGGAAAGCCAACCGGGTGGCTGATGCACTAAGTAGTAAAGGACATGTACTGAATTCAATTACTCTCCCTTGGAAGTTGAGGCAAGAGTTAGACAAGGAAGGTGTTGTGGATCTTCCTTACGACACGATAGCGAGGTTGAATGCTATGACAGTGGTGCCATCATTACTCGAGGAACTCAGACTAAGTCAAGCAGTAAGTCAAGAGATGATGCATTTGAAAGCTCAGATTCATAAGGGTAAAGCGGAAGGCTTTGTGATTGATAGCAAGGATATGATCAAGTTTGGGGACCGTTGGTGTGTGCCTCCGAAAGATCAGGCGCTGAAAGGAAAAATTATGGAGGAAGCACATTGCACACCTTACTCCGTACATCCGGGAGCAGTAAAGATGTACAAGGATTTGAGGCAAAACTATTGGTGGAAAGGCATGAAGAAGGAAGTGGCAGAATTTGTGTCTAGGTGTTCCACTAGCCAGAAGGTGAAAGCCGAGCATATGAGACCTTCAGGCTTATTACAACCTTTGGATGTTCCTACTTGGAAATGGGAATCCATTGCTATGGACTTTGTCACCGGGCTACCCAGGACACGGAGCAGTTTTGATACTATTTGGGTAGTTGTGGACCGACTAACCAAGAGTGCTGTGTTTATACCAATGAGATTGAACTGGAGCATGCAACAGTTCACTGGCGCTTACATCCAACATGTGCTTAGACGTTTTGGTATTCCTCGAGAAATCAATTCCGACAGAGATTCCAGATTCCTGTCAAGGTTCTGGAAGGAATTGCAGACAGTCTTTGGGACACAGATCAGTATGAGTACTGCGTGGCACCCTCAGACTGATGGACAGACCGAAAGGACCATTAGAACCTTGGAGGATATGTTGAGGGCGTGTGTGATGGATTTTCAAGAATCGTGGGAGGAACATCTACATATGATGGAGTTCTCCTACAAAATAGCTATCACGCGAGTATTCGTATTGCGCCTTACGAGGCCTTATACGGAAGAAAGTGCAGAACACCCTTGTGTTGGAGTGATCCTTCAGAGCGAGTGGTGATGGGTCCTGAACTCATTGAACAGACCACGGAAGTGGTACGAGTGATCAGAGACAGAATGAAAGAAGCTCAGGATCGTCAGAAGAGTTATGTTGATTTGTCCAGGAGAGACATTGAATTCGAGATTGGAGATTGGGTACTTTTGAGAGTGTCACCCATGAGGGGCGTGAGACGATTTGGGAAGAAAGGGAAACTGAGTCCCAGATTTATAGGCCCCTATGAGATCACTAAGAAGATTGGGAAGGTCGCTTACCGGTTAGAATTGCCAACTGAGGTGGGAAGGGTGCACAACGTTTTCCACGTCTCTCAGTTGAGGAAGTTTATCTCGGATCCTGACAAGATTATACAACCGGAGGAGGTGGAGTTGGATGACAACCTAGAATACGAAGAATACCCCGTGGCGAATTTCGACACTAAAGAAAAGGTACTTCGCAATAAGGTGATCAAAATGGTGAAAGTACTTTGGTCGAGACAAGGCGTAGAGGATGCCACTTGGGAGACAGAGGAAAGCATGGCTGGGCGTTATCCTGAATTGGATTTGACTCCAATTCAGTGAAGTAATGACCCTAATCCATACTTTTTCATTCGAGGACGAATGATCCTAAGGGGGAGAGATTGTAACACCCCGATTTAATTAACTCATAATTAATTTAATTTAGTTATGGTTAATTAACAAAAGACTTAGTATGTGGATTATTTTGTAGGGAATGAAGATTTAAGTGGGGGGATAAGTGAGTTCAACTCACTAGATAATAAGAGTCAAGTGCTCAAATGGGTGCAATGTGGTCAAGACAAGTAGTGTAAACCTTTTAACCCACATTCCGACCCGAACCGAGACCCGTGACCCGACCCGGATCCATTTTTGACTCTTCAAAATCTGATTTTGGGCATTAGGAAACCCATTTCTTCATCATCATCTTACCATTCCCGTCACCCCTCTTGAAGGAGCTAGGGTTCATGCCCAAAGTCTTCCAATCCTCAAGTTCGTGCTAAAATCACTTAGGAAATCCATCCTACAACTTGAGGTAAGTGTTTTTCATAGTTAATTACATGTTTTGGTGGTGTTAGAAGTGTTTTTTGTGGGTGTTCTTGTTAGTGACGAAAATTGGGGATCTTTGCCAATTCTTGTAGTTGAAGCTTGGATTCTTGTTTGGAAGCTGAATTAGTGTTGGAGGAAGCTAAGGTTAGTACTTGAGACCATTTTGGTGTTGTTGATTTCAGTTTTTAAGCTTCAAATGGTTTCAAGATCAAGAAATCATGTTCTTGGATGAATTATGATGTTTGGAGCTTGATTCTTGCAATATAGGCTTGGAATTGTTGATTGGAAGCTTGCAGGTTGAGAAGAGGAGCTTGGGGACTCATCTACATACCAGGCAAGGGTAGAGATAGGCCTAAATGGGGGCATAATCGGTGGAATGGCCGGAAACCGCCATTTCCATCGTTTCTGTTGTGTCGGCGCGCAGTTGGGGCGCCCTTTAGCCAAACAGCGCGCGAGCAGCGCGCGATCAAACGTCACGACGCCGTGACAAAACCCGCGCGGGGTTGGCGCGGTTTTCATGGGAAAACCGCGCGGGGAGCGCGCCAGCTCCCCTGCCCGCGCGATTCGTCCGCTCGTTTTCCGGTTCTTCGTCCTGCGTGTTTCCTTAGTTCTTCTTATGCTTCTAGCATGCCATAACCATCATTATGCTCACAATCTTTGAACTTAGTTGCGATTAGCGGTGATCTACTATGCCTTAGTTGAGATCGAGTCTTGTTTCGCTTCTACGTTGATGTGAGTGTTGGTGCCGATATGTGGGGCTTGGCACACCCTTGACACTTAACTCGCGATGAGTTGTTTATTTTGTCATGACACGTAATTTACGTATTGACATGTGTGGAATCTGATTATGTGTTGGTGCCGAAATGTGGGACTTGGCACACCCCGGAATATTTTAAAACTACTATTTTAAAGAGCCCGGATTATTCTTTTTAAAAACTATTATTTTCAAGTATTATTATTTTTAAAGTTATCATTTATAAACTAGTAGTATATTTCAAAGAGCACAGACTATTTTAAAGTTATTTATTTTAAAGAAAATACTTCACTCGAGATGAGTGATTGAATTGAATGTGAATAATTGTGATGATATATTGAGACTGAAGAGGATTTATATCCTAGTCTGATTTTAAAGCTATTTATTTTAAAGAAAATACTTCACTCGAGATGAGTGATTGAATTGAATCTGAATATCTGTGATGATATGTGAATATCTGTGATGATATGTGAATATCTGTGATGATATGTGAATATCTGTGATGATATGTGAATATCTGTGATGATATGTTGAGACTGAAAAGGATTTATATCCTAGTCTGTATTTGGCTAGAAAGGGCTCATGACCCTTAGCCTGACCCGCTTGCCGTAAGCCACGATTTCAGCTGTTAGTGTCCGCGGCGGGGGCACTGTGGGTATGTCTCTCGACCATTAAGGGGTGTGGACCCTTATATGGGAGGGAATACCGACCATGGTACCTAGGTGCGCGCTAGACATGCTTATGTGTTGCATTTAGGGTAGATAGACATCTTAGGTCATAACATTTCATCTCATCATCCATCATTCATCTTACTTGCCGTGGTTGAAGCACCGGTATGGGACGGTGTGATGTTTACTTATTTGCACTGTTTAATTATTATGTTATGCCTAATAAATGTTTAAAAACGGAATATATCTCCACCTATATGTATAAATATACTTCTAGGGAATCAAGTTAATTCTTGTTTCCCCTTATGCCGATTCTTCTATTCTTGCTCAGTACCTTGTACTGACCCTTGCTATGTTTTTATGTATAGATATCCCCGGGGAGGACGCAGAGCCTGAGCACGATGTGGGGTTTGGGGATGAGTGATCTACCTAGGGATGCATTAGCATGTTGTGGACTTATGTGCTTGACTTGAATAATATGCTATGACTTATTACCTAGTCTCGTACTGCTTGTGGTACCGATCGGTACATTATGTTCTGTCTTGTGTGATACTTAATATCTCTGACAGGTTGAGATGAGACTGATATGTCGACTGTTATGTCGCATAAATAAGGCTTGTAAGCCGGACGTCTGTTATGATGTGAGGTTTCTTTTCTGGATTTGTACTCTTGATATTATGATTCATTGGCTTCCTGGTTACTTGGCTACGTGTTATTTATCTTAAATTGATTGGCCAACAGTTTAAGAGAGGTAACACGGCCGTGACGTCACAGAAATTTGGTTTTAAATTTTTGGGGCGTTACATCCATATTATTTTTCTCAATCAAGAATTAAAGGAATTGATCCAAATTTAGAATATAAAAACATCAAGGATAATGGAGATTATTTTTCATGTTAAAAAAAAGAGGAAAAAGTAACATGAAAGAAAATAGAAATTATTTGAAGTGATTTTTTTCAATAATCCAAATTATTGAGCTCGTTTTGCTAATTGACTACTATATTTTTATGCCTTTAATAAATACATTAATTCATTACAACTATCAAAACTGTTGATATATAATGCACTGTTAAATACTACAATTATATATGTAAATCAATTACACAAATTGATTATATATTGAGTCTTTTAAATAATTTATTACATAATTAATTATTCAAATTTATTTTGTTTGAATAACTAATCATTTTATAGATGCAACAAACCATAATTATATCACTAACTAGATTTTTTCGCCCGCTGCGCACGGGCGTTGAACTACTATGACGATATAAAATGTGAATATAGTTTTTTATTATATAAGATTCAAAATCTTTTGCTTAAATAGTTTTTGAATGCATTTAACCAAAATTTAAAAGAAAACCTACAATCAGGTGGACATAATATAAAATAAATTATTTTCACTGTTAGAAAACAAATATATAGGGTTTGCTTTCATCTATAAAATTATGAGAGCAAGTGGAAAGTAAATACCCTTTAACTATTCAAAATTAGAAAAAAAAATATATTTTTGCATTATTAAGGATGTACAGTATTTATGTAGAATGAGGTATTTATTAAAGTATAGTAAATAGTTGATGTGATGTTTGTTCGAATGAGTAAAAATTTTCTAAATAAGGAAATGTGAAAATTAAATTTTTATTATTTTTTAATTCATTATTATTATAAGGCCTAAATTAAATTTATACTCCGATACTAAATTTGTTAGGGATATATTTTTTGAGCACATTTTTTATAATTATAAACTATTTTTTCTATCTGGATAATGATATTTATTGGTTGAGGAATTCTAATGAAATAAAATTAGAAAAATAAAAAAATCTGAGAAATAAGGAAATTGAAATAAAAATTTTCAAATAAACTAAAATAAGAATCTAAATATAATTAATAATAAAATTACTTTCTAAAATTAAAGATATTACAATAAATGTAATTTGATTTATCATTCATTATATGTTATTTTATTTTATTAAATATTATAATCTAATTTTATTAGTTAATTATAGTTTTGTATTTAAGTTAAAAGGAAAATTAATTACTACATACATTATTTTTAAATTGTTATGCTAATGGGAAACTTTTCAAACGTGAATGGGTGGAATGAGGTTATTTTCAAATTGTTAGTACCAAAATGAGGTTTTTTTAGAATTGATGAGGTCGAATTTAATATTTTAAAAGGTAGAAGGGTAGAATTTTAAAACTAAATAAAAAATTTAGGTGTTTTTTTTTTTTTAAAAAAATAAGGGTACAAATGACCCAACTTGTTAAGTTTAGAGTTATATTTTGGGAATAGGTAAAATAATAATTAGTTGGTACTATATATTTATGTTTAACTGTTTACTTTAAGCTATTTTTTGTGAAAAATAAAATGGTAAATGATGTTTGATTGAATTCACATGTTTTGTACTATGTTTGGACATGCAACATGATGACTTAATATTAGATGTTTTTTTATATAAATATTGCTACAACCCAAACTATTTATTATCACCACAAATCTTTACATATTGTTTATAGTAAAATACTTCTAATATTCTTTTACGATACTCCGAATTTTATATATATTTTTACTTTATATTGAAATAGATAGGGATTACTGGATAAATATATATTTTTCTTTTATGTTGAAATAGATAAAGATTACTGGATTAATAATATTATGTCTAATAATTAAATTATGATGTTTTTAATCTTTTTTTTTTTGCTTTTCTTTCTTTTCTTCTTTAAAAAGAACAAAAAATTATATAAAATTTGATTAGAATGGTATAAAAAATTTTAGGTGATTAGTCATTTTATATTAATCAATATTTTTAGGATCAATTTAGTGTTTACACCATATTTTTAATGAAATATTTTTATTTAAAATATGGTTATTATATTCCTTATATTGATAAAGAATTATATTTTTTAGACATAAATATTTAACCTAATTAAATTTATTTAATAATATTATAATATTAATATTTTTTAAATATTATATATTATTTATACAATCAAATAATTTATATATATAGTTGTAATCAATTATATCTTTTTAAAATACTTATGAAGATTTTTTAAAGATTTTATTATATCAACAGATAGATTTATTTTCTAAATATAGATATTGATAATGTGTTTGATGATGTGGCATTCCTCAGTGATTACTTAGTAACTATCAGGCAAAAAAGTCTGCACAGACAAAAAAGTATTCAGGATTTATTATATAGATTATATATAGATTGAATAATTAGAAAAATTAAAATACTAATATTAATAATTCAACCGAAAAACAGTTTCCGAAAATATGTTAATTAATAATATCATAATTATAATTATAATCATATCTACATCTATAATTAAAAAATATTTTTTTTTATCAATTTTTGTCTATCTATTATACAGTTAATTAAATTTTTTTTAATGATATTAAATTTTAAGTTAAACATACTTAAAAATTAGGTTTAAAATTTGATTAATCTTACTATAGCGGATTATATTTTTTTTAATTAAATATAAATTTTGATAGACTAACTAAAGTATATTAATTTATTATATTTTTTAGGTAAATATAAATTTTATTAAATATAAATCTTACTAATTTTTTTTATATTTATTATATTTTTTTAGGTAAATATTTTGGATTCAAACTTTAATATATGACTAATAAAATATATATTGGACATAATATATTAAATAAAAGAATTTATAATATATACATTTAACATAATATTTACTAATGTTCCACTAAAAAACTAAATATTTACTAAACATTAAATATATTACAATTTGTTGAGCATTTATATCTTTTGAAATATATAGAAAGATTTTTTTGAAGATTTATTTATAATATAAAGATTTATGGTCTAAATATAGTATTAAAAGTTGATGACATGGCACAAATAGAATTAATCAGCGCTGAGGTGTATCTTCATGATTAATCAGCGCTGACGTGGATTAATTAGGTTCGTTGATCTAAAAATAAGCATATAATGACTGATTAACCCCTTAAAATTAAGAAGGATAAATTAAAATTAATAAGGGCAATTGAGTCTGCACAGGCAAAAAAGTATTCAGGATTTATTATATAGATTCCAGAAAAAATTATTGATAATATAGATAAAAACAAATCTATCTTAGACCATAATGGGGGTGTTTAGGGTTCTCGTACCAGATCTTCTTTCACTACACCATTGTTAGTCATGTTGTGAGTATACTTGAAATTTCTCCCTTTTTACCCCTGCTCTATTCCCAGATCTTCTAAACACATCATGCTTTGAACATATTTGATTCCTGCACCTTGCCTCTAATAACCAGAAAGATTCTCGTACCCTGGGGAGTTCTGAATTTGTCCGATTGTGTTCTTTGGAAAATGACATCGAGGTTGCAAATTGGGTCCGGGAATAGAGGGATGGAATGTTGGGAATTGTGGGAGGGTGAGAGGTTTGCGATTGGTTCTTTTGTTTGGAAGTACAGATTAGTGGTACTCGAGTTAACCCCTGGAGAGTATTTTCTAGTTGTATTCCGTTCTATGATTATGGAAAGAATATAAAAAAAAAAAAAATGAAAAGAAAAAAAAAGAAAAAGAAAAGAATAAATAATTATATTAAAAAAAAAAAAGTGAGAAAATCAGATAGTAAAGAAGGCATTAAGATGAAGGTTTGCTGAGGGAAGTCATGAGATTCTGGATGTTTTGGGGTTGCTTTCAGTAAGGGAACTATGGGGCTATAAGGGAGAGAGTATTTGTAAGGGTTTTATTTTCGGTCCTGTATCTTGTTGTATGGGTTGGCTTTCATCTTGCTGAGTTCTTTTTGCAACTCGTTTTGATTCCTAGTAAGAACACTAACGGACAGATCCTTAATTCCTCTTAGCCATTCATTATTTTTCATTCCATTTGCTGTGTTTCCATTCTTTCCTCCAGTCTTGGCCCTTTGAATGATGCATCGGTAATGAATTTAAGTAGCAGGGGAGATATGTTGATTGAAACAGGGGTATGGAATGCCACAGTGATTCATTACTTGTGAAAAAGGTTCTTGAGACGTCTTCGAACGATTGTGTTTCCTGATGCTTCGTGGGTATGGGAAGGATTATGCGCGCACTCCGATACCAAATGATAAATCCGGGCTGAAAGGGAGTATGGGTTCTGAATCTGTTCGGTATCTTCGGAAAAGGAAAGACGGGAAAGGGAGAAAGTCTTGCAAGATGCTACTGGAAGAATGGCATTGTTTGAAGATATGTTGGAGCATAATTGAAATCTGCCTCCGAGAATGATTTTTTTGCTGCGGTAGAACCAGACATGACTTATGCTAATTTTGGTATAGTAATACACAAGTGACAAAGTCAGCTGACTGCTGCTGTGAGGGTAGGAAATATTGCAAGTCATTTTGATAGGTTGGGTTAGTCTCTTTATTTTCTATCTAAAGTAGTAGGGATGTTAGGCTTTGAGATGGAGGGGCCGATGCCTTTCTGATTGTGAGTATTTGTACTTCAATCTTGGTTATGGAATAAGATGACAATTCCCACAAAAAAAAAAAAAAATAAAAATAGTGGGGGTGTTTGACAAAACAAATATTTAAATCAGCTCATTTGTGTGACAAAACAACTTTCTTAAAGAGATAAAATAACTTAAGTCAAACAACTCTTTTTGTATCTGCTCTAATGAATATTATTTTGGATTTCAGCTTATTGTAGGCAAAAATTAGTCTCGATATTGTGAAACAACTAATTTTGAGCAATTTATTACATACGTAAAACATGGCCAATAATTAATTCTATTTTGACATTTGCAATTATATCAAATAATTTATTTAAACATTATTTATTATTTTTAAAACATTAATTGAATATAGAAAAATATGAGGTTGATTAAAATCTTAAAACTAAAAAATAAGTTAGACCGAGCTAAATCTTTTCGAAGCTAGAAAAAAAATATGGTCGTATATAAAACTGATTATAAATATAATTTTGGTAAAGAGATAACTATATATGATAATGAAATAATTTTCTTCTAACAGGCTTATAGAATAAATTAAAGTACACAACAAAAAATATGGAGGAAAGATAAAGACAAAACATGCCATCAATATTATTTTTATGTATAAATATTAAAATTAAAATAACATTATAGGATCCAAATAAATCTTTAGAAATCAAATCTAAAAGATACATTTTGATTCACTATAAAATTAATTTTTAAAAAATATACAATAGTTCATTGATACAATTATATGCTCTAAAAATCTTTAAATAATCGATAAGCATTTACAATTACTTTAGTTAAAATATACATTAGTTCACCTATTGATAGATCATGATTGGAACCTGAGTTCAATCATTATATTGGAGCAAATGAATAAAATACAGTTCATGAAAAGATACAATTGTTCATTCAAGACATGAATAAATTAAGCATTGACCATTAATTTAATTTTTTGCATTCACTAACGTTGATGAACAAATCAATTCAAATAAACACAATTGGAGCTCTCAATCACCATAAAAGAAGCTAAACTTGAAAAATATCCACAATTTAATCTTCCATCTCATAAGTCTCTACTATTTTGTTACTCCGATCAACTTTTAACATGCACTTTAGAATTGCTTCACCACCAAATAGATCAATGACCCTTTTTCAGATACATATATGAATACTCAATAATTAAAAATGTAGAATAGTTAGATTGGAGTAGATTGTGTTTTGCACCATACCTAGAAAGGTTTCACCTTGTGCTAAATACTATGAAAGATATTCAGCGACAAAAGATCAAAACGAAAACTGCAACCACAATTTTTTTTTCAGCTAAAACTCCATATATATATATATATATATTATGAATCCACTAACATTTCATGTATTTTCACCAGGTTTCCATCTGTCAAGAAACAACATTTAATTGAATACATAAAAAATTCTATTCATATTAGACAAGCATTAAAAACAAAAAAAAAAGCAAAAAACAAAAACAAAAACAAACAAATATTTAAAGAATCGGAACAACAAATACAATTATCCTCCCAATTTCATCCATTAATCCACTCAATTCAAGTCCTTTGCTCTGCTTAAAAAGAAAAATTCAATTTTGACAGGCGGGGATTGAATTTGGAATTTGTAGGAAGATGAAACTGGTAGGATTGTAGGATAAAATATAGTCTTTTACTAATTAGATAGAAAATGTCATATTTGGTAGGTATACAAAATAAATCTAACTACGAACTTAATCAAATAAATCTCAACAAAATTAATGAACAAACCTAATCAACCATATCTTTAACTTATTCAAATATTAATATATAATACTTTTATTATTTAAAATTCTCTACATTAATACTATTTGATTTTTATATTAATATATCCTACGTACAAAATGATATTATTAGGATATTCAATAAATATGATAAATCCAAATTCTAATATTTAACAATAAGAAATTGAATATTAGATTTAAATCCAAATTTCACTATTTTAGATATAAATATTGATAATAATTATATGTGATCTCAATGAGAAATAAGGAAAATCGGTAATTGTATATATTAATTAATGATACTAGTAAGTAACCCGTCGAGACTCGACGGGTATAATTATATATTTTATATATAATATATATCATATGAAACTAATAGAGAATATATGATAATAATAATTTAATTATTTTTAAAACTAATAGAGAAATCATATAAACCGTATTCTTGTGGCTTGTCCTGTACAAACCTAGCAAATCAATAAAGATAAATAATAAAATTATACTACCTCCGTTTCTTTTTAAATGTTACATTTCTCCTCTGCACGTTTGCCAATGCACATTTTAAATTATTAATAACTCAAATTCGGTACAAGTATAAATTCTAATAATTTGATATTTAAAAACTAGAAGATGAGACGAATCCAACAAGATCTCACTTGACTATATTTTTTCTTGTATAACTATAAGAAGAATAGAAGTCAAAGTGCTACAATGAACAGTAAAAAAAGTCAAAATGTAACCTTTATTTAGAAACGGAGGGAGTATTTTATTTAATTTGAAATTTTATTTAAAATTAAATAAATTTCAATAAGTATTAAGCATGATATGAAAATTTCTTTACAATTTGCTGAAAATTTCACTGTAAACACGTTTCTTGTAGTATCTTGAATTAATCCATCTTAACTAAATATTAATACTCTGAATCTCATCTTGCTAATGACACAAGATATCGCAACATATAACTATTTATTGCTAAAAACTGATTTTGGAAGATAGAGTTCAACCTGCTTTAATGATTGACATTGACTTTTCTTTATATTCATAGCAAAACAAACTGCGAATGAGAATTGTCTAATCTGAAATCAAATGGAGAATTTGGTTAAATCAAGATGGGCTCATAATCATTCTACCAATCAAGGATTTTCTACTTTCATGAGTTTCCAAAATTAGTTTAAACTCAATTATATGGTTTCGCATCTTGGTTACTATCAAACTGCTTCCATTGCATAATTTATTTGATGGATCTATATACCTAAAAAGAATGATTATACAACCCCCATTCAACTTTATTTTATGATTCAGTAGTCCAGAACACTTGATCGTATTTAAATATTCTAATGAAAATATTTCATTGTCATTATCCATGCTTTCATCCTTTTGACAAATATTTTTAGAACTAAGATATACATTTTCATATGCAGACAGACATTCCATAATGTAATCATTAATTGTATCAACCCATCTCATTGGAAGGGGCTAGTATTGTAACGCCCCAAAAATTTAAAACCAAATTTCTGTGACGTCACGGCCGTGTTACCTCTCTTAAACTGTTGGCCAATCAATTTAAGATCAATAACACGTAACCAAGTAACCAGGAAGCCAATGAATCATAATATCAGAGTACAAATCCAGAAAAGGAAACCTCACGTCATAACAGACGTCCGGCTTACAAGCCTTATTTATGCGACATAACAGTCGACATATCAGTCTCATCTCACCTGTCAGAGATATCAAATTAAACACAAGACAGAATATAGTGTACCGATCCGTACTACAACAGTACGAGACTAGGTAATAAGTCATAGCATATTATTCAAGTCAAGCACATAAGTCCACAACATGCAAATGCATCCTTAGGTAGATCACTCATCCCCAAACCCCACATCGTGCTCAGGCTCTGCGTCTTCCCCGGGAATATCTATACATGAAAACATAGCAAGGGTCAGTACAAGGTACTGAGCAAGAATAGAAGAATCGGCATAAGGGGAAACAAGAATTAACTTGATTCCCTAGAAGTATATTTATACATATAGGTGGAGATATATTCCGTTTTTAAACATTTATTAGTCATAACATAAAAATTGAGCAGAGCAAATAAGTAAACATCACACCGTCCCATACTGGTGCTTCAACCACTGCAAATAAGATGAATGATGGATGATGAGATGAAATGTTATGACCTAGAATGTCTATCTACCCTAAATGCAACACATAAGCATGCCTAGCGCGCACCTAGGTACCATGGTCGGTATTCCCTCCCATATAAGGGTCCACACCCCTTAATGGTCGAGAGACATACCCACAGTGCCCCCGCCGCGGACACTAACAGCTGAAATCGTGGCTTACGGCAAGCGGGTCAGGCAAAGGGTCATGAGCCCTCTCCAGCCAAAATCAGACTAGGATATAAATCCTTTTCAGTCTCAATGCTTCTGGGTAGCAATCCCACTATGCCCCTCATCGGATACCGATTCGTAAGCATAGCGTATCCTACCGTCGTGGCATTTTATATCATCACAGATATTCACATATCATCACAGATATTCACATATAATCACAGATATTCACATATCATCACAGATATTCCCATATCATCACAGATATTCACATATCATCACAGATATTCCCATATCATCACAGATATTCACATATCATCACAGATATTCACATATCATCACAGATATTCAGATTCAAATCAATCACTCATCTCGAGTGAAGTATTTTCTTTAAAATAGGTAGCTTTAAAATAGTCTGGGCTCTTTGAAATATACTACTAGTTTATAAATGATAACTTTAAAAATAATAATACTTGAAAATAATAGTTTTTAAAAAGAATAATCCGGACTCTTTAAAATAGTAGTTTTAAAATATTCCGGGGTGTGCCAAGTCCCACGTATCGGCATCAACAACTCATCGCGAGTTAAGTATCAAAGGTGTGCCAAGCCCCACATATCGGCACCAACACATGTTCAGATTCAATTCCACACATGTCAATGCGTAAATCACGCGTCATGACAAAATAAACAACTCACCACGAGTTAAGTGTCAAGGGTGTGCCAAACCCCACATATCGGCACCAACACTCACATCAACATAGAAGCGAAACAAGACTCGATCTCAACTAAGGCATAGTAGATCACCGCTAATCGCAACTAGGTTCATAGATTGTGAGCATAATGATAGTTATGGCATGCTAGAAGCATAAGAAGAACTAAGGAAACACGAAGGACGAAGAATCGGAAAACGAGCGAACGAATCGCGCGGGCAGGGGAGCCCGCGCGCACCCGGCGCGGTTTTCCCAAGGAGGGCGCGCCGGCCCCGCGCCAAAGACGCAGGTCGCGTCGTTCGTGTCTCCGCGCGCTGCCCGCGCGGTTTTCGTGGAAAAGGCGCGCCAACTGCGCGCCGACACATCAGAATTGATGGAAATGGCGGTTTCCGGCCATTCCACCGATTATGCCCCCATTTAGGCCTATCTCTACCCTTGCCTGATATGTAGATGAGTCTCCAAGCTCCTCTTTTCAACCTGCAAGCTTCCAATCAACAATTCCAAGCCTATATTGCAAGAATCAAGCTCCAAACATCATAATTCTTCCAAGAACATGATTTGTTGATCTTGAAACCATTTGAAGCTTAAAAACTGAAATCAACAACACCAAAATGGTCTCAAGTACTAACCTTAGCTCCCAAGACTGATTTGCAACTCCCAAGCAAGGATTTAACACAAATTCCAAGCCGATCTACAAGAATTTCAACCCAAACTCTTCAATCCCGCCACCAACATAACACCCTCCAAAACCCACTTCAAACTTCACCAAAACATGAATTAGATAGTGGAAATTACTTACCTCATGTTATACTATGAATCCCCCAATTGATTTGAGCATAAAATCAAGGATTTGGGAGGATTTGGCACCAACTCTAGCTCCCCAAAGAAGAGTGACGGGAAAGAGGGAAAGAGAGGGGAAGAGAGATGAGGAAATGGGTTTCAATGCCCAAAAATCTGATTTTTAAGAGTAAAATGGATCCGGGTCGGGTCGGAATGTGGGTTAAAAGGTTTACACTACTTGTCTTGACCACATTGCACCCATTTGAGCACTTGACTCTTATTATCTAGTGAGTTGAACTCACTTATTTCCCCCACTTAAATCTTCATTCCCTACAAAATAATCCACATACTAAGTCTTTTGTTAATTAACCATAACTAAATTAAATTAATTATGAGTTAATTAAATCGGGGTGTTACAATCTCTCCCCCTTAGGATCATTCGTCCTCGAATGCAAAAGTATGGATTAAGGTCATTACTTCACTGAATTGGAGTCAAATCCAATTCAGGATAACGCCCAGCCATGCTTTCCTCTGTCTCCCAAGTGGCACCCTCTACGCCATGTCTCGACCAAGGTACTTTCACCCTTTTGATCACCTTCTTGCGAAGTACCTTTTCTTTAGTGTCGAGAATCGCCACGGGGTATTCTTCGTATTCTAGGTTGTCATCCAACTCCTCCTCCTCCGGTTGTATAATTTTGTTAGGATCCGAGATAAACTTCCTCAACTGAGAGACGTGGAAAACGTTGTGCACCTTTCCCACCTCAGTTGGCAATTCTAACCGGTAAGCGACCTTCTCAATCTTCTTAGTGATCTCATAGGGCCTATAAATCTGGGACTCACTTTCCCCTTCTTCCCAAATCGTCTCTGATCACTCGTACCACTTCAGTGGTCTGCTCAATGAGTTCAGGACCCATCACCACTCGCTCTGAAAGATCACTCTAACACAAGGGCGTCATATCACGCACAGAACAAAAGTATACCGGATACTCTTTTCTAATTAAAGCTGCAAAAGTGACAGAAGATACTACTCGAATGTTAGGAGGGTAATAAACCACTTGCTCACCTTCTTCATTGGTGAAGGAAATCCTTGGTATCCCGCAGTCTAATCTGACTTGGTACTTAGACAGCCAATCCATTCCCAAAATCACGTCAAAATCGGCCAAATCTAGCACCACTAGATTCGCTCTGAACTCTCGCTCTTTGATGATTATCTGTGCATCGGGTTTAATCCACTGGCTTCGCATGAGGTCTCCCGAAGGTAGCGTAACAGGGAGTTGATAAGCCTCCAGTGGTCCCATATCATTATTGGTTACGAATTCTAATGATATAAACGAGCATGATGCACCCGAATCATATAAGGCATAAGCAGGCACATTGTCAACTAGTATAGTACCTACGCATTTAATAACATAAGGCACTACGGCACTACCTGGGGCACTTGTTACAGATGGTTACGTCGATCAAGATTGAAATTGAACAATGGGCAACTTACCAGTCATGACATCATCTCGCCCATCTAGCTCAGCCCGCTCAATCACATTGAGGCGGCCCCCACGGTTCCCCTGTGGTCCACGACCTCTGTCTGCACCTCGTCCACGCGACGCATTCCCACCAGACGCATCTGAAGTAGATCCTCCTACTCGACCTACCAACTGTGGGCACTGCGACCTCAAATGTCCTTGCTGTCCGCAATTCCAGCAGTGGGGTCCGCTTCTATACGGTGGCTGTGCATAAGTCTGAGGCCTAGAGGTCTCTCCACCGTTTCTCGGCCTCGTCTGCCTATGTTGGGGTCTAACCGGCCCCCCTGACTCCTTGCGACGAGCGGCCCACACGCGCTGCACATCAGCACGAGCTCTTTCAATGAATAAAGCCTGATCATATGCTGAAGCTAAGCAGGCGTGTTGGTTGCTAAACCCAGTCCGGATCTCAGCCTTCAATCCATCCACAAACTTCGAAACCTTATCTTCCTCATCAGCAACTAGCATTGGTACGTATGACATGAGTTCCACAAAACGACCATAGTACTCAGACACTGTCATATTTCCTGCTTGCTCTAAGTTGAGAAATTCCCTCTTCTTAACATTCATCATCTGTGTGGTGAAAAAGTGGGATCTCAAAGCATGACAGAAAACTCCCCATGAGAAGTTGGGTCTCGCCATAAGCTCACTCTTACGCGACCTCCACCAATGGAGAGCTGGTCCAGTAAGATACTGCCGTCCCACCCTGACCTTCCAATCCTCTGGGCAGTCTATATTTTCGAAGATCTCCTCCATATGATAAATCCAATCAGTCAGAGCAACCGGGTCTACTCCTCCACTAAAGACCGGCGGTTGATAATGCCTTGCTAGATGCACGTAATCCACGGGTCTGGGTGGTGGTTGTGCAGGTTGATTCACCTGCCCTTGATACATCCCATGCATAGCATTAAACATATGTTGCATAAACTGAGGATCAATGGGCATCTGCACCGGTGGCGGTGGTGGTGGAGGCACTGGTTCGTCCTTATGGTTCAAGTCATCCTCCACCTCTACAGGTTCCTCATTTGGAACATTTTCCACGTGATCATTGCCAAGTCCACCATTCTCATGGCACTGTCCACGACCCCCAGTAGCTGGCCCCTGATTCCTACGAGGCCTTCCCCTCCTCCTGGGCTCTCCATCCCGGCGCGGCGGCATCCTATATTCGTAACGTAACGAGATATTCAGTAACACTCGGTAAATAAGAATAACTCTTTACCGAACATCGATTATTAAGTATAGATCTCCCGGAATATCCCCAAGGATTGATCCTGGTTTGATTCACAAACCACAATCCACCCCTATAGGGAACGCAGATAACCAGAAACAATGCAATTAACAAGAATATAAGCAGAACCAGATGCAATTCCTACACTATATGCTTTCCCCCACACATCTCACCACATGCTTGTGTTAGAATTCTAAGCACATACGAGCAAACATGGCTCTGATACCAAATGTAACGCCCCAAAAATTTAAAACCAAATTTTTGTGACGTCACGGCCGTGTTACCTCTCTTAACTGTTGGCCAATCAATTTAAGATCAATAACACGTAACCAAGTAACCAGGAAGCCAATGAATCATAATATCAGAGTACAAATCCAGAAAAGGAAACCTCACGTCATAACAGACGTCCGGCTTACAAGCCTTATTTATGCGACATAACAGTCGACATATCAGTCTCATCTCACCTGTCAGAGATATCAAATTAAACACAAGACAGAATATAGTGTACCGATCCGTACTACAACAGTACGAGACTAGGTAATAAGTCATAGCATATTATTCAAGTCAAGCACATAAGTCCACAACATGCAAATGCATCCTTAGGTAGATCACTCATCCCCAAACCCCACATCGTGCTCAGGCTCTGCGTCTTCCCCGGGAATATCTATACATGAAAACATAGCAAGGGTCAGTACAAGGTACTGAGCAAGAATAGAAGAATCGGCATAAGGGGAAACAAGAATTAACTTGATTCCCTAGAAGTATATTTATACATATAGGTGGAGATATATTCCGTTTTTAAACATTTATTAGTCATAACATAAAAATTGAGCAGAGCAAATAAGTAAACATCACACCGTCCCATACCGGTGCTTCAACCACTGCAAATAAGATGAATGATGGATGATGAGATGAAATGTTATGACCTAGAATGTCTATCTACCCTAAATGCAACACATAAGCATGCCTAGCGCGCACCTAGGTACCATGGTCGGTATTCCCTCCCATATAAGGGTCCACACCCCTTAATGGTCGAGAGACATACCCACAGTGCCCCCGCCGCGGACACTAACAGCTGAAATCGTGGCTTACGGCAAGCGGGTCAGGCAAAGGGTCATGAGCCCTCTCCAGCCAAAATCAGACTAGGATATAAATCCTTTTCAGTCTCAATGCTTCTGGGTAGCAATCCCACTATGCCCCTCATCGGATACCGATTCGTAAGCATAGTGTATCCTACCGTCGTGGCATTTTATATCATCACAGATATTCACATATCATCACAGATATTCACATATAATCACAGATATTCACATATCATCACAGATATTCCCATATCATCACAGATATTCACATATCATCACAGATATTCCCATATCATCACAGATATTCACATATCATCACAGATATTCACATATCATCACAGATATTCAGATTCAAATCAATCACTCATCTCGAGTGAAGTATTTTCTTTAAAATAGGTAGCTTTAAAATAGTCTGGGCTCTTTGAAATATACTACTAGTTTATAAATGATAACTTTAAAAATAATAATACTTGAAAATAATAGTTTTTAAAAAGAATAATCCGGACTCTTTAAAATAGTAGTTTTAAAATATTCCGGGGTGTGCCAAGTCCCACGTATCGGCATCAACAACTCATCGCGAGTTAAGTATCAAAGGTGTGCCAAGCCCCACATATCGGCACCAACACATGTTCAGATTCAATTCCACACATGTCAATGCGTAAATCACGCGTCATGACAAAATAAACAACTCACCACGAGTTAAGTGTCAAGGGTGTGCCAAACCCCACATATCGGCACCAACACTCACATCAACATAGAAGCGAAACAAGACTCGATCTCAACTAAGGCATAGTAGATCACCGCTAATCGCAACTAGGTTCATAGATTGTGAGCATAATGATAGTTATGGCATGCTAGAAGCATAAGAAGAACTAAGGAAACACGAAGGACGAAGAATCGGAAAACGAGCGAACGAATCGCGCGGGCAGGGGAGCCCGCGCGCACCCGGCGCGGTTTTCCCAAGGAGGGCGCGCCGGCCCCGCGCCAAAGACGCAGGTCGCGTCGTTCGTGTCTCCGCGCGCTGCCCGCGCGGTTTTCGTGGAAAAGGCGCGCCAACTGCGCGCCGACACATCAGAATTGATGGAAATGGCGGTTTCCGGCCATTCCACCGATTATGCCCCCATTTAGGCCTATCTCTACCCTTGCCTGATATGTAGATGAGTCTCCAAGCTCCTCTTTTCAACCTGCAAGCTTCCAATCAACAATTCCAAGCCTATATTGCAAGAATCAAGCTCCAAACATCATAATTCTTCCAAGAACATGATTTGTTGATCTTGAAACCATTTGAAGCTTAAAAACTGAAATCAACAACACCAAAATGGTCTCAAGTACTAACCTTAGCTCCCAAGACTGATTTGCAACTCCCAAGCAAGGATTTAACACAAATTCCAAGCCGATCTACAAGAATTTCAACCCAAACTCTTCAATCCCGCCACCAACATAACACCCTCCAAAACCCACTTCAAACTTCACCAAAACATGAATTAGATAGTGGAAATTACTTACCTCATGTTATACTATGAATCCCCCAATTGATTTGAGCATAAAATCAAGGATTTGGGAGGATTTGGCACCAACTCTAGCTCCCCAAAGAAGAGTGACGGGAAAGAGGGAAAGAGAGGGGAAGAGAGATGAGGAAATGGGTTTCAATACCCAAAAATCTGATTTTTAAGAGTAAAATGGATCCGGGTCGGGTCGGAATGTGGGTTAAAAGGTTTACACTACTTGTCTTGACCACATTGCACCCATTTGAGCACTTGACTCTTATTATCTAGTGAGTTGAACTCACTTATTTCCCCCACTTAAATCTTCATTCCCTACAAAATAATCCACATACTAAGTCTTTTGTTAATTAACCATAACTAAATTAAATTAATTATGAGTTAATTAAATCGGGGTGTTACAAGTATAGCACCTATCTTATCTATATTTGAAGTGATGCAGTTATATTTGTATATGTACACTAAAAAAATATTTATATAGGACCATCCGTATAGTTTATAAGAATATTATTCGGAATTGTCACATCTGACTACATCTCCAAGATCAATACCGATTTTACCATCACCTACATCAAGTATCCATCTTGCAATTTTCTCTAAAAAAATATAAATTTCATTGTAAACAACATTTCTTGTAATATCTTGAGTTAATCCATCTTAACTAAATATTAATACTTTAATTTCTTTCTTGCTAATGACACGAGATATCAAAACATATAATTGTTCAAAGCTAAAAATTGGTTTTGAAAAATAGAGTTAAACCTTCTTTAAAGATTGACATTGACTTTTGTTTATAATTATAGCAAAACAAAGTGGAAATTTTCTCCTTTAAAATCGAATGGAAATTTCGTTAAATTCGACCGACATATAATCATTCTATCAAGAATTTTCTACTTTCATGGTTTTCCAAAATTATTTAGCCTTAATTGTATGGTTCCGCATCTTATTTACTATCAACATGCTTCCATTGCATAATTTATTTGATGGATCTATATTCCTAAGAAGCATGACTATGCAGCTCTCCTTCAACTTTATTTCATGATTCGGTAATCCTGAAAGCTTGATCATACTTTGATATGCCGGTGAAAATATTTCATTGTCATATATATACTTTCATCATCTTAACAAATATTGTTATAACTAAGATATATCTTTTGATTTACAGACATATGTTCCATGACGTAATCATTGATCATATCAATATCTCATTTGTAGGGGCTAGTCTAGCAACATCTTTAAAAATGTCTGGATTTGAAGTAGTACAATTCATATTTATATATAATCTCAACAATTGTCGACCCGTAGAGTTCATAAGAAAATCATCTTGAAATGTCACACCTGATTGTACATCTCCAGATCAATACCAATTTTACCAATTACCATCACCTGCATGATGTATTCATTTTGCAATTTTTTTGGCATATATGAATTTCATTGTAGACAACATTTTCTTATTGTATCTTGAGTTAATCCATCTTGATTGCATATTAATGCTTCTCGTCCCCTCTTAAACCAGTTCTGGAAGATAGTGTCCAACATTTTTTAAAGATTGACAATGACTTCTATTTATAGTCATAGCAAAACAAACTGGAGAATTTTCTCCTATGAAATCGAATGGGAAATTTGGTTAAATCAGATGAGCTCATAATCATTATACCAATAAATAATTTTTATCCCAAATAATGAGCTTTGTTTTAATTAGAAGAGATGTTAAATCATTTCCAGGGATAATTTTTTTGTAGGTAGAAGTCTCATCACAATCTAGTAGAATATCAAATCTAGAATGTGCAGTCCTACCTCTATGAAGAAGTAATGATGTTTTTTCATTGGATGCTACACGAAATATAATATCACGCCTCCACGAAGGGCTGAACATAACGGTTTAAAGACAAATGTATTGTCAGCTCCACCACGTAAAGAAAAAAGAATCCACCCTCACAACTATCAACTGCAGACATTATCTTATTATAAATATTCTTTGCTCATCAATCAACAAATGTAATATCTTAGTATGATCTGTCTTCATTTTTTTCTTATTATAATTATAATACTATGACTCTTCTAGTATTGGTAGATTCTCTGTTTCGGATATTAAAACTTCATCCGGTACCGGCATTGCAGATAAAAGTTTCAAACTTATAGAATTTGCAGGAATTAACTTTTCAATTTTTAACAAAGCTAGATATTTTATTTGTTCTTATGTCAATTACAAATCTGTTAAAACATAAATTAATGAATTCTTCCTTAAAAAATAGATTAAATAAATTTTGATTTTCCTTCTTTATTTAATAATGGATATATTCTGTAACACCCCGGTTTTGGTAACCCAGGCCGGGATGCCACCGCCACACCTCCCTAGCAAGACACGGTTTCTCCGAGCTCACTAGAGAGATGCAAGGCTATGGTTTTCAGTATTTAAAATATTCAAACAGCCCATTCATATATAATTTAAAGATAATACATCAAAGTTGCAGCGGAATTTATAAGTTGTGCAGCGGAAATAATGTATAAGGGCCAACATGGCCAAAACACGGGTTAAACAGGCCCGTTCATGATGTAATCCCCAAAAATTCCCAGTATGCATATGATGATGCATATTCTTCATTCTCTGTAAGAAAAAGGGGATAAATGGTTTGGGTCAGCAAAAACGCGCTGAGTAAGTTAACACATAGCATGGGTTAGGGGTTTCAAAGCCTTTAATTATATTTAATAAAAAGATGTTTGTAGGTAAAACGCAATTTAAGTTTAACATCCAATAATAAATAGATGGCATGATTTAAAATAAAGATTTTCACGTGATCATGATTCAACTTTCATCGTAAAATGATTTGCACGGCATAGTTATGATAAGACTTTTTGTCATGCAAAAAAAAAAAAAAAAAAAAAACATTTTATATAAAAAAAATGCGAAGATAATGCATACTTTAAAGACACATTTAATTTCATAATTTAAAAACTTAGGCATGGGCAATTATTTAAGACATGATTTAAAAACATGAATAATGCCGTAAATGAGTAAATAAAAATTTGAGCTTTTAAAATTCTCCCCGATACGCCACCCTCAAAATAATATTTAATTTAGCCGGCAATCCGGCGGCCGCAGCCAATTTCATAAAATCTGAGCTTTTTTTTTTTAATATATTTCCCGTTACGCCATCATCTCAACAATAGATAGCCGGTGATCCGGCGGCCGCAGCCAATATCGATAGTAACAGTTAGCCGGTGATCCGGCGGCCGCAGCCAATAGTAACAGATAGCCGGTGATCCGGCGGCCGCAGCCAATAGTAACAGATAGCCGGTGATCCGGCGGCCGCAGCCAATAGTAACAGATAGCCGGTGATCCGGCGGCCGCAGCCAATAGTAACAGATAGCCGGTGATCCGGCGGCCGCAGCCAATAGTAACAGATAGCCGGTGATCCGGCGGCCTCAGCCAATTTCATAAGTAACATGTCATTTTAGCCGGTAATCCGGCGGCCGCAGCCGATACGCCATACCCAGCACCACTCCGTCGAGCCTCGAGTAACCCATACGGATACACTCGAGAGGGTAGGCAGTTGGTCTCTTGTGACCAAATACGCCATATCCAGTACCGCTCCATCGAGCCTCGAGTAAACCATACGGATACACTCGAGAGGATAGGCCCAAAATAATAAGATGCCGTTTTGGCGATCTTTCGCGCGTGATAGTCATTGCCGTTTTGGCACAAAATGAACAATTAGGAGGGCACCCTGCAGAGCACTCACCCCCTGATTTTATGTAACCGATATTGTTTCAACTTTAGTGTAACGGGATTTTCAAAAATATAGCTTTATCGTATCACAAGATTTCGATCGTTGTTTAAAAGTTTCAAAATTTCACAAGTTAAAACCGATCGATGTCACAGTTTACGCCTTTTCAGTTTAAAAATCCATTTCTTAGGCGATTGATCTGAAATTTTCACAGTAGCTCAAAAACATCCCAATGAACAACTTTCATGTTTTGAGTTTTTTGGAAAAATGATAGCAAGCATGTCAAAAATCAAGTTTTCTACAGAAACAAAAAGCTGTCAGGATTCAGGTTTGACAACTTTCAAAGATTTGACTTTTTATCATATCAAATGATCTCCAAAAATTCTGAAATTTCATATGCATATACTAGACATGATTATATGCAACTTTTGTTTAGAGCTCAAAGATTGGATCGGACTAGAAATGATAGAAATATGCTCCTCAAGTTCGGTTATGAAATCTGTCCAGGTTCCTGACATCGGTTCTAACGCAGATCGGATTGGCTCAGGTTCGGAGGCTCAAATCTCAACGAAAAATTCTAAAAACTTACAGTAATGTTCCAAACTCATAGATCTACAATTCTCATGTTCAACTCCAATCCTAGATCGGTCTAGATCTAAGGTAAAAATCACCAACAAGTTCGAACGAAAATTCTGTCAAGGATTCTAAGATCCAGATTTAATACTCTTCGGTTTTGGGTTGGTTTCAGGTTTCAAAACATCATGAAAAATTCTAAAATTTTTACAGAAGCTAGACCAACGTCTTAGGAACACTTTTCATGTTTTGAGTTTTATTGTTTGAGCAGCTTTAGAGGTTCGAAAAATTCATACGAAAACGCTGCGTTGAGGGTTTCTCTTGTTGACAGATTTTTATTAATTTTCTTGAGTTGGATCTCTAAGTTTGGTTGCATTTTAAGTCACCCAAAACCATAGTAAGGTTAACTTACAGTGGGGATGATGTCTAGGAAGTCACGGGGTCGTCCGGAATCCACGGGATGTCACGAACGAATCTCTTCCACCCGATTTATTCTTCCCTTGGCTCCGATTTGTGTTTGAATACGAAGATTCGTAAGTTAGGATGATGTTTATGATCTTAAAATCATAAGGAAACTTGATTAACATCTTACCAACAATCCAAAGCCTGCAATCCTTGATCTACACACTTCCTTGGTTGGATTTGGTTGCCGGAAACTCGTCGGAAAGTCGCCGGAAGTTCGTCGGAAGAGTGTTTGGCTTTGGGAGAGTTTTTGGAGAGTTTGGGGTGAATGATTGATGAAATGGCTGACAAATGGGGATAGGATTGATTACATAACGTCCAAAAAGATGCCACACCCGTGATAGATCGAGATTCCTCCCTTGGGTCCCGAAAATTGGCGAGAAAGTCGCCAAAACGCGACAAACGCAGCTGCTGCTGCTATGGCGCGCAGTTGGCGCGCTATTCATGGAAAAACCGCGCGGGGTGCGCGCCGGCCCCGGCTGGGCTGCGGTCCGTGCCGGGCCGTGCGATCCGTCGGGCCTTTTCTCCTCTCTTTCGGACTTCTATCCTCCTACGTTTTCGGCCTCGATTTTTCGGGTCATTCTCGGGTCATAAATCCTTATCTTAAGTTTATCTTGACTCAAATGAATTTCATGTTAAAATCTTAAGTCCGTCGGTCTCGGTTTCGTCGGCTTTCAATTCGTCGTCTTTTGATTCCCGTGTAATAACTTGTATCATTAAATTTTTTTTCTGACTTCACGGGTTCTTGGAATTAAAAATTCTTTTCCTTATTAAATTTAATTCCAATTATCTTGACTCAATTCATGGAATGTCTTCGGGCTTCCTTTCCCTCTTTTATTCCATTTTGAATTTAAATCTATCGGCGTTTCATTTCCGAGTAATAATTTATCGTGATAAATTATTTTCTTCTTCTCGGGAATATTTCAGCATTGATCGGAACAAATTTTATTCATTTGGACATTGATAAAAATCTGGGGTATTACATCCTCCCCCCCTTAAGAATCAACTTCGTCCTCGAAGTTGTGCTTCGGCTTTTCTCGCGCGAAAAGTTATGGTCTTTTTTTTTTGTTTACTATTTGCGATATTGTGTTATTGAATTATTGTTCGATTGTTGATCATCGTTTGTTGTTTGATTATTGTTTGACTGAACCCAGAATTGAAATTTCCGAGTTGCCTACGTACCCTGTGAAGGGATCAAGTCATTACGTAGTTCAAAAAGAATTTATTTGGGATACAAAATATTCGAGTTTCGAAATAAATGCTTATGCATTCTTACGGGGTATTACATCCTCCCCCCCTTAAGATTACAGTTATGTCCCCATAACTGCCTATGTATTATTCCCACGAAGGTTCGAGTATCATCGCCTACGATCCTTCCTCAATGAGCTGGCAAGTCAGCTTGATCAATGTCGTTCAATCATCCCATGGCTCTTCCTTGATTCCCTTGTTGAGGGTCCACCAGATCTAGCCTTTTCTCAATCATCTCTTCACGAACATTGCATTCTCTAATCATGTGGTCTTCCCCACCACATCTATAACAAGTTCCGCGCCTTGGGCATTCGCGCACCAGATGGGCTTGGTGGCACTGCGGGCAACGTGGTATGGATGCTTCATGGTTGCCATCCCGACTGTTTGAGTTCTGTGGCTGGTCAGGTTTAATGGTCACTTCCTTTCTCTTGTTAATATTCTCTATCCGCGTTCGGCAGTCACGTAGCCGATGACCAAATCGACCACACCGAAAGCACGCTCCGGGCTTAGGGCATCCTCTCGCATAATGTGGGTTACCACATTTTGGGCACGGTGGCGTATAGTCACCATGGTTGTAAACCATCCCTCTGTTTCTTCCACCGTTGCCTTGAGGTGGTCTATTCGGGCCTCCCCGAATATGGTTCATTCCTAAGTAGTTATCGGTTCTGTGGTCTCGTTTTCTCTTGCCTTGCCCTTGGTTGATTAGTGCATTCCCCAAGGCATCCACAGCTTCTTCTATAGCTCTTAATCGGTCACTTAAGTTCTTAGGCATGGAGGCTACTTCCCCTCCTTGATTGGTTGCACTAACGTCTTGCACTGGTTCATCGGGTTGTCGTAGCTCTTCATTGGTGTTGGGTGGGATGGGTGGATTGTTAGGTCTTCCTCTAGGTGCCATTCTGTCACGAAGCGCAAGGATTTGATTGTAAGGATTTAATACAGTGTTGGAAGAATAATGATTTACAAACGGTGTTGGTAGGAGTTGTTTTAGAGTTGATAATGTTCACTTGTTGGAAAATCGATCGCCTTGGCGTAGGTTTATGCCGAGTTTTTTTTTTTTTTTTTTTTGTATATATATATATATAAGGAATTTTCGTACAGAGATAGGAGGTGAGATAGTGCTTCTATTTCTCGGAAAGGAATAACTAGACAAAGGTAGATAGATGGCGTTGAGAAATCTTCAATCTCCTTAAGCCTCGTTGGTAGGGTCTTCCTCCGTCGGGCTTCGATCCTATCTATCATTTCTTCGTTCCGTTTGGTAAGTTTTTGAAGTTGGGTCTATAGGTTATTTATGCGTTCACAGTCAGCCGCTCTTAAGTTTCAGAAGGGTTGTAGGTCATCTTTAAGTTGAGCTATACGGCGTTTAGAGTATCGTATATTCTGTTGAGGGTCAATGTAGGCGTTCATCGTTCTCATCGTTAGGTTTCTCGACAAGTCATAATATATCGTCTAGGTGAAGATCTTTGGAAGAAAGGTAGAGAATAGTTATGTGCACGTTAAGCATAGACGATCAAGATCTAAAACTAGGGCACAACTAGTCTCAAGCCAACGCTTCTAAGTCAAGAGTCAAGGTCTAGCTGAATGCTAGTGTGAGAATGGTATGTATCACAAACGATTCACATAAGAGGTTAGTACAAATATTTATGTATGCATATGCATATGTGATCCCCCCAATAAAAAAAATTTTATGCATGCATTTATTTATCCATGGGTTTAAAAAATAAATTTATTCCATGGATAAATTAAAATAAGGATAAAAGGTTTGGGCCACTATATGGGGCCGAAAGAAATAAATTATTTGGGCTTTAAATAAAAACAAGGTTATTGGGCCAAAATAATTTCTTGGGCTTCTAAAAAAAATTTTGGGCTAAAAATTTGGGCTTTAACTTCAAAATAATAATTGGGCTCTTTAAAATATAATACTAGTTTAGAGATAATAACTTTAAAAATAATAATACTTTAAAAATAATAGTTTAAAAATATTCCGGGCTCTTTAAAATAGTAGTTTTAAAATATTCCGGGCTCTGATACCACATTGGTATCAGATATTTTCTTTAAAATAAATAGCTTTAAAATAGTCTGGGCTCTGATACCACATTGTAACACCCCGGTTTTGGTAACCCAGGCCGGGATGCCACCGCCACACCTCCCTAGCAAGACACGGTTTCTCCGAGCTCACTAGAGAGATGCAAGGCTATGGTTTTCAGTATTTAAAATATTCAAACAGCCCATTCATATATAATTTAAAGATAATACATCAAAGTTGCAGCGGAATTTATAAGTTGTGCAGCGGAAATAATGTATAAAGGCCAACATGGCCAAAACACGGGTTAAACAGGCCCGTTCATGATGTAATCCCCAAAAATTCCCAGTATGCATATGATGATGCATATTCTTCATTCTCTGTAAGAAAAAGGGGATAAATGGTTTGGGTCAGCAAAAACGCGCTGAGTAAGTTAACACATAGCATGGGTTAGGGGTTTCAAAGCCTTTAATTATATTTAATAAAAAGATGTTTGTAGGTAAAACGCAATTTAAGTTTAACATCCAATAATAAATAGATGGCATGATTTAAAATAAAGATTTTCACGTGATCATGATTCAACTTTCATCGTAAAATGATTTGCACGGCATAGTTATGATAAGACTTTTTGTCATGCAAAAAAAAAAAAAAAAAAAAAAACATTTTATATAAAAAAATGCGAAGATAATGCATACTTTAAAGACACATTTAATTTCATAATTTAAAAACTTAGGCATGGGCAATTATTTAAGACATGATTTAAAAACATGAATAATGCCGTAAATGAGTAAATAAAAATTTGAGCTTTTAAAATTCTCCCCGATACGCCACCCTCAAAATAATATTTAATTTAGCCGGCAATCCGGCGGCCGCAGCCAATTTCATAAAATCTGAGCTTTTTTTTTTTTAATATATTTCCCGTTACGCCATCATCTCAACAATAGATAGCCGGTGATCCGGCGGCCGCAGCCAATATCGATAGTAACAGTTAGCCGGTGATCCGGCGGCCGCAGCCAATAGTAACAGATAGCCGGTGATCCGGCGGCCGCAGCCAATAGTAACAGATAGCCGGTGATCCGGCGGCCGCAGCCAATAGTAACAGATAGCCGGTGATCCGGCGGCCGCAGCCAATAGTAACAGATAGCCGGTGATCCGGCGGCCGCAGCCAATAGTAACAGATAGCCGGTGATCCGGCGGCCTCAGCCAATTTCATAAGTAACATGTCATTTTAGCCGGTAATCCGGCGGCCGCAGCCGATACGCCATACCCAGCACCACTCCGTCGAGCCTCGAGTAACCCATACGGATACACTCGAGAGGGTAGGCAGTTGGTCTCTTGTGACCAAATACGCCATTGTAACACCCCGGTTTTGGTAACCCAGGCCGGGATGCCACCGCCACACCTCCCTAGCAAGACACGGTTTCTCCGAGCTCACTAAAGAGATGCAAGGCTATGGTTTTTCAGGAATTAAAAATATTCAAACAGCCCATTCATATATAATTTAAAAATAATACATCAGAGTTGCAGCGGAAATTTTAATTTGTGCAGCGGAAATAAAGTATAGGGCCGACATGGCCAAAACACGGGTTAAACAGGCCCGTTCATGCAAGTCGTAATTAATGCAGGGATTTAAAATATAATGTAATCCCCAAAAATTCCCAGTATGCATATGATGATGCATATTCTTCAGACTCTGTAAGAAAAAGGGGATAAATGGTTTGGGTCAGCAAAAACGCGCTGAGTAAGTTAACACATAGCATGGGTTAGGGGTTTCAAAGCCTTTAGTTAAATTTAATAAAAAGATTTCTTGTAGGAAAATGATTTGCAAGGCATAAAGACTTAAAAACCTTAAATATTTTGTTCTCCCGTTACATAACCATTTCATCAATATATCATTTAGCCGGTGATCCGGCGGCCGCAGCCAATTTCAAAAGTATCATTTAGCCGGTGATCCGGCGGCCTCAGCCAATTTCAAAAGTATCATTTCTCAAAATATTTTTCGTTTCTTTTATAGTTCACCATTCACCAGGGCTCTTGTGACTGCAATCCTCATAATCAATATTTATAAATAACCATTCGCCAGGGCTCTTATGTCCACTGGCCGTTCGCTTGGGCTCTTATGTCCACAAGCCGTTTGGTCGACCATTCGCTAGGGCTCTTATGTCCACTAGCCGTTCGCTTGGGCTCTTATGTCCACAAGCCGTCTGGCCATATTGATCATATCAAACTTGGTCATAAATTCCCCAATGTTTCTAAAGAATTCTTTTAAAGAAAATGTTTTTATTTGGTGTAACGGGATTTTTCAAAAGTATAGATATATCGTAATTCCAACGTCTCGATCGTTGTTTAAAAGATTTCAAAAATCGATCGATGTCACAGTTTGCGCCTTTTTAGTTTAAAAATCCATTTCTTAGGCGATTGATTTGAAATTTTCACAGTAGCTCAAAAACATCTCAACGAACAACTTTCGTGTTTTAAGTTTTTTGGAAAAACGATGGGAAGTATGTCAAAAATCAAGTTTTCTACAGAAATAGTATGCTGTCAGGATTCAGGTTTGACAACGTTAAAAGATTTGACTTTTTGACATATCAAATGAACTTCAAAAATTCTGAAAATTTACAGGCACATACTAGACTTGATTTCCAACAACTTTTGTTTAGATCATGAGGATTGGTTCGAGCTAGAAGTGATAGGAATAAGCTCCTCAAGATTGGATATGAAATCTGTCATCCTTTGAAAATTCTTAAAATGCAGAATATGTCCGACATGATTTGGGGTATCAAAACTCGATGAAAATCTTTGAAATTTTTACACAATATAGCTTAAGCTCTTAGGATCAAAATCTTAGTTTTGAGTTTTCAGGTTTGAATACTCGAAGTAAGAGTTTTGCTCGTTGAGTTTGATTATGAAATCTGTCAAGGTTCTTGACATTGGTTCTAACGCAGATCGGATCGGCTCGAGTTTGGAGGTTCAAATCTCAATGAAAAATTCTAAAAACTTGCAGAAATGTTCTAAACTCATAGATCTACAACTTTCATGTTCAACACCAATCCTAGATCGGCCTAGATCCATGGTCAAAATAACCAACAAGATTGAGAGTGAAATCTGCCAAAGTTCTAAGATTCAGATTTAATACTCTTCAGTTTTGGGTTGGTTTCAGGTTTCAAAACATCATGAAAAATTCTAAAATTTTTACAGAAGCTAGATCAAAGTCTTAGGAACACTTTTCATGTTTTGAGTTTTATTGTTTGAGCAGCTTTAGAGGTTGGAAAAATTCATACGAAAACGCTGCGTTGAGGGTTTCTCTTGTTGACAGATTTTTATAAATTTTCTTGAGTTGAATCTCTATGTTTGGTTGCATTTTAAGTCACCCAAAACCATAGTAAGGTTAACTTACAAAGATTGTGTTCTTGAGTCGTCCAAACACCTACGAACGGATCTACGAAACGCAAAGTTCCCGACTTTGGCCACGAACGTATTTGCAATCAACGATTCAAGAGTTAGATTGGGGATTTGAGAGGAAAAACGAGATTGAGAACCTAAGATACTACTTACCAAAGATCTAAGCACTGTGATCCTTGATCTACACACTTCCTTGGTCGGATTTGGTTGCCGGAAAGTTGCCGGAAGTTCGCCGGAAGTTCGCCGGAAAGTATTTTGGCTTTGGGAGAGTTTTGGGAGTGTTTTTGGGTGAAGAAATGAAGTAGATGGGTGATAATGGGGTGTTGGGGGTGTATTTTTGGCATTAAAGGGACAAAAATCCGACAAGGGATCGGCTGCTACAGTACCCGCACGTGCTACAGTACTGCTACAGTACTGCTACAGTACTGCTACAGTAGACACGTGCTACAGTAACTTTTAATTTTTTTTTTTTTTTTTTTTTAATATTAAGATTCCTTCTCTACAAAAATAAAAAATCATAATGTGGGAATTATCCGTGATTGTTGGGACAATTCGATAAACTCGTTTCGAGTTGTTATCTTCCGATAAATAATAAATTCCGCTCTCTCGGAATTATTTCGGTTTAAATCCAATTCTTTATTTTTGGATTTAAATTTTCGATGGCGATTTCTCGGGTTCGTCGGCTTCCAATTTGTCGTCTTTTGATTCCCGTGCAATAACTTGTATCATTAAATTTCTTCCGACTTCACGGGTTCTTGGAATTAAAATTCTTTTCCTTCTTGAATTTAATTCCAATTATCTTGACTCAATTCATGGAATGTCTTCGGGCTTCCTTTCCCTCTTTTATTCCATTTTGAATTTGAATCTATCGGCGTTTTATTTCCGAGCAATAATTTATTGTGATAAATTATTTTCTTCTTCTCGGAGATATTTCGACATTGATCGGAATAAATTTTATTCCTTTGGACGTTGATAAAAATCTGGGGTATTACAGCCATATCCAGTACCGCTCCGTCGAGCCTCGAGTAACCCATACGGATACACTCGAGAGGATAGGCCCAAAATAATAAGATGCCGTTTTGGCGATCTTTCGCGCGTGATAGTCATTGCCGTTTTGGCACAAAATGAACAATTAGGAGGGCACCCTGCAGAGCACTCACCCCCTGATTTTATGTAACCGATATTGTTTCAACTTTAGTGTAACGGGATTTTCAAAAATATAGCTTTATCGTATCACAAGATTTCGATCGTTGTTTAAAAGTTTCAAAATTTCACAAGTTAAAACCGATCGATGTCACAGTTTACGCCTTTTCAGTTTAAAAATCCATTTCTTAGGCGATTGATCTGAAATTTTCACAGTAGCTCAAAAACATCCCAATGAACAACTTTCATGTTTTGAGTTTTTTGGAAAAATGATAGCAAGCATGTCAAAAATCAAGTTTTCTACAGAAACAAAAAGCTGTCAGGATTCAGGTTTGACAACTTTCAAAGATTTGACTTTTTATCATATCAAATGATCTCCAAAAATTCTGAAATTTCATATGCATATACTAGACATGATTATATGCAACTTTTGTTTAGAGCTCAAAGATTGGATCGGACTAGAAATGATAGAAATATGCTCCTCAAGTTCGGTTATGAAATCTGTCCAGGTTCCTGACATCGGTTCTAACGCAGATCGGATTGGCTCAGGTTCGGAGGCTCAAATCTCAACGAAAAATTCTAAAAACTTACAGTAATGTTCCAAACTCATAGATCTACAATTCTCATGTTCAACTCCAATCCTAGATCGGTCTAGATCTAAGGTAAAAATCACCAACAAGTTCGAACGAAAATTCTGTCAAGGATTCTAAGATCCAGATTTAATACTCTTCGGTTTTGGGTTGGTTTCAGGTTTCAAAACATCATGAAAAATTCTAAAATTTTTACAGAAGCTAGACCAACGTCTTAGGAACACTTTTCATGTTTTGAGTTTTATTGTTTGAGCAGCTTTAGAGGTTCGAAAAATTCATACGAAAACGCTGCGTTGAGGGTTTCTCTTGTTGACAGATTTTTATTAATTTTCTTGAGTTGGATCTCTAAGTTTGGTTGCATTTTAAGTCACCCAAAACCATAGTAAGGTTAACTTACAGTGGGGATGATGTCTAGGAAGTCACGGGGTCGTCCGGAATCCACGGGATGTCACGAACGAATCTCTTCCACCCGATTTATTCTTCCCTTGGCTCCGATTTGTGTTTGAATACGAAGATTCGTAAGTTAGGATGATGTTTATGATCTTAAAATCATAAGGAAACTTGATTAACATCTTACCAACAATCCAAAGCCTGCAATCCTTGATCTACACACTTCCTTGGTTGGATTTGGTTGCCGGAAACTCGTCGGAAAGTCGCCGGAAGTTCGTCGGAAGAGTGTTTGGCTTTGGGAGAGTTTTTGGAGAGTTTGGGGTGAATGATTGATGAAATGGCTGACAAATGGGGATAGGATTGATTACATAACGTCCAAAAAGATGCCACACCCGTGATAGATCGAGATTCCTCCCTTGGGTCCCGAAAATTGGCGAGAAAGTCGCCAAAACGCGACAAACGCAGCTGCTGCTGCTATGGCGCGCAGTTGGCGCGCTATTCATGGAAAAACCGCGCGGGGTGCGCGCCGGCCCCGGCTGGGCTGCGGTCCGTGCCGGGCCGTGCGATCCGTCGGGCCTTTTCTCCTCTCTTTCGGACTTCTATCCTCCTACGTTTTCGGCCTCGATTTTTCGGGTCATTCTCGGGTCATAAATCCTTATCTTAAGTTTATCTTGACTCAAATGAATTTCATGTTAAAATCTTAAGTCCGTCGGTCTCGGTTTCGTCGGCTTTCAATTCGTCGTCTTTTGATTCCCGTGTAATAACTTGTATCATTAAATTTTTTTTCCGACTTCACGGGTTCTTGGAATTAAAAATTCTTTTCCTTATTAAATTTAATTCCAATTATCTTGACTCAATTCATGGAATGTCTTCGGGCTTCCTTTCCCTCTTTTATTCCATTTTGAATTTAAATCTATCGGCGTTTCATTTCCGAGTAATAATTTATCGTGATAAATTATTTTCTTCTTCTCGGAAATATTTCAGCATTGATCGGAACAAATTTTATTCATTTGGACATTGATAAAAATCTGGGGTATTACATATTCGCACTCCAATAACTCTTTATACACCACATTATTTTATTTATAATATTTTTATGGAAATAGTTAATTTAATATAAAGCAATTATTCACACAATATGAATTTTCACAATTTTCTTAATAATTATAAATGTCTTGTATAATTTTTAATATAATAAAATATAAATAAGTTTCATATTCCTACCTCTGTATTCAAACGTTGTTGACATTTGTAAATGTGCTATTATTCACACACAGACATTCACTTAAACTTTTCTCATAGTTACACAAGTTAAAATATAGCCAAGTGAGATCTTGTTAGATTCGTCTCATCGTGTAGTTTTTAAACATCGAACTTTTAAAATTTTTACTTGTACTGAATTTGAGTTATTCATGATTTAAAATATACACTGAACTGTGTGAAAAGTGGGTCGGTAAAAAATATTTGAATATAGAAGAAGTATTTATATACAATTAGAATGATATAAGTACATATTAATTATATACTATAATATATATAAGTTGGAATCGGAAATTCTATATAAATTTAAAATTTAAAATCTTTAAAATCTTTTTAAATTTTAAATTCCAAATCTTTCAAATCTTTTTAAAAGTGAACAATACTGTGGGATTCCGTATAAATTAAAAATTCCATATATTTCAAAAATTGAATCTATAATGAATAAATAAATAAATGAGAAACTCTAAAATTAATAAATTAAAAAATGCAAAAATCTATAAAAATTGAAAATTTGAAATGAAGACACCACATTAAATGTAGGACAGGTTGTTCACTAATGGTTTTATTAATATATAGATTATACGTAATTGAAATATATATTAGATTTTTATCTAGATTTTTTATTTTAATTATGTGAGTGAGGTTGTTGAAAATAATTTAAAATTTTAAGAGTATTATAGATTATAGATTTAGGGAATATATATGATATGATTAAGTTTGTTGAAATTAAATATTACTCCCTCCGTCCCGCTAAAAACGTCTCATTTCTTTTGGGCACGGTGTTTTATGTAGAAATAGTGAGTATTTAATGTAAGGGTAAATTAGTGTTAAAATAGGGAAAATTATGAATTTGTGTGATGTGATGGTAATGAATTTGAATTTTTAATTGATTTATTTATGTGTGATGTGATAGTTGTGTGTTTGAAATATTAATAAATTTATTTATTGATGTGATAGGATGGGAATGGGTTTGTATTAATTATTTTCTAAAAAGGAAATGAGACAATTGGTGTGGGACGGACGAAAAAGGAAAGTGAGACAGAAATAATGGGACAGAGGGAGTAGATTATATATATATATATATATATTATAGATTTAGAGAGTATATATGATTGTTGAAATTAAATAAAAAAGTCGGATGAGATGTTGAAAAAAGGGGGTGGGGAAGTGGGGGGAAATTAGACTATATTACTTTTATATATACTAGTTTTACACCCGCGGAATCCGCGGAATGGTATATTATTAATTATTTAGTATGTGAGTTTGGATGTGAGTTTGGTTCAGAGTGGGAACATGGAAAAAGAGACATTACTAATCAGTGAAGCAAATTCATCCCAGTGAAATCAGGAACAAAAACAACAAAATGGGAGAAGATCAACCTAGCTCCTAACATAAATCAATGCAGCAAAGACACATTTACTATGTGGGAGCGGATCATCCCAGCTCCTACATAATTCACTGAAGCAAAGACACATTTACTATGAACCGTATCAAAACCACATAAGAGACTAAATGTTCATACCTAGTTATATAGGAGTACATAATAGAGCTACTTAAGAAATAAGTACTGCAGAATTTGAAGCTGCTTTAACTCTTTTTAACTTCTTTCTGCAAAACAGAACTTGTTACCTTAATGAGCTTTAGTGAAACAAACCAATTTTGGTAGAATAGAAGCAAAAGCACAAAATATGAACCACTTTTCCAATCGGGAATGGGGATACAAATAGGAGATACAAAGCAACCTACAACCCAAACAATATTTGATTCCATCCAATCCAAATGATTCTATAGAATGAGGAATAGCCGAAGATCAGTGGGTTCATAGTAAGGGTTATCATGCACAATCCATATTCATAACCATAGATTCAATTTTTCATTACCTGTGTACACTCATCAAGCAAATGAATATTATATGTAAAGGATTGATAATATATTACCTAAAATAGGAATTCATTCAAAATATTATACATGTCCAATCTAATGCATAAACAAAACACACACACAAATCCACTGGAAGGTTTGGTTAAGTGACATGTAGAATAAAGTTTAACAGAAATAAAGATGGACTCAATAAATAGGAATAGAGATGGACATATCGAGCAACTTACTACTCTTATCTGCGCATTTTGATCTCAGAGACGTTTTCCTTTTCTTGACTTGCTTCTTGCTGACTATCCCAATGAAACTGTAAAAATATAAATATGCACTGGAGGAGTTCTCAAAAAACAGGTTGGATAATTACAGCTTAGTAACCTAATTATGTCCATATCGAGGCAGTAACCTGATTAAATGGCTAACAACTAACAACGAAAACTAAGAAATGCAATCATTTATGAAAAGTTGTGTTCTTAATTAGCTTTCATAAAATAAAATTAATAACCAAGCTGAAATCAAAGAACATTCATACTCATTTCTTCCACAGTATATAGCAACAGGGCATTACCACAAAACCATAGTAAGTTCACATAGGAATCAGATTGAAAAACCATAAAAAGTCCAGAGAAGAATCAAATCAAACAACACTGATTTCTCAATAAGAATTCTGATACAAAATGGCATGATTGATACTTGGTCTGCAAATCCTACTTTATCTTTCTACAAATTTGTTGACATAAAAGTTCAGATGAAGTTCCAATCGTACCAAACAGAGGTAAGAATTACAAAAACAAAATAAGTCGCTTTGCCATTTTCAGAGTTTCGTAATCTCAGTGGAAAAAATAAGGCCTCAAATATTCTATTTAATCCCCATGTGATCTCATGAATAAAAGTTTCATCCAAGTACTTATTCCGCACGGTTAAGAATGATTAACGTCAATATTCAATTTCCAAAATCACACCTTCACCAATGAAAATCAATTATTCACATTCAACCGATCAAGTCCAATCAAGACACAGGCAATTAAAAAGAAAAAAAAAATAATAAATAAAAATCGGAAAGGGATTGGGGGCAGGCATACAGTGATATCTTGCAAGATATTGGAAATCTCCTCTTTTGACTTTGACTGCTTGGAAACCCAAAATGTGCGTGCTTAGGGAAAAATAATGAGCACACTCAAAATTTAAGATGCACACAAGCAGTAGCAGGTAGTAAAGTGGCACCATAAGTTGGATTGGTATAATCTCTACACTACTAAACCTCAATTTCATGGAAATTGAGTCAACTAACATAGTAAAACAATCAAGCACAAAGCTTCCATAGCACACAAAACCTCAATTTCTTTCATGGAAATTTAATCTAATATAGTAATATAGTAAAACAAAACTACACAAATTCAATACTTGAGCAGAATTCAATTCCCTTACCCACTTGAATTCACCAAGAAATGGGGTCATTCCAGACAAAGAATTGGAGGTGTGTCCCTCTCTTCTTCTTTTCTTAACAATCAAGCACAATGCTTCCATAGCACACAAAACACCTAAGAAATTTTTTCCCTCACATCTGCAACCAAAAACAGGAAGTAACATCAAGAAATTGAAAAGAAAATGTTAGAAATTAAAAGATTCGGGAATAACCATTTACATTGGGAATAAACATTTACATTGCTCGACTCATCGCTCTTCATCACTGATCTCCTTCATTGAGGGAAGAATACCTAATTTTAAAAAAATGAAAGAGAAGATGAGTTATTCAAAAAAAGAACCCGAAGTGAAATTAGGGTTGGGAAAGTGCCTTTTGTTCGCCGGCGGAAGCTCTCTCAATGTGGTGGATGGCGGCCATTAATTTCTTCACAAAGTGTGGCTATTCCGTTTCAAAGCATCTCCTCTCCTTTTCCCCCACACTTTGATTCACTTTCCCCTTCACTTCCACCCACCAACACTGCTATTAATTCTCCTCTTGTTTTCTCTTTCATTTCTTCACCCATCACACAAATTAGCCATGTAAGAACTGTTAAAACTACAAAAATCTTTTCGATTCGTACAGATATTGAAATAAAAACTAACCATGTGTCATCTTCTGCAATTTATTGAGCTCAGCCTTGAATTTGTCTTCTTCCTTGTCTTTCGTTTGAAGTTCTTCATCTTTTTCTTTAGAGAATGGCGCGTGCAGCAGGTTCCGACTCCTCTTTCCTTTTCTCAAGAAAATGAGTTCTTCCGAAATTGCTCTCTATATCTGCTCCATGGATTCGTTTGCTCTTTCTCTTGATTCCGTCGTTCCCATAATTAAATTTGAAATTAGAAGCTTTTGCATTTTGTTGATCTCTTGTCTCAGCATTCCTTCCCAAAAATAAATTTCAAAATTTGAATCTTTTTGGCATTTGGTGAGTGAATGGGAGCAATGCAGACTGTATATAAAAATATGACATTTCACTTTTTATATTTTGGGAATGAAAAGGACAGCTGGAATCGGATTACTGCTACTCTGCATAAAACTAACATTTTTACTATTCATAAGAGGGTTTTTCACTTGCACTGTTCATAAGAAATTATCACTGTTCATAAGACATGTTATGTGTGAAACACTATTCATAAATCGAATAGCTTTTACATATTATAAAGATACTAGTATTTTTGCCCGCCTTCGGCTCGGGTGTTTTTTAAATAAAACGATAATTTAATCAATTTATTTTATTAGAATAAATAAATTGAGTGGAATATCATTAGATTAATATGTTAAATCATATTTGTTAATAATGCTCTTTTATGTAGAGTTTAAAGTTTATAAATTAAAATTTAATGATTACTCAAATTATAATATTTACTACATACAAATTTTAAAGTTATTTTTGTATTTATTATAAAAGTTGAACGCTAAATACAAATATAAATTTAAAAATTATAAAAAAAATATTGGTTCATATTAATCAAATGATTAACATTGGGCTGCTCAATCAAAGTTATTTTGCACATTTGTCTTTCGCATAAGTTGGCCATCTACAATTTGCAATATTTTTGTATAATTTATCATCAAAATTTAGTTGTCAAACTTTGTAAATTTTAGTGATTTATTGATATAGTTTGATGAAGTAATTTATGATTGGGTAGATTTTCATTCTTCATAAGAATTCTCAAAGGCATATATATAAAAGGCCTGAATTTATGAAAGGTTCGCCGATTATATAAAAATTATATATACAACACAAAGTCCTGCTATTTTTAGTCAATTCATATCTTTTATATATGTGCATAAATATATATATTATATATATATTGAATCATTGTCTTTACCATAGTAGTTTATTCATCTTCAATTGGCACTACTTTTGTATATTTTTAACAATATTTGGTTGTTAAATTTTGTGTATTTCATTATTTCCTCGACATAGAGTTTGTGGAAAATTTTCTAATTATGTACATTTGTCATTGAATAAAAGAATTCTTAAATGCATGCATATAATTTCATCATGTAAAGGTGTAACGCCCCAAAAATTTAAAACCAAATTTCTGTGACGTCACTGCCGTGTTACCTCTCTTAAACTGTTGGCCAATCAATTTAAGATCAATAACACGTAGCCAAGTAACAGGAAGCCAATGAATCATAATACAAATCCAGAAAGGAAACCTCACATTATAACAGACGTCCGGCTTACAAGCCTTATTCATGCGACATAACAGTCGACATATCAGTCTCATCTCAACCTGTCAGAGATATTAAGTAACACACAAGACAGAACGTAATGTACCGATCGGTACCACAAGCAGTACGAGACAAGGTAATAGAGTCATAGCATATTATTCAAGACAAGCACATAAGTCCACAATATGCTAATGCATCCCTAGGTAGATCACTCATCCCCAAACCCCACATCGTGCTCAGGCTCTGCGTCCTCCCCAGGAATATCTATACATAAAAACATAGCAAGGGTCACTACAAGGTACTGAGCAAGAATAGAAGAATCGGCATAAGGGGAAACAAGAATTAACTTGATTCCCTAGAAGTATATTTATACATATATGTGGAGATATATTCCGTTTTTAAACATTTGTTAGGCATAACATAAAAAATTAAACAGTGCAAATAAGTAAACATCACACCGTCCCATACCGGTGCTTCAACCACTGCAAATAAGATGAATGATGGATGATGAGATGAAATGTTATGACCTAAAATGTCTATCTACCCTAAATGCAACACATAAGCATGTCTAGCGCGCACCTAGGTACCATGGTCGGTATTCCCTCCCATATAAGGGTCCACTCCCCTTAATGGTCGAGAGACATACCCACAGTGCCCCCGCCGCGGACACTAACAGCTGAAATCGTGGCTTACGGCAAGCGGGTCAGGCTAAGGGTCATGAGCCCTTTCTAGCCAAATACAGACTAGGATATAATTCCTTTTCAGTCTCAGTGCCCCGGGAAAGATACCATTATACCCAATCGGAGACCGATTCGTAAGCATAGGGTATCCTACCCGCGTAGCATTATTTTTCAGTCTCAACATATCATCACAAATATTCACATATCATCACAGATATTCAGATTCAATTCAATCACTCATCTCGAGTGAAGTATTTTCTTTAAAATAGATAGCTTTAAAATAGTCTGGGCTCTTTGAAATATACTACTAGTTTATAAATGATAACTTTAAAAATAATAATACTTGAAAATAATAGTTTTAAAAAAAATAATCCGGGCTCTTTAAAATAGTAGTTTTAAAATATTCCGGGGTGTGCCAAGTCCCACATATCGGCATCAACACATATCGTCATAGAAGCGAAATAAGTCTCGATCTTAACTAAGGCATAGTAGATCACCGCTAATCACAACTAAGTTCAAAGATTGTGAGCATAATGATGGTTATGGCATGCTAGAAGCATAAGAAGAACTAAAGAAACACGAAGGACGAAGAGTCGGAAAAACGAGCGGACGAATCGCGCGGGCAGGAGGGGCGGCGCGCACCCCGCGCGGTTTTCTCATGAAAACCGCGCCAACCCCGCGCGGGACTCGGACGTCGTGGCGTTCAATCGCGCGCTGCTCGCGCGCTGTTTGGCTAAAGGGCGCTCCAACTGCGCGCCGACACAACAGAAACAATGGAAATGGCGGTTTCCGGCCATTCCACCGATTATGCCCCCATTTAGGCCTATCTCTACCCTTGCCTGGTATGTAGATGAGTCCCCAAGCTCCTCTTCTCAACCTGCAAGCTTCCAATCTACAATTCCAAGCCTATATTGCAAGAATCAAGCTCCAAACATCAAAATTCATCCAAGAACATGATTGTAACACCCCGGATTTGGTAACCCAGGCCGGGATGCCACCGCCGCACCTCCCTAGCAAGACACGGTTTCTCCGAGCTCACTAAAGAGATGCAAGGCTATGGTTTTTCAGGATTTAAAATATTCAAGTAGCCCATTCATAGATAATTTAAAAATATTACATCAGAGTTGCAGCGAGAATATATATAAAGTACGCAGCGGAAGTAAAGTGTATGCAGCGGAATTTGAAATATAGGGCCGACATGGCCAAACCACGGGTTTAACAGACCCGTTCATGCAAGTCACGTAAAATAAATAATTAAGTACCCAAAATGATCCCCCAATGAGTGATCATGCTCCGTACTCTGTAACAGAAAAAAAATGAACAACGGTTTTTATCAGTATTATAAAATACTGAGTAAGTCAATCCTTACATAGCAATAAAGGGGTTAGATTTTTAGTAATTAAGATAAAACTTTTTACCATGCATAAAAACATTTAAAAAAAAAAAAAATGCAAAGATAATGCATACTTTAAAGACACATTTAATTTCATAATTTAAACTTACGCATGGGCAATTATTTAAGACATGATTTAAAAACATGATTAATGCCGTAGGTAAGTAAATAAAAATTTGAACTTTAAAAATTTTCACCGATACGCCACCATCAAAACAATATTTAATTTAGCCGGCAATCCGGCGGCCGCAGCCAATTTCATAAAGTCTGAGCTTTTAATATATTTCCCGTTACGCCATCATCTCAACAATAGATAGCCGGTGATCCGGCGGCCTCAGCCAAGTTCATAAGTAACATGTCATTTTAGCCGGTGATCCGGCGGCCGCAGCCTATACGCCATACCCAGTACCACTCCGTCGAGCCTCGAGTAACCCATACGGATACACTCGAGAGGGTAGGCAGTTGGTCTCTTGTGACCAAATACGCCATATCCAGTACCGCTCCGTCGAGCCTCGAGTAACCCATACGGATACACTCGAGAGGATAGGCCAAAATAATAACAGCCAATATCGATAGTAACAGTTAGCCGGTGATCCGGCGGCCTCAGCCAATTTCATAAGTAACATGTCATTTTAGCCGGTAATCCGGCGGCCGCAGCCTATACGCCATACCCAGTACCACTCCGTCGAGCCTCGAGTAACCCATACGGATACACTCGAGAGGGTAGGCAGTTGGTCTCTTGTGACCAAATATGCCATATCCAGTACCGCTCCGTCGAGCCTCGAGTAACCCATACGGATACACCCGAGAGGATAGGCCAAATAGTAAGATGCTGTTTTGGTGATCTTTCGCGCGTAATAATCATTGCCGTTTTGGCACAAGATGAACAATTAGGAGGGCACCCTGCAGAGCACTCACCCCCTGATTTTATGTAACCGTTATTGTTTCAACTTTAGTGTAACGGGATTTTCAAAAGTATAGATATATCGTAATTCCAACGTCTCGATCGTTGTTTAAAAGATTTCAAAAATCGATCGATGTCACAGTTTACGCCTTTTCAGTTTAAAAATCCATTTCTTAGGCGATTGATCTGAAATTTTCACAGTAGCTCAAAAACATCCCAATGAACAACTTTCATGTTTTGAGTTTTTCGTAAAAACGATGGGAAGCATGTCAAAAATCAAGTTTTCTACTCAAATAGTATGCTGTCAGGATTCAGGTTTGACACATCTCAAAGATTTGACTTTTTAACATATCAAATGAGCTTCAAAAATTCTGAAATTTTATATGCTCATACTAGACACGATTATATGCAACCTTTGTTTAGAACTCAAAGATTGGATCGGACTAGAAATGATATAAATATGCTCATCAAGTTCGGTTAAGAAATCTGTAAACCTTTGAAAATTCTTTAAAACGCAGAATATGTCCGATTCGATTTGGGGTTTCAAAACTTGATGAAAATGCATGAAATTTTACAGAGGTATTCAAGACTCATAGATCTACAACTTTTGTTTAGATCATGAAGATTGGTTCGGACTAGAAATGATAGAAATAAGTTCATCAAGTTCGGTTATGAAATCTGTCAATTTTTGAAAGTTCTTAAAAACGCAGAATATGTCCGACTTGATTTGGGGTATCAAAACTTGATGAAAAATTCTGAAATTTTTACACAATATAGCTTAAGATCTTAGGATCAAAATCTTAGTTTTGAGTTTTCAGGTTTGAACGCTTGAAGTAAGAGTTTTGCTCGGATTTCAGAAAATACGTAGATTGGGGTTTTTAGGTTTGATTTTAACGTTTCGTTTAAGATCCAATGTTCCGGATGTCTTTAAAACCACCCATATTGATATGTAAGTTATTAACTTACAGAGAGTGAGTTCCTTGAACGTTCTAAGGTTGATCGATTTGTCCAAAATCGCCACGAACGGATCTACGCAACACGTTCTTCTTCTCCTTTGGCTACGAACGTGTTTTCAAGTAAAGATCCGTAAGTTAGAAGGTTGATTATGATCTTAAAGCAATAAGGAACTTGATTTACACCTTACCAACAATCCAATGCCTGCAAATCCTTGCTCTCCACACTACCTTGGTAGGATTTGATTGCCGGAAAGTTCGCCGGAAGTTCGCCGGAAGGTGTTTGGCTTAGGGAGAGTCTTTGGAGAGTTTGGGAGGAACTTGGGGTGTTTGATGACTGAAAATGGAGTGTTATGGACAACTAATGACGTCCAAAAGATGCCTCCCCCGTGACCAAGCAAGATTCTCGCGTTGGGGTCAAGGAATATGGCAAGAAAGTCGCCAAAACGCGACAATGGCTGCTGTCAGGACGTTGGCGCGGGGTTGGCGCGCGAATCGGCCAAAGGCCGCGCCGGGTGCGCGCCACCGAACGCGACAAACGCAGATGTCGACCCACGCGGGGTTGGCGCGGGAATCTCCCAAATCCCGCGCGGACAGCGCGCCAAACACGCCTGGACTTCGGTCCGGGCGGGGTCGTGCGATCCGTCGTGCTTTTCCTCCTCTCCTTCGGACTTCTGTCCTCCTACGTTTTCGGGCTTGATTTTTCGGGTCATTCTCGGATCATAAATTCTTATCTTAAATTTATCTCGACTCAAATGAATTTCATGTTACAATCTTAAGTCCGTCGGTCTCGGTTTCGTCGGCTTCCAATTCGTCGTCTTTTGATTCCCGTGCAATAATTTGTATCATTAAATTTCTTTCGACTTCACGGGTTCTTGGAATTAAAATTCTTTTCCTTCATGAACTTAACTCCAATTATTTTTACTCAATTCATGGAATGTCTTCGGGCTTCCTTTCCCTCTTTTATTCCATTTTGAATTTAAATCTATCGGCGTTTCATTTCCGAGCAATAATTTATTGTGATAAATTATTTTCTTCTTCTCGGATATATTTCGACATTGATCGGAATAAATTTTATTCCCTTGGACGTTGATAAAAATCTGGGGTGTTACATCCTCCCCCCCTTAAGAATCAACTTCGTCCTCGAAGTTGTGCTTCGGCTTTTCTCGCGTGAAGAGTTATGGTCCTTTTTGTTTACTATTTGCGATATTGTGTTATTGAATTATTGTTCGATTGTTGATCATCGTTTGTTGTTTGATTATTGTTTGATTATTGTTTGGTTTTTTTTTTTTTTTTTTTGTTTGACTGAACTCAGAATTGAAATTTCCAAGTTGCCTACGTACCCTGTGAAGGGATCAAGTCATTACGTAGTTCAAAACAATTTGAATTTGGTCTTCCTCGGGTGTTACAGCCTCCCCCCCTTAAGAATACAGTTATGTTCCCATAACTGTGGTCTGGTCGTTTTGGAAGAGGGTAGGGTAACGTTGTCGCATGTTGGCTTCCAATTCCCAGGTTGCCGTCTCCATTTCGTGGTTGGACCACAAGACCTTGACCAACCTTACAGTTTTGTTCCTTGTTACTCTCTCCTTAACATCGAGTAATTGTACCGGAATTTCCTCATAGCTCAAGTCATCATCCAATTTAATTCCTTCCGGTTGGAGTACATGGGTCGGATCGTGCACATACTTCCTCAATTGTGATATGTGGAACACATTGTGAACTCTAGCCAATTGTGGCGGTAAGACTAGACGATTTGCTAGATTCCCGACTTTTACTAGAATTTCATAAGGTCCCATATTCCGAGGACTTAGCTTTCCTCGTTTGCCAAAATACATCACCCCCTTCATCGGTGATATCTTTAACATGACCTTATCTACGACTTGAAATTCTATGTCTTGCCGTTTCACACGCTTAGGTGCACACGTATTTTGTAGAGCGGAGGAGTAAATAAATTATTATTATTTTTTTTTTATTTTATTTTATTTTATTTTTATTTTTATTTTTTTATTTTTTTTTTTTTTTTATTTTTCTTGACCCGCGCGGGGTCCGCGCGGGTTTTGGGGGTTTACCGCGCCGGGTCCGCGCGGCGCCCCCAGGGGCAGAATATAGGGCTCGCGCGGGGCGCGAGCCATTCACCCCTTTCCCCTTCCGAAATTTCTCCCAACTTCCTCTCAAATTCGTCCCCTCGTGCTCGGATTCTCCTAGTTCCGACTTCGATTTCTCTTTGTAAGGTATGTGTCTTCTATTTTCACTTGTCAATTTCAAGTTTTATGCCTTGATTTGTTAGAATTTGGTTGAATTGAGGAATTAGGGTTTTGGCATGTAAATTGGGGTTTTGACATTTTCGGCTTAATTCTCGCGAATTAATGGTTGTATGTAGTACTTTGGTGCCATTTCTATTGTTTAGGAAGTATTGGTATGTATATATGTGCTTAAGTTGTGGAATTTCTTGCTAGAACTTGGATTTTTAGGGGAACTATGAAATTTTCGATTTTGTTGGTGTTATTGGTGTAAAAGTGGTTTCGTTGATGTTGTTTGTTGACACTTGTGATTATGATTTGTTGTTCAAGCAATTGTTTGGTTTTGTGGTTAATTGCCATGTGTTTACAACATATTTTTGAACTTAATTTATTGCGCGCACAAGGTGTTCGACAGAATGCCACAATGGGTTTTTGAATTTGTTTGGGCACATTTCTTGGTTTGATTCTCTCCCAATATGTATTGGCAAACTATTGGGTCTAAATTCCTCCTAGATTTTCCCCGTTGGAACTTCATATTTATGATGTCTTTATGTATTTTTGCTTGTGAATTGATGTGTTGAAAATTAGTCTTACCCTTGATATTGGGTGTTCGCAGGATGTTTCTTTTTCTGTGGTTCATCTTGGCGTTCCTTATGGTCCTTCCGGGGGCCAAGAGACGGGCATCTCGACTTGATACTGCTGGCCCTAGCACTGCCGCTCCGGGGATGCCGGATAGTGATGATAGCGGCGGCGATGACGACAGTGAGTCCGAGGAGGACGACGAGCGAGAGCCGAGGCTCAAGGGCCTCCCTTACGAGGTACGTCCTCGCCGGCATGATCGGTTCCGTTTCCATACGATGGCCTCCCAGGACTTCTATTTCGACGAGCTTCGTCGGAAGAGGGCTTACGTTCCCGAGCGAGGCTTGTATCCCGATCATATGGGCGATGACCGGATCAGTGCCGTGTTGGGGCATCTCCAGTGGACCGGTCTTGCACATCATCCCGAGGGCGTTGCCTCCGGCTATCTAGCCATGGAGGTTATCGCCAACATCAGTGGTCTTGGGGTAGACGACGACCTCTCTCGAGTCTGGGTTCGTGGTCGCTACTTAGACTTCAGTGCTCGGGCGATTAACACCTATTTCGGCCTTCCAGATGATGGCGCGTTCCGACCGCAGCCAGAGGGTCGGGTTTATGCCCCTGCCTGGGGTGTCTTGTGTACCGAGGTACCCCCGCGGACTGGGGAACCCCACGAGTTGCGACTGACATCCTTGGATGCTCATTGGCGCGTGCTTGCTCAGCTTTGGTTAGGACGCATCCGGTCGATCACCCGTAGTCATATCGTCATAGATCATGTCTTTGAGACTATCTGCTTTATCGCACGGGGCGGCCGGGTAAATGTGGGCGCTTGCATCGCGGAGGTTTACGACGGGGGCGAGGGAGTAGGGTGATCACTCACGCACACCTCATTTGTGGCTTATGCGCTGCCCAGGGGATCCGCACGTCTCCCGAGACGGACCCCTATCCCTTAGCTCCAGGTGAGCACTACCGTGTTCCGTCTTATGCCGCCCGGCGCAGCACTTTGCGTCGTGGAGCGCCTCGGGCTATACTGCACCCGCAGCCTGAGGATGGTGGTTTGATCCTAGTTGTTCCTCCTGAGCGACCACTTCCTCCTCCTGTGGTTCCACAGCAGGGTGTGGTTCCACCGCGGGGTCAGGACATGACGCAGATGCTTCAGATGATGCAGGAGATGCGTGTCAGTATGGATGCTCGCTATGACGCCTTGGATGCTAGGATGGATCTCTATCAGGATCGTATGGACACGCTCACTGTGAGACAGGCGGAGCAGCAGGCCACCTTGACGGACATGTACGCCTACATGCGTCAGATGGATGACTACATGCGTCGCCGGTTCCCTCCTCCTGATCAGTGACTTTATGTTTCCCGTTTATGTTTTATCTAGACTTGTGTTAGCAGCGGTTGGTTTAGTATTTCCCTTTTGCGTTTTCAGTTAGACTTGGTTTGGTATTTCTCTTAAGATGTAGTACTGTGATGTTACTCTGATTCCGTGCATGTCTCTGTTTGTACTGCATAGTTTGATGCATCGTGTGTTTTTTTTTTTTTTTTTTTTATGTTTTTATAACTTCGGATTTAAATTTATCTAAATAGATAAATCTTGCATTTTATTTCCTTAAAAGGAATTTTTAGTACAAGTGATAGGATATACCAAAATAGGATACTCCTATCGTTTCTAGGCGTCCTCCGGCACAGTGGTAGGATCCTCTTCCGGATCTTCCTCCACTGGACTTGACGGTAGTAGGTCATCGAAAATGCGGTTCAAGTCATCCCCATGAGCATCAACAAGCTCCTTTAAACATAGATTTTGTGTAGTAAGGGTTTGGATTCGGTCTTCGAGCTGGTTTATGCGGTGGTGGTCCGCCTCTCTTAAGTTTCCCATATGGTGCAGATTTGCCTCCAATTGGGCCATACGATGTTCCATTTGTTGTATGGTTTGTTGGGAATCAAAGTGAGCGTTCATCATTTTGATCATTAAGTTCATCATGTCTTGGTTAGCCATCTAGCGCAAGAAAAAGATCTAGATTACAACATAACGCTTCTAGGTTCTCTAAGGTATAGAAATGCAATATGCACATGCAGTGATGATCCCCCCCGAAAAAAAAAAAAAAATTTATGCGTACATTTATTTATCCATGGGTTTTAAAAGTAAATTTATTCCATGGATGGACTAAAATAAGGATAAAAGATTTGGGCCGCTATATTGGGCCGAAAGAAATAAATTATTTGGGCTTTTAATAAAAACAAGGTTATTGGGCCAAAATAATTTATTGGGCTTCAAAAAAAAAAAAATTTTGGGCTAAAAATTTGGGCTTTAACTTCAAAATAATAATTGGGTTCTTTAAAATATATTTCTAGTTTAGAAATGATAACTTTAAAAATAATAACACTTAAAAATAATAGTTTAAAAATATTCCGAGCTCTTTAAAATAGTAGTTTTAAAATATTCCGGGCTCTTTAAAATATAATAGCTTCAAAATAATCCGGTCTCTGATACCACATTGGTATCAGATATTTTCTTTAAAATAAATAGCTTTAAAATAGTCTGGGCTCTGATACCACATTGTAACACCCCGGATTTGGTAACCCAGGCCGGGATGCCACCGCCGCACCTCCCTAGCAAGACACGGTTTCTCCGAGCTCACTAAAGAGATGCAAGGCTATGGTTTTTCAGGATTTAAAATATTCAAGTAGCCCATTCATAGATAATTTAAAAATATTACATCAGAGTTGCAGCGAGAATATATATAAAGTACGCAGCGGAAGTAAAGTGTATGCAGCGGAATTTGAAATATAGGGCCGACATGGCCAAACCACGGGTTTAACAGACCCGTTCATGCAAGTCACGTAAAATAAATAATTAAGTACCCAAAATGATCCCCCAATGAGTGATCATGCTCCGTACTCTGTAACAGAAAAAAAATGAACAACGGTTTTTATCAGTATTATAAAATACTGAGTAAGTCAATCCTTACATAGCAATAAAGGGGTTAGATTTTTAGTAATTAAGATAAAACTTTTTACCATGCATAAAAACATTTAAAAAAAAAAAAAATGCAAAGATAATGCATACTTTAAAGACACATTTAATTTCATAATTTAAACTTACGCATGGGCAATTATTTAAGACATGATTTAAAAACATGATTAATGCCGTAGGTAAGTAAATAAAAATTTGAACTTTAAAAATTTTCACCGATACGCCACCATCAAAACAATATTTAATTTAGCCGGCAATCCGGCGGCCGCAGCCAATTTCATAAAGTCTGAGCTTTTAATATATTTCCCGTTACGCCATCATCTCAACAATAGATAGCCGGTGATCCGGCGGCCTCAGCCAAGTTCATAAGTAACATGTCATTTTAGCCGGTGATCCGGCGGCCGCAGCCTATACGCCATACCCAGTACCACTCCGTCGAGCCTCGAGTAACCCATACGGATACACTCGAGAGGGTAGGCAGTTGGTCTCTTGTGACCAAATACGCTGAAACTTTTGACAAATTTCGTTAACACGAGTATTTTTCAATAAAATATATCAGGTTTGGATTTATTAAATGAAGAGAGTTATGATTTATAGAAAGGGTTTAGGGATATATTAAGGTTGTTACTCTTTATTACTCATGTGAGGGGCTTTAATTTCAAATGGCAATGTGGTCCTCTCTGCCATGAAACTTCTGACAAATCTCATGATACAACCGGGATAAATTGACCTTCAGCCTGTCACACTGAGGGTCCCCGGCATATGTGCCATGATACTTCTCATGATTTCATGTCATGAGATTCCCTGCCATGAAACTTTCGGCAGATTCCCACTACATGAGTATTTTCTGAAAAATCACATTTTTATTTACTCGTGTTAAGAAACTGTGCCCCCGAAAGCGCACGGAGTCAAAAATTGCAGTATTTATAGTAAGTACCGGATCGTTCACTGGAGGATGTGCGATGGAAGCAGGGCCCACGCCGTTTACTAAGATTTTCCACTCGGTTACTCGATTCGAGTTTGCGAAATGACTAACAACTACTTGACAGAATTTAAACTGAGTTATGAAAGCAGTAAAATAAAGCAGATAAAATTATTCTAGAAAGCGAATTAAATTTAATCTAAGAAAGCAATAAAATTATTCTAAGAAAGCGATTAAAATTATTCTAAGAAAGCATATTTAAAATATGACAGAAAGGACAGGAAGAATATAATAAAAATTGGACAAGATTCAGATGAAACACAATTAAACTTCCATTTTAATACACAGATCTTTGTTTGGGATAATTTATCAGTTAGCTAACTCTCATGCTTCCTATACTATGTTCCCTTTAACAGACAGGTACTTACAGTAAGGATTTACATGCCTTAAGACAACAAAATCTAAGATGCCACAGATATACAACTGCCCCCGCGCAGAGGTATGTTATTTATCTGTGGTGGACAAGCAACACCCGACAAATCATTTATTGAGATGCCAAGTACTGCTATCATTCCCCCATGTCACACCCAAAGATTCTAATCAAGCCCTGAACTATCCCTTAACTCTCAGTCCTAGTAGCAGTTACACAACTCTCAATACAACCGAGTGACCTCTAACGAAAGCATTTAAAAGAAAGCGATAAAGAAAGCATTTAAAATCCTATCACTCGGAAGTTTTAAAAGTCTGACCCTGGTAGTAAAAGAAAGCCCCCAGTCAGAATGACCGGATGTGGATCAAGAATTCCCTATTCTCGGTGAACCGCTCGCAGTGTTCACTTCCCGTCGGGTGGTTATGAGATACAAACTAATGAAACGAACTAATAAAATTAGTTCGTTCCGGATGCACTCACTCAGGACTCAAAAACAGGCTTTGGCAGAAGAAGATAGCAGTTGAAAGAATACTCAACCCTACCTTAGAAAATAACCAAGGCCTGAATGTTGTTCCTCTAGTATTATCTGTCACACCTTATCGGAATCCAAGTGGAATCTGACCCAGTGCAATATTTAATACAAGATTTCCAACAAACAGCAATTTTGGAAAATAATAAATCTGAAAATCATTCCCTATCAGGTACTAGACTCTCAATTAAAATACAGATCCTTTCAGTCTAGGTGAGACCTAATCGCTGACTCTGCTTCTAATTTCCCAAAATCAACCCCCAGTCGGATATGAATTAGTCATAACTATTGAATTTATCCCTTACTCAGATCCGGATTTTATAAAGGAATTTTTGTTGGAAATTTATTATGAAACATCTGATTTAAATCAAGACTCCTGTGTCCAAGGGAAGGATCCCAAAATAATATAGACCACAATATCTACATAATAGTATCATGCATAAATTTATAGAGAAGTGTAAAATTAAATAACCCAAAATATAAGGTGGGTCTAGACAGAAGTTGACACACAGAGATGAAATAGCCGGGGATGAGAAGAATTTATTGTGGCTAAAAAGGTGGCAAAATAATTAGGGTTAATTGGATTGCAGTTATCTGTGGTCCAATTCCCTAATCATTAAGGTGAGATGATTTTAGACAGCAGAATAATCTTAAATGACAGTGGTCGCTATCATTCAGACCCCTTACTATCTGTGAATCGGAGAAAAACCTACATGTTCCTTTGCTGTCTTAATTACTAGACAACATTGACCTATGTCGTCTAGTGTTGGCACAGTTCGAGATTCGGGTTTGAAATTAAGATAAAGAAAAAGAAACTGTATCCGGATAGGAGTCAGCTGAGCAGCTATTATAATCCCGGATGGACGAACCGCCAAGGCTTCCACCGGCCACTATCCAGACCATGCAAAATAACATCTAATAATTAATATACAGACCACGAGCTAGTTATCCGTGTGGGAATACCCGCCAACATTAATCTGATATATTCCTTATTAGCTGTTTCACACATTACGGGAAAAGACAAAATAAATAAAAGAAAAATAATTTTTGGGTCATCTTGCATGAGAGACATTGGTTTCTCATGCAAGGTATGGAATTGATTCCATAATCACTCTTTATGGTCTAAATAATCTCTCATTCCATAATTAATTAATTAATTACAGTCCGGGTTATATACTTAGATCATTAGAGTTAAATTTTGTAGAAGAATCTTTTAATGGGGAATTGAACAAAGTTCTTTACATCAAATTAATCATGGGTTGAGATCATTGGATTTCAACCTCAAAATATTAATATAAAGGTCCAATTAATTAATGGAGTGAGATGAAGAATAAAAATTTGGCAAAAGTGCCACTTTGTCGCGATGCAGAGTTCGTGTCGCGGAGTGTGGCTCCGCGACAAAGGTTTCGCGACAAAGGGGTGGGAAATAAGAGAAATGGAATTTTGAAAATTAGGGTTTGCTTTGTCGCTTAAGCAAAAATTTTGTCGCGGAACATGGTTCCGCGACAAAGAGGCATAGCGACAAAGAGGGTTGAAAATTGGTAAGGACATAATTCCTGGTCGCGGAACAAGGATTTTGTCGCGGTACGTGGTTCCGCGACAAAGGTTCCGCGCCAGAGTCCTCCCAGAATAAAATTACAAGTATTTGGGTCCTTGGTCGCTAATCAGGGATTTTGTCGCGGAACGTGGTTCCGCGACAAGGGTTGCATCGCGACCAAGGGGTTTCAAAATTAAGGGCAAGGCATAATTTTCTGTCTCGGAATAAAATTTTGTCGCGGAACGTGGTTCCGCGACAAGGGTATTCCGCGACAAAAGCCATGCAGACAAAATGCAAGAATTTGGTCCTCTGTCGCTAAACAGGGGTTTTGTCGCGGAACGTGGTTCCGCGACAAGAGTGTATGGCGACAAAGGGTTTTAAAATATTTTATAAAAATTTTGGCAGCATAACCCCTTATATTGCATTACATGGGTGTGCGTTGTGATCCGTGGGATCACAACGGGAAAATTACATTGCAACCCGTGGGGTTACAATGTGGTGCAATACAATATAGGGGATGCAATTTTAAATAAATATGCATAAACACTAAAATGCCATCCACTTTCTAGATCTATTAAACGAAAAAGAAAATAAAAATAAACTAAAACACTAAGAGGCAGTACAACATCCACCAACTATACTAAGAGACTAAGATTTAAATGAAACCTACACTAATAAATCTAGCAAGAGATAGGCATCAAGTGGTTATACATTTATTAATTCTAATAAAGCATTAAATCTATCTAAAAATAATAAAAATGGTCAAGTGACCATAATACAAGCAAGACAGTAAATAAACCATGGGAAAATCACATGACAATATTTTGGGACATATTTTCTCATATAACAACAAAAGCCAAAAAATAATGGTTTTAGACACACTCATTGATTAAGTGTTTTTCAACCCAAAATTACACTAAAAAGCTGTAAATAATATAAAAATGGCTACACTACTATAAACCCATTTATTGCTTAAAACTAACTAACTAAAAATGAAAAATACATGGCCATGAGACCATCATTTCTCAAATTTCTTGGGAGCACAGTGGTGCCCCAAGAGGAAAAACAAAACTAATCTAAAAAAAATATGGGTGTGTAGCTACTGTTCAAGGGGTGGGAGGTTATATTTATAGATGAGCAAAAATAAGCCCTAGGCCCATTCAAGGCCCACCTGGTCGCCAAACAACTGCTTTGTCGCGGAACAAATTAGTTAGGGACAAAACACTTTTTAGCTCCAAGATGGCGCCCAGGAGGGGCCGGGAGTTCGAGTCCCAGGGAATAAGACGAAAATCCCTTACCCAATGGGACCTCGACTCCAGGGACCTTTTAATCAATTGGGCATGTGAGAAATAAATGAGGGAGGTCACGTGACCTCTGTCTCTGTCTGTCCGCTGCTCTGGTTTTCTCTCACTGGCGCGGAAGGAGCTCTGTCTTGGTCGCGGAAGGAGCTGTCGCGGAATGTGCTTTCTTTTCTCTGGGCGCGGAAGGTTGTCTCTGGGCGCGATCCATTTTGTCGCGGAACCATGTTCCGCGGTAAACTTTTGTGGCTTGATTCTCCTCTCACAGTCTCGGAATAATTTTGGGCGCGGAGCATATTTTTGGGCGCGGAGCACTTTGTCGCGGTGTACACCTTCCGCGACAAATGTTTAATTCTCTTTCTCTCTCTCTTCATTTATTCTCTCCCTCTTTTCTCATTTCTTTATTCTTTCCTCCATTAATTCTTTCTTCAGTTTTCCTCTCTCCTTCTTCATTCTTTCTTTTCTCAGTTTTCTTCCTCCAATTCTTTCTTCTTCTTCGTTCATCTTCTTATTCTGTCTCGATTTTCTTGTTCTCTCTTACTGCTTCTTCTTCTTGCTTCCTCGATTTTTTCTGAGTTTTCTTCTATCTTTCTATTTTCTGCTTTCTGTGAAGGAGGATGAGGAGACTGAGGTGGAGACGGTTGAGGAGGCGTCGGGGATGAAGCAGCGGCGGCTGCGGCGGCTGGAAGCGAGCGGTGGTGGTGGTGCAACGGCGGGCGCTAGGTGGTGCTGTTGGAGAGGCGACGGCGGAGATGGAGGGCGGAGATGCGGCGGAAGAGGCAGTCGGAGTTTGGGGGACTGAAATGGGATGGATGGCCGCGAGCTCGCCGGAGAATGGTGGGCGGCGGCTGCGGCGTCGGCCTCTTTCTCTTCCTCTTTCTTCTTTCTTTTTCCTTGGGTTTTGAGGATTTGGTGTTGGTGGTGGTGTGGCGGAGTAGTAGGTGGTTGGAGAAGGATGAAGGTGGTGGCGGAAGGGTGAAGCAGCGGCGGCTGTGGTCGGATTTGGGGGTGGAAGTGGTGGTGGTCGGAAATGGTTGATGATGATGGTTGGGGACGGTCGGCAGTGGCCATGGAGAGGTGGTGGTGAAGCGGAAATGGAGTGGTGGCCGGCGAATGGGTGGCCGGAGGCGGCGGATGAGAGGGGCGATGGAGAAGGAAATGGAGTCGGATGGTGGTGCTGGGGGTTGAGAAGATGGGGGAAATGGCCGGAAAATGGAGGGACGCCGGAAGGGAAAGAATGGTGGCTGGAAATGGGAGGTTGCGGTAGAGAGGTGGTTCGCCGGCGGGCCGCCGGAGGGCGGCGGCGGCGGGGCAGGTTTAGGGTAGGGTTAGGGTTAGGGTTGTGGGATTTGAGTGGGCTTGGGCTTGAATGTGGTATTGGGCCAATTAAATTGTTGCTGGGCCTGGAGAATGGTTTGGTGGGCTAAATCCCTTTTTGTTGGGCCAAATTCCTATTGGACTGGACTTCAACTCTTGGACTTAATTAAATCAAATCTCCTGCAATCAATTTAAATAAAAAGTGATTAGTGGACCAATTAGTTCTATTAAGGTAGAAAACATAAATAAAGATAAATAAACATAAAAACTAAAAATATATACATCAAAATATAAAATATAAATTATACTAATAAATGAGGATATTTGTTCCACTTGATCATTTGGTTTGTGTTCCATTTAATGAACCCATGTTCCACCGAATAGACAACAACGAACCAAAATTAATCAAGTAGAGGATTTTTAATATTTTTATCATGTTTTTGGATTTTTTAATATGAATTAATAAAAATAACAATATTTTTGTATTTTTCAATACCAGCTTATTATTTATACAAACTTGCATAAATCTGTTAAATTCAACTGCTTTCTTATTAAAATAAGACCGGAATACGATCAAATGTCCATGTTTAGACACGGAAATAGATTGAAAATAATGGTCAATTTTGGCCATTATCATACGCCATATCCAGTACCGCTCCGTCGAGCCTCGAGTAACCCATACGGATACACTCGAGAGGATAGGCCAAAATAATAACATCCAATATCGATAGTAACAGTTAGCCGGTGATCCGGCGGCCTCAGCCAATTTCATAAGTAACATGTCATTTTAGCCGGTAATCCGGCGGCCGCAGCCTATACGCCATACCCAGTACCACTCCGTCGAGCCTCGAGTAACCCATACGGATACACTCGAGAGGGTAGGCAGTTGGTCTCTTGTGACCAAATATGCCATATCCAGTACCGCTCCGTTGAGCCTCGAGTAACCCATACGGATACACCCGAGAGGATAGGCCAAATAGTAAGATGCTGTTTTGGTGATCTTTCGCGCGTAATAATCATTGCCGTTTTGGCACAAGATGAACAATTAGGAGGGCACCCTGCAGAGCACTCACCCCCTGATTTTATGTAACCGTTATTGTTTCAACTTTAGTGTAACGGGATTTTCAAAAGTATAGATATATCGTAATTCCAACGTCTCGATCGTTGTTTAAAAGATTTCAAAAATCGATCGATGTCACAGTTTACGCCTTTTCAGTTTAAAAATCCATTTCTTAGGCGATTGATCTGAAATTTTCACAGTAGCTCAAAAACATCCCAATGAACAACTTTCATGTTTTGAGTTTTTCGTAAAAACGATGGGAAGCATGTCAAAAATCAAGTTTTCTACTCAAATAGTATGCTGTCAGGATTCAGGTTTGACACATCTCAAAGATTTGACTTTTTAACATATCAAATGAGCTTCAAAAATTCTGAAATTTTATATGCTCATACTAGACACGATTATATGCAACTTTTGTTTAGAACTCAAAGATTGGATCGGACTAGAAATGATAGAAATATGCTCATCAAGTTCGGTTAAGAAATCTGTAAACCTTTGAAAATTCTTTAAAACGCAGAATATGTCCGATTCGATTTGGGGTTTCAAAACTTGATGAAAATGCATGAAATTTTACAGAGGTATTCAAGACTCATAGATCTACAACTTTTGTTTAGATCATGAAGATTGGTTCGGACTAGAAATGATAGAAATAAGTTCATCAAGTTCGGTTATGAAATCTGTCAATTTTTGAAAGTTCTTAAAAACGCAGAATATGTCCGACTTGATTTGGGGTATCAAAACTTGATGAAAAATTCTGAAATTTTTACACAATATAGCTTAAGATCTTAGGATCAAAATCTTAGTTTTGAGTTTTCAGGTTTGAACGCTTGAAGTAAGAGTTTTGCTCGGATTTCAGAAAATACGTAGATTGGGGTTTTTAGGTTTGATTTTAACGTTTCGTTTAAGATCCAATGTTCCGGATGTCTTTAAAACCACCCATATTGATATGTAAGTTATTAACTTACAGAGAGTGAGTTCCTTGAACGTTCTAAGGTTGATCGATTTGTCCAAAATCGCCACGAACGGATCTACGCAACACGTTCTTCTTCTCCTTTGGCTACGAACGTGTTTTCAAGTAAAGATCCGTAAGTTAGAAGGTTGATTATGATCTTAAAGCAATAAGGAACTTGATTTACACCTTACCAACAATCCAATGCCTGCAAATCCTTGCTCTCCACACTACCTTGGTAGGATTTGATTGCCGGAAAGTTCGCCGGAAGTTCGCCGGAAGGTGTTTGGCTTAGGGAGAGTCTTTGGAGAGTTTGGGAGGAACTTGGGGTGTTTGATGACTGAAAATGGAGTGTTATGGACAACTAATGACGTCCAAAAGATGCCTCCCCCGTGACCAAGCAAGATTCTCGCGTTGGGGTCAAGGAATATGGCAAGAAAGTCGCCAAAACGCGACAATGGCTGCTGTCAGGACGTTGGCGCGGGGTTGGCGCGCGAATCGGCCAAAGGCCGCGCCGGGTGCGCGCCACCGAACGCGACAAACGCAGCTGTCGACCCACGCGGGGTTGGCGCGGGAATCTCCCAAATCCCGCGCGGATAGCGCGCCAAACACGCCTGGACTTCGGTCCGGGCGGGGTCGTGCGATCCGTCGTGCTTTTCCTCCTCTCCTTCGGACTTCTGTCCTCCTACGTTTTCGGGCTTGATTTTTCGGGTCATTCTCGGATCATAAATTCTTATCTTAAATTTATCTCGACTCAAATGAATTTCATGTTACAATCTTAAGTCCGTCGGTCTCGGTTTCGTCGGCTTCCAATTCGTCGTCTTTTGATTCCCGTGCAATAATTTGTATCATTAAATTTCTTTCGACTTCACGGGTTCTTGGAATTAAAATTCTTTTCCTTCATGAACTTAACTCCAATTATTTTTACTCAATTCATGGAATGTCTTCGGGCTTCCTTTCCCTCTTTTATTCCATTTTGAATTTAAATCTATCGGCGTTTCATTTCCGAGCAATAATTTATTGTGATAAATTATTTTCTTCTTCTCGGATATATTTCGACATTGATCGGAATAAATTTTATTCCCTTGGACGTTGATAAAAATCTGGGGTGTTACAATGATTTCTTCATCATGAAACCATTTGAAGCTCTAAAACTGAAATCATCAACACCAAAATGGTCTCAAGTACTAACCTTAGCTTCCTTCAACACTTATTCAGCTTCCAAACATGAATCCAAGCTTCAATTCAACACCAAAAGCAAGAATTTCTACAAACACCCAATTTTCGTCACCAACTTTCATCACCCCAAAACTCACTCAAACATCATCAAAATCAAGTGTAGAAGCTAGGAAAATACTTACCAAAGCTTATATAAGCAATCCCCCAACTCGATTTGAGGAAGAAAACACCAATTCCAAGCCAAAATGAAGAACCCTATCTCCTTCAAGAGAGGTGACGGGAATGGAAGGATGATGAGGAAGAAATGGGTTTCCTAATGCCCAAAATCAGATTTTTAAGAGTAAAAAATGGATCCGGGTCGGGTCATGAGTCTCGGGTCGGGTCGGAATGTGGGTTAAAAGAGTTACACCACTTGTCTTGACCACATTGCACCCATTTGAGCACTTGACTCTTATTATCTAGTGAGTTGAACTCACGTATTTCCCCCACTTAAATCTTCATTCCCTACAAAATAATCCACATACTAAGTCTTTTGTTAATTAACCATAATTAAATTAATTAATTATGAGTTAATTAAATCGGGGTGTTACAATCTCTCCCCCTTAGGATCATTCGTCCTCGAATGAAAAAGTATGGATTAAGGTCATTACTTCACTGAATTGGAGTCAAATCCAATTCAGGATAACGCCCAGCCATGCTTTCCTCTGTCTCCCAAGTGGCATCCTCTACGCCATGTCTCGACCAAAGTACTTTCACCATTTTGATCGCCTTCTTGCGAAGTACCTTTTCTTTAGTGTCGAGAATCGCCACGGGGTATTCTTCGTATTCTAGGTTGTCATCCAACTCCTCCTCCTCCGGTTGTATAATCTTGTCAGGAATTGAGATAAACTTCCTCAACTGAGAGACGTGGAAAACGTTGTGCACCTTTCACACCTCAGTTGGCAATTCTAGCCGGTAAGCGACCTTCCCAATCTTTTTAGTGATCTCATAGGGGCCTATAAATCTGGGACTCACTTTCCCCTTCTTCCCAAATCGTCTCACGCCCTTCATGGGTGACACTCTCAAAAGTACCCAATCTCCAACCTCGAATTCAATGTCTCTCCTGGACAAATCAGCATAACTCTTTTGACGATCCTGAGCTTCCTTCATTCTGTCTCTGATCACCCGTACCACTTCAGGGGTCTGTTCAATGAGTTCAGGATCCATCACCACTCGCTCTGAAGGATCACTCCAACACAAGGGTGTCCTGCACTTTCTTCCGTATAAGGCCTCGAAAGGCGCCATACGAATACTCGCGTGATAGCTATTGTTGTAGGAGAACTCCACCAAAGGTAGATGTTCCCCCCCACGATCCTTGAAAATCCATCACACACGCCCTTAACATATCCTCCAAGGTTCTAATGGTCCTTTCGGTCTGTCCATCAGTCTGAGGGTGCCACGCAGTACTCATACTAATCTGTGTCCCAAAGGCTGTCTGCAATTCCTTCCAGAACCTTGACAGGAATCTGGAATCTCTGTCGGAAATGATTTCACGAGGAATACCAAAACGTCTAACCACATGTTGGATGTAAGCGCCAGTCAACTGTTGCATGCTCCAGTTCAATCTCATTGGTATAAACACAGCACTCTTGGTTAGTCGGTCCACAACTACCCAAATAGTATCAAAACTGCTCCGTGTCCTGGGTAGCCCGGTGACAAAGTCCATAGCAATGGACTCTCATTTCCAAGTGGGAACATCCAAAGGTTGTAATAAGCCTGAAGGTCTCATGTGCTCGGCTTTCACCTTCTGGCAAGTGGAACACCTAGACACAAATTCTGCCACTTCCTTCTTCATGCCTTTCCACCAATAGTTTTGCCTCAAATCCTTGTACATCTTTACTGCTCCCGGATGTACGGAGTAAGGTGTGCAATGTGCTTCCTCCATAATTTTTCCTTTCAGCGCCTGATCTTTCGGAGGCACACACCAACGGTCCCCAAACTTGATCATATCCATGCTATCAATCACAAAGCCTTCCACTTTACCCTTACGAATCTGAGCTTTCAAATGCATCATCTCTTGACTTACAGCTTGACTTAGTCTGAGCTCCTCGAGTAATGATGGCACCACCGTCATATCATTCAACCTCGCCATCGTGTCGTAAGGAACAACCACAATACCTTCCTTGTCCAACTCTTGCCTTAACTTCCAAGGGAGAGTAATTGAATTCAGTACATGTCCTTTCCTACTTAGTGCATCAGCCACCCGGTTGGCTTTCCCTTCTATGTACTGAATACTCGTGTCGTAGTCCTACAAAAACTCTAACCACCTTCTTTGCCTACCGCTCATCTTATCTGCAGTGTAGAGACATTTAAGGTTCTTATGATCCGAATAGATTTGACACTTGGCTCCGTAAAGATAATGCCTCCAAATTTTTAATGCATGCACGACCGCTGCCATCTCCAGGTCGTGAGTCGGGTAATTCAGTTCGTGAGGCTTCAATTGCCTAGATGCATATGCAATCACCTTGCCATACTGCATAAGCACACACCCAAGTTCCCGATAAGATGCATCTGTGTATACCTCATATTCCCCCGATTCATCAGGTAACACTAAGGCCGGAGCCTCTGTCACCTTCTTCTTCAATAGATCAAAAGCCTGCTGACAGTCCTCACTCCAATGAAATAATACATCCTTTCTCAATAACTGAGTCAAGGGTCGAGCAATGCTAGCGAACCCCTCAATGAACCTCCTGTAGTATCCCACCAATCCAAGGAAACTACGCACCTCACTGACATTAGTTGGAGGATTCCACTCCAACACCGCTTCGACCTTCGCGGGGTCTACTGAAATTCCTTCGCCTGACACAATATGCCCAAGGAAAGCCACCTTATCCAACCAAAACTCACACTTCGAAAGTTTGGCATATAACTTGTGCTCCCTAAGCACCTGCAACACTGTCCTGAGATGTTCTTTGTGTGTCTTTACACTGGAAGAGTATACCCAAATGTCATCAATAAAGACAACTACACAAACGTCTAACCAAGGTCGAAAGACGCGATGCATCAAGTCCATAAAGACTGGTGGGGCATTAGTCAGCCCAAACGGCATTACTGTGAACTCGAAATGACCATACCGCGTTCGGAAAGCTGTCTTTTCACGATCTCCCTCTGCCACCCGAATCTGATGGTATCCTGATCTCGAGTCGATCTTAGAAAATGTGGATGCACCCTTCAGCTGGTCAAATAGGTCATCAATCCTCGGCAGTGGGTAACGGTTCTTGACTGTAATCTGATTGAGCCCCCGATAATCAATACACATCCGTAAGCTTCCATCCTTCTTTTTGACAAAGATTACCGGTGCTCCCCAAGGCGAACTGCTAGGTTGAATGTATCCTTTATCAAGTAGATCCTTAAGCTGTTCCTTCAACTCCTTCAACTCGGCAGGAGCTCCTTATGGCGAGCTACTAGGCTAAATATACCCCTTACTGATAAGCTCATTCAATTGATCCTTCAACTCCTTCAGTTCACAGGAGTCATATGGTAAGGAGCCTTAGAACTATGAGCTGCATCAGGCATCAGCTCAACAGTAAAATCAATCTCCCGAACAGATGGGAGACCAAGAATTTAGTCGGGAAATACATCCCCGAACTTAGAGACAACAGGGACACTCGGTAAACAAGAATAATTCTTTACCGAACAGCAATTATTAAGTATAGAATTCCCGGAATATCCCCAAGGATTGATCCTGGTTTGATTCACAAACCACAATCCACCCCTATAGGGCACGCAGATAACCAAAAACAATGCAATCTACAAGAATATAAGCAGAGCTAGATGCAATTCCTACACTATATGCTTTCCCCCACACATCTCACCACATGCTTGTGTTAGAATTCTAAGCACATACGAGCAGACATGGCTCTGATACCAAATGTAACGCCCCAAAAATTTAAAACCAAATTTCTGTGACGTCACTGCCGTGTTACCTCTCTTAAACTGTTGGCCAATCAATTTAAGATCAATAACACGTAGCCAAGTAACAGGAAGCCAATGAATCATAATACAAATCCAGAAAGGAAACCTCACATTATAACAGACGTCCGGCTTACAAGCCTTATTCATGCGACATAACAGTCGACATATCAGTCTCATCTCAACCTGTCAGAGATATTAAGTAACACACAAGACAGAACGTAATGTACCGATCGGTACCACAAGCAGTACGAGACAAGGTAATAGAGTCATAGCATATTATTCAAGACAAGCACATAAGTCCACAACATGCTAATGCATCCCTAGGTAGATCACTCATCCCCAAACCCCACATCGTGCTCAGGCTCTGCATCCTCCCCAGGAATATCTATACATAAAAACATAGCAAGGGTCAGTACAAGGTACTGAGCAAGAATAGAAGAATCGGCATAAGGGGAAACAAGAATTAACTTGATTCCCTAGAAGTATATTTATACATATATGTGGAGATATATTCCGTTTTTAAACATTTGTTAGGCATAACATAAAAAATTAAACAGTGCAAATAAGTAAACATCACACCGTCCCATACCGGTGCTTCAACCACTGCAAATAAGATGAATGATGGATGATGAGATGAAATGTTATGACCTAAAATGTCTATCTACCCTAAATGCAACACATAAGCATGTCTAGCGCGCACCTAGGTACCATGGTCGGTATTCCCTCCCATATAAGGGTCCACTCCCCTTAATGGTCGAGAGACATACCCACAGTGCCCCCCGCCGCGGACACTAACAGCTGAAATCGTGGCTTACGGCAAGCGGGTCAGGCTAAGGGTCATGAGCCCTTTCTAGCCAAATACAGACTAGGATATAATTCCTTTTCAGTCTCAGTGCCCCGGGAAAGATACCATTATACCCAATCGGAGACCGATTCGTAAGCATAGGGTATCCTACCCGCGTAGCATTATTTTTCAGTCTCAACATATCATCACAAATATTCACATATCATCACAGATATTCAGATTCAATTCAATCACTCATCTCGAGTGAAGTATTTTCTTTAAAATAGATAGCTTTAAAATAGTCCGGGCTCTTTGAAATATACTACTAGTTTATAAATGATAACTTTAAAAATAATAATACTTGAAAATAATAGTTTTAAAAAAAATAATCCGGGCTCTTTAAAATAGTAGTTTTAAAATATTCCGGGGTGTGCCAAGTCCCACATATCGGCATCAACACATATCGTCATAGAAGCGAAACAAGTCTCGATCTTAACTAAGGCATAGTAGATCACCGCTAATCACAACTAAGTTCAAAGATTGTGAGCATAATGATGGTTATGGCATGCTAGAAGCATAAGAAGAACTAAAGAAACACGAAGGACGAAGAGTCGGAAAAACGAGCGGACGAATCGCGCGGGCAGGAGGGGCGGCGCGCACCCCGCGCGGTTTTCTCATGAAAACCGCGCCAACCCCGCGCGGGACTCGGACGTCGTGACGTTCAATCGCGCGCTGCTCGCGCGCTGTTTGGCTAAAGGGCGCTCCAACTGCGCGCCGACACAACAGAAACAATGGAAATGGCGGTTTCCGGCCATTCCACCGATTATGCCCCCATTTAGGCCTATCTCTACCCTTGCCTGGTATGTAGATGAGTCCCCAAGCTCCTCTTCTCAACCTGCAAGCTTCCAATCTACAATTCCAAGCCTATATTGCAAGAATCAAGCTCCAAACATCAAAATTCATCCAAGAACATGATTTCTTCATCATGAAACCATTTGAAGCTCTAAAACTGAAATCATCAACACCAAAATGGTCTCAAGTACTAACCTTAGCTTCCTTCAACACTTATTCAGCTTCCAAACATGAATCCAAGCTTCAATTCAACACCAAAAGCAAGAATTTCTACAAACACCCAATTTTCGTCACCAACTTTCATCACCCCAAAACTCACTCAAACATCATCAAAATCAAGTGTAGAAGCTAGGAAAATACTTACCAAAGCTTATATAAGCAATCCCCCAACTCGATTTGAGGAAGAAAACACCAATTCCAAGCCAAAATGAAGAACCCTATCTCCTTCAAGACAGGTGACGGGAATGGAAGGATGATGAGGAAGAAATGAGTTTCCTAATGCCCAAAATCAGATTTTTAAGAGTCAAAAATGGATCCGGGTCGGGTCATGAGTCTCGGGTCGGGTCGGAATGTGGGTTAAAAGAGTTACACCACTTGTCTTGACCACATTGCACCCATTTGAGCACTTGACTCTTATTATCTAGTGAGTTGAACTCACTTATTTCCCCCACTTAAATCTTCATTCCCTACAAAATAATCCACATACTAAGTCTTTTGTTAATTAACCATAATTAAATTAATTAATTATGAGTTAATTAAATCGGGGTGTTACAAAAGGCATGTATTTATCATATTGTTATGACTTATGACACAATTTAAAAATTGGAATATTATATTATTCATTATATCAATATTGTAATATAGAAACTACTTATGTGGTGGGTAATATTATACAAAATTAGTACACAATCACCTTGTCATCCGAAAAATATGTTAATTAAAAAATATTTAATTTTTGTCTTTCTATTAAAAAATATTTAAAAAATAATTATAATCATATCTATCTATAATTAAAAAAATTATATTTAATTTTTGTCTTTCTATTATACAGCTTATTAAATATTTTTTAATGATATTAAAATTTATAGTTAAACCTACTAAAAATTAGGTTTAAAATTTGATTAAATCTTACTATAGCGGATTAGAATTTTTTTATTAAATATAATTTATGATAGAATAACTAAGGTATAGTTATCTATATAGTATGACTAATAAAATATATATTGAAAATAATATATTAAATAAAAAATTTATAATATATACATTTAACATATATTTACTAAAGTTCAGCTATAAAACTAAATATTTACTAAACATTAAATAGATTATAATTTGTCGAGCATTTATATCTTTTGAAAATATATAGAAAGATTTTTTGAAGATTTATTTGTAATATATAGATTTATGATCTAAATATAATATAAAAAGTTGATGACATGACACAAATAGAATTAATCAGCGCTGATGTGTATCTTCATGATTAATCAGCGATGACGTGGATTAATTAGGTTCGTTGATCTTAAAATAAGCATATAATGACTGATTAACCCCTTAAAATTAAGAAGGATACATTAAAATTAATAAGGGCAATAGAGTCTGCACAGACAAAAGAGTATTCAAGATTTATTATATAGATAGATTTACTAAACATTAAATAGATTATATTTGTTGAGCATTTATATCTTTTGAAAATATATAGAAAGATTTTTTGACGATTTATTTGTAATATATAGATTTATGATCTAAATATAATATAAAAATTTGATGACATGGCACAAATAGAATTAATCAGCGCTGGGGTGTATCTTCATGATTAATCAGCGATGACGTGGATTAATTAGGTTCGTTGATCTTAAAATAAGCATATAATGATTGATTAACCCCTTAAAATTAAGAAGGATACATTAAAATTAATAAGGGCAATAGAGTCTGCACAGACAAAAAAGTTCTCAGAATTTATTATATAGATATATAGATATTGTTTTATATATCATCTCATCATTAAAAAAATTGACATATCAATAAGATCATATATATAGGGGTATCAATTTGGACACGAACCCGAAAAAACGAACCCGACCGACACGAAAAATTTCAGGTTTGGATTTAGTCATTTTGGGTTTTTTTTCAAATCAGGTCGACCCGAAACCCGACCTGAAATATTTTTCCACCTGCTCAACCTGACACGAACACGACCTGAAACCTTAAATTTTGTCAATTTTGGCTATAACCCGAAAAACGAACCCGAACGACACGAAAAATTTCAGGTTTGAGTTTAGTCATTTTGGATTTTTTCCCAAATCAGGTCGACCCGAAACCCGACATGAAATTGACACCCCTACATATATAGGGCTATACACAATGCTCCGCATTTAAATTACTTTGACTCATTTAGTATTATCTTCCCGACTACTGCATGCAAACCCTTTATTTTTCCTACATCTGAAAAAGAAGCTGCATTGCTGCCTAATTCTGGCCCCAACTCTGCAGCACCCCCACAAAATGCTACTCTATCTGCGTGTTAAATAACAAAAAAAAAAATAGCTATCATTTTTTTTTGTTCGAGACGAAATTTTATATATTTATTTTTATTTATTTAATGATTGAGATTTCAAGCTAAATGAATAAAATTACATAAAATATTCTAAAATTAAATAATTAAATAAATTTATCAACATTTGATGTAATTACAAAATACTACTTGATTGAAATAAAATTAAATAATGAATTGAACCAAAATATCGATGTATAATTTGGAGGAGGGGTATTAACCATAGAGATACTATATAGCACACTGCACTATTAGTCAGCAGGGATGTATGCAGTTATGATTACTGAGATGGAGACAGGAGACATATCCTGGCCAGTGACAAGACAATAATTCTTGTAACCAACCACCCCTGCCTGCCGCACAAGCATTATCCTCCTACACGCAGTAAATTAATTCCCCTTTCAGCTCAGCTCAGCTCAGCTCAGCTGTGCCTCCTCGGGCAGGAATATAACCCTATTCATTCATTCATTCGTTCATTCATGTGGAGTAATAAGCATAAATAGCCATCACCACCTGCCAAATCCCTCTAACCCCTCTTACCACCATTTACTACTACTACTTACTATGGGTGCGTGCAGAAATGCAAGTTAATAATAACAATAAAGGCAAATGGTAAAAACAAGTCATAAAAGAAGAGACAAAAAGCAAAGTGGGTATAGGGTGATGAGAGGGGTATACCTGGATTAAGAGAAACAGCTTGCTTCTTAAGTACAAAAAAAAACAAAGCCCATGTATGCTGCAGCAGCAGGTTGCATCCCCGCCCCCAGTATCTACTACTTATCGGTATAGTAATTAATTGATTATTATTAACATGAAGGATCAATACTCCCGCCCTCATCGCTCTTGGCCCTCAATGGCGGCGTTGGGTGTGGCTGTTGTATCAATTGCTGCTGCTGCAATAAAATCTCGTGTTGCTGAAGCTGGTGGAAATTACAATTCTCCTGTTGTTGCTGGATTTGGTGATAAGGATGCGTGCTTCCAAAGGAACTACTTCCCAAGCCCAACGAGGGCTGTTGTTGCATTGCCGCCGCCGCCGCCGTAATCTGATTGAATCCCGTAGCGGTAGTAGTGGTAACCGGATCCGTATCCTCGAATCCTGCACCACCGTACCTAACTAATTCACTCTGCGGTTGCCCGTACGCTCTGAGCATTTCCTGCTCCCGGGCAGCCATCGCCGCCATTTGTTGCGCCTCAAGGTACTGGGGATCACGGATCATCAACTGCGGAATCGCCGTGGGCAGCTGCGACTGCGCCGCGGCATTGTTGTAAGGCATCGCCGCCTGATAGGGCGCCGCCGATTGGGTGTAGTTTTGATGCTGATGCTGATGCTGCTGCTGCTGAACAAACCCGGGATGGTTCAACATTGGTAGCATTGCTGCGGGGCCAATATAAGTGGCTAATTCCTTCTTGGCATGCTCCAAATCATGCTGCACCTGCTTCAGCCTATGCTGTAGGATGGAGATGAGGCCGACGCAACCGTACACCGGGTCCTGGAGGCGATACTCGGCCTCGTACGCTAAGGAATTCACGGCGTCCTCGCGCTGGCTGGCGTTGAGTTCATTGAGGAGCTTCGTCACGTTGCTGGCGCCGAACACCTTGTGCACGTTGGTGAACTTCTCGGGATTGTCGGGCGGGAAGTACGGCGCGAAAACACATTCCGGGAGGCACTTCCGGCGGAGGCACTTGCACGCCGCACATGGAGAGTTGGACGACGACGACGACATTATTAATTCTTTTTTTCCTCTTAATAATAAGTTGATCTCTTCTTCAGCTGGAGACAGGATTGATGGAACACCACATGTTAGTCATTAAATAGCCTGGGAAACAATTAATTAAAGCTTTTAATAATTCTTGGAACATCCATCGAAACCTCCTGGTTTCACCCAAATATACAGTACAAAAAGGAAATTACTATCAACATAGTAATTGCACATGCACAACGTATTTAAAAACAATTACTAGTGCTACTATTCAAATGATATACGACTATGAAATTCAACAAACAATTAAGAGGAGTGAAGCAATTAAAGACTGACTATATGCATTGAAGCCGACGACATTGAAATTTGAAAGTCAAAATACCTAATTTAAATCTAGGCATCCATTAGTTAAGAGGAAAAGGCACAAACTGGAGAACAGCAGAATGAAAATAATAACTGCAAAGCTTCTAGACGAGACGACGATGATCATTGCCGGAAGATTGATAACTGAACCGAGGGAATTAGCAGTGAAGATATCCAGATTGATAACCGAAGCAGCTTCGAGATATGGTTTTCTTTGTTTATATTTATATATCAGTGTGCATCTAAAACTGCATTCGTCTTGGAATGGAACAAAAACTGTGCAGGTAATGTAGCAGTGAAGATATCCAGAATTCCAGATTTCCAGATCCGAAAAGAAAATAAAAACCAGAAATAATTTGAAGTTTACTCATTCCTTGACGGTAAATTATATCCAAACGTCGAGATCGTCAACCAAACCTCATTTCACATTCAAACAACAACAAAAATAAGCCGGTGGAAGATCTTCCTTCCAAAAATCATGACCTAATCCGCCAATTATCAGAAATATACAACGAACAAAAAAAAAATCGACACGAAATGGCTATCTGCACAACATTGATTACATGTGCAAAATCGATGGTAAAAAAAAAAAAGGGAAAAAAGAGAGAGAGCAAAAAAAGAAAAGGAAGATGCAAATGTACAACATGTATTGGAAAATCAAAAAAGAATAGTACTAAAAAAAGGAGTGGAAAAGGGGGAGTGGAAAACGGAGGAGAAACGTACCATCGGTTTATCGAAGAGAGTGAATTGAAGGCAGGCGTGTAGTAGGGATCGGAACGAAGTTTTGATGGGATCTTGTTCAAAGTTTTCGGCGATCCCGAAGACAAGAAGGCGAGATCAGAGATGAATAAAAATAGGGTTACACACACATATATATACTAGTATATCTTATTCTTGTGTACTCCTCCATCAATTTCTATTTATTAAAAAGCCAACGGGGGAACGATCCAATAATTAACCACACCCTCCTAAAAAACTGTTTATGCAATTCCATAAATCATATTTATATATACACACACTGTAAACTGTATATACCTTTTTTTAAAAAAAAAAATAATATACTATATATAATATTGTTAAAAAAATATATTTAAAAATATTATGACTACAAGTATACCTGACACGTGTGGTCAACAACTTCCCACTTTTTTCGCTCCTTTGGAAACCGCTCACCACACATACAACCCCATCGTTTTTATTTTAATTCCTATCATAAAATATAAATATAAATATAAAAATAATAGTAGTAATTAGGTGCGGGAGTATTAAAATGTTATAAGTTCAAATTATTTTATTTTATTCTTTTTTTAAAAAAAAACAATAATGTGTGGATCATATATAAATGTGCATCCTCAGTTCAATGTTTTTTTTGGAAGAGATCCTCAGTTCAATGTTGGTTCTTTTTGAAGATTAGAACACTATAGTAGTAGGCCAAACCAATGCACAAGGAGTTGAAAAAGCAGGCAAATAAATAAAAACCAGATAGTAGTATATACTCACTGTAGGAATAGCAAATGGACCGGTTTCGGGACGGAGTAGTATCACATCCCCATCCCCAATAGCATCTTTAATCCCCAAAATCGGCCCAATCCCCGTCGGGGATTTTATTGGGATCCCCATCGGGTATTATAATTTCCCCAATCCCCATTGGGGACCCATCGGGGATTCATTTTACAAACTAATTTTTAAAATTTTAATATCAAAACACATACAAATTGTTTAATAATAAATTATAATCCACATCAAAAGTTCATAATTGTTTCCAATGTATAATTAACATATCAAACTAAATTTTGAATTCTAAATACTTAATTTCACATAATAAAATTCGATAATTCATGCAATATAATAATAAAAAAATAAATCCACAACATTTACTTTCATGTTTTCCTTAAAAAAATGAAAAATAAAGCAAATTATAAATACATAATGTGATTTATTACCAATGTAGGTTATATTAGAATTTAGGTTTTTTATTTATTTTTAAGTAATGGACTAATCAATAAAATATAATATATAAAATATTAAATATAAATATAGAATTTATAAAATATAACATATAAAACATATCGGGGATGGGCCGGGGCGGGGACTACTTCCCCGTCCCCGTCCCTGTCCCCATCCCCGAGAAAATCCCCGATCCCCGGCCCATCCCAATAATCCTCTCCCCAAAACCGTACCGAAAATTCGGTTTTCGGTTTTCGCCATCGGGTACGGTTTTTTTGCCATCCCTAACTCACTCCATTCCTTTTTAGTTGTCTCTTTCAACTTAGTTTCAATAACCAATGTTTGCATTAATTAACTCATAAATTTACTTTTTTACCCTTCAACTAAACCCATTCATAATAAATGTCAACAAATAGCATTTATGTAGGGCATATAGTAAAAATATAGCATAACTACCTATAACTACCTAAAATGACAACTATTTTGGAATATTTTTTACTCTCTAAAAAGACAACTAAAAAGTAACGTATGGAGCATAGTTGTTAAGATCCCGATCCTGATCTTAGGATCTTACGATTTTACGATCACACCTCTCTAAAACGATCCCGATCCTTGTAGGATCTTAAAATTCGTAAGATCCCGATCCTGTTAGTAGAATGTTACGATCTTATAGTCATACTCCCTCAAACGCTTCTACGATCTTACGATCTTACCTCTTAAACGCATAAAATTTTTGTAGTATTTTATAATTTGGGATCAAAATAACTTGTTTCTTTTAATTTTAAACTTAAGAGCTTGTATTCCTTATGTATGATGTGTAAAAAAAACATAATATGTATGTATGTGGAAATATTTTATGTTTGATTGTGATATTTTTGTATTGTATTGTATTAATTAACTTGCAAGATTCTTAAATACACAAAATAATGCTTTTACTGTCAGTATGCATAACTGAGTTTATCTATTATTGCAATTTCATAAGATCTTAGGATCCCGATTCGATCCTGCGATCCCGATCTTGCAAAGAGAAAAACGATCCCATATAGGATCCCGATCTTAACAACCTTGGTATGGAGTACTAATAGAAACACGCAATCGATGCTTGTATGCTACTGCCGCTTTAATTAAAAGAGCTGTGTGTGTGTGTCACTGCTTCGAATAAATATAATCAAACTTGTGCATTGCTAAGTATATCATTTTGATTAAAAGATGGTGAAAGTTCATGTCACATAAATGATAAAATAGATGGATAAAGAATCGAATAAAAGTTTGGATCTCAACCATAAATTTAAAAGTCAATCAATTTATTAGCTTGAATTTTTTTTTTTTTTTTTTTGGTTGTACTCTTTAATTGAAAGGTAATTAGAAAGATAACGTAAGCGTACAAGTTACAGATTGCTACATTACATATATACTTTCATTATTGGTGTCGTCGTTTACGCTATCTATCATCATGCATTTGCATTATTAATTTTTCCATATTCATCTTCATCGTCTCATCTCATTTTTTTCACTACACTTTACATAAATATATAAACTATACAGTGTTTTTTTTTTTTTTGTCACTTTCACTTGGTCAATGCAACATCATTTTCAAGTGACCCTCATGATCAGTTTATGCGTTCATTCAACATTTTACTATGATATTTTCAAAACAATAATATACCTATTCTTTTTCAAAATAATATTTATATATCACTACAAAAATTTTGTTGGATGACGACGAAAAAAAGACGAATTTCGTCACATAAAACTTCGTCGCCTCGTACAATAGGCGACAAATAAGGTAACGAAATCATTTCATCACATTCAGTGAAATTTTTTGTAGTGTACTTATAAGTAAAACATATACTACTATACATCCCAAAAGTATTTTTTACTAACTGTCAGGTAGATTTTTTTTTTACAATATTTTTTTTTGGTAACACAGCCTTAGAAGGCGAGCAAAGAAAGAAAAAGCAAGCGTCAAAAGGAAAAACAAGGTCAAAAGAGAAAACGAAAATTACACCAAAAAATTACACCAAACGAATGTAAGTAGCACCGCTAGCATCTTTCGCCACCAGGTCGGCGAGATCATCCGGAAGAAAGGCCCAGGTGGTATAAATAAATAAATAAATAAATGTTTTACATTGTTTTTTGTAATTGCTCTTTTCAACATAATACTCCAAGCCACAAATATATACTTAGAAATTCTAAAACATGCAAGTAAATATTGAGAACGTGTTATTAAATCAAAGAAAACAAAAAGATGTACTCCCTCCGTAATTTAATGATATTAACATTCCATATTTTCACGCAATCCAATACAAATGTTTAACGGTTAATATCTCAAATTGTATAAAATTAAAAATTATAAAATTTTAATATTCTAAAAACTATGTGATTAGACGAATTTAACAATATCTCACTTGACTATATATATTTTATCTTATGTAACTGTGTTAAAAAATTGAATCAAAGTTACTCAATGAATAGTGTTTACTATGCAAACGTTAATATCATTTGATGACGGAGGAAGTATAGCCGTATGGGCTTGTTTTGCATAAACAAATACTGGGAATGTTTGGGAGTCAGCGGATCCGCTAGCAGATAGCAGATTCGGAGAGAGAACTGTGGAAAATATACACTTTTAATATGCTATATGCTGGTCAATATGCTGTCTTCCAAACAATCTCTATACAAAAACTTCAGCAGGCCAAACAAGGGGCCAGACGAAGTAAAGTTAATCATAATGGGCCATCTGAGGGTCCATTAATAGGCCCATGGATTAACCCAAATTAGCCCATAATTTAATCAACTGAGCTACATTAATTTACAATTTTACCGCAATTGCAGAAAGAGTTTAGATGACATGAATAAAGTTTATATCCTAAAATAAACATGATCAAATTCATAAAGAAGTAGAAAAAAATTGAAGTTATTTAATCTAATAATTGTGTAGCAGCTAGAGGTGGAATAGACCAGGCTACCCGACAGGGGCCTATGGCCTAACCTACGTAAGGCCAGGCCAATCCAGGCTTTTTTCATAAATAGGCGGCTCAGGCCATTTTAAAAGCCTTTTTAGCTAAATAGGCTCAGGCCAAGGCTTTATAAAGAGCCTATTAAGCCTACCAGGCCGGCCTACTTATGATTATTATTAGTATATTTATGTTTATTGCACAGAGTATACGCTACAGATTCATAAATATAGAGAAAGTATATGATATTAATATTATTATTTTATGTAAAATCACAATTAGTTTGATCTTACATACAGTTTTTAAAATATATAAAGATTTTCCCCAATATGTAAATAACTGTGGATAAAGTATTGCTCAAGTGCACAAATTTATGTCTTACAACCTTATAATTATATCCGGACATATTTAAAATAATTTTAACTTAATTCTAAAATAGGCTTAATGAGGCTGTTAGAAGGCTTAAAACATGACCTATTTAAATAAATAGGCCAGGCTCAGGCTTATAAAATAGGCCTATCGCAGGTAATAGGCCAGACTCGGGCCATATAAAATCGAAGTAGGCCTAGGCCGTACAAGCCTAAGACTAGCCCGACCTAGCCTATTTCCACCCCTAGTAGCAGCATATTCATATATGTCCATACATGATAAATCTACACGTTCATTTGCATGCCTCAGATCAGATAAAAACCAAATGCAGTTGGCCTGAGTGGTATGGGGCTCTGGCAGCTTAAGCAAAGGTCTCGGGTTCGAGCCTTTGTGTATGCAGAATTCTGCTTTGGGAGAGGCAATCCTTCAATGCATACCCGATCCTCGAGGGATTAGTATTGGGTCCAATAAGGCCTGAGGATACCCTGGTATTCACCTAAAAAAATATCAGATATATGAAATCAAAATAGTGCTTCTTGCGGATTATACTAGTACTTATTATCATAGTTGTTAAGATCCAGATCCTGATCTTAGGATCTTACGACTTTGCGATCAAACCTATCTAAAATGATCCCGATCCTTGTAGGATCTTAAAATTAGTAAGATTCCGATCCTGATAGTAGAATGTTCGATCTTATGGTCATACTCCCTCAAACGCTTCTACGATCATACGATCATACCCTCTTAACCGCATAAAATTTTTATAGTATTTTATGATTTAGGATCAAAGTAATTTTTTCCTTTAATTTTAAACTTAAGAGTTTGTATTCATTAAGTATGATGTGTAAAAATAACATAATATGTATGTACGTGGAAATATTTTATATTTGATTGTGATGTTTTTGTACTGTATTGTATTAATTAACTTGCAAGATTTATAAACACACGAAATTATGTTTTTACTTGTTAGTATGCATAATTGAGTTTATCCATTATGGCAATTTCATAAGATTTTAGGATCCCGATTCGCTCCCGGTCTTGCAAAGAGAAAATGATCCCTTATAGGATCCCGATCTTAACAACCTTATTATTACTAGTTGTTGACTGACTGTTGCCCCAACCTAACAAAAGATATATAGTGAGCCGTGAAGGACCCTTTTAGCTGTCATTGAGATTGGTCTCTAATTGTTGTACACAAAATGAGAGATGCCATCACCCATCCATTGGAAACACACTGAAAAGAGATTGGCCTAATTATGCACCTAGCTCTCTCACTCACCATATCACTGTGTTAGCCCAATGAATTTTTGAGCCCACGAATTAAAACCCATTACATTCCGGCCCAATAACCAAGTAGCCGGCCGAGTCCATAGATGTGTCCCGATAAAGATGAACGCCATCAAGAGAAGTGCGACAGTTCCTGGAGGAGATCGTGGTGACATTAAAACAGGGCATGAGAGGATCGTGGTGGCATTAAAACTTGGATGGAGGCTGGAGAGATGCCATTCCATTCCCTATAAGTATTGAAGATGGCATCCAAGTGAAGGGACTCAACTCATCCAAAAAATCCACACTTTATATTTTTTTTCCGCATTTGTTTTGTTTCTGCAATTGTCTTTCAATCGTTCCGTATTTGCATTCCTTTACCAGCTTTTGTTATTTCCCTGTAATCCATTTTTTACACTTCCTTGTAATCTTTTCGGAGTTCATCAATCAAAGAGGGGTTTTACTCCTATGCAATTTCACGGTTAACACACTGTGATCTCAATCAAAAGAGATGCATATAGTAGTATATAATTAGGGAGTTACGTTGTCAAGATAGATGAATGAAATCCAGTGCAGCTCATTGCTGGGGATTGTCAGAAAAATTGCATCATTAAGAATATTGATTGTTTCAACTCCTTAAAACGAGCTTACTTTGCTTTTTCATCTTGTATGTTTTCCGTTTTATTTATTTATTTATCGCCTAAATTGGATCTTTAATTCTTTTTATTTATGCGTATACTATATATAATAATAATTAAAGCAAACTCTGATCCCAACACACAATAATGGGCAGGGGGTAATGTTGATGAGATATGGCCGAGATCATAACACTGGTTACTTACTATTGATCTTATAGATTAATCGGTAAAAGTGAAGAAACATATGAATCCAATTTTGGATTATTGTTGGCTCCGATTGAAAGAATAATAACACAGCCCTACTGAGCAGGGGCTAATAGAGTGGAATGCTGAAAAAAAAAAAAAAAAGAAAGAAAGAAAGAAAAGGAATCATTTGGGAGGGAGGGTGCCGCATTTTTGTAGGGTGTGTGGAGCCCCATCCTGCATTTGCATCCTGCAATTTTGCGTTGGAGATGATCTCATACCTATCAATAAGAGGAGATGTCATGATGTAAACTCGTGTACTATTTCAAGTAATAAATTGGTGTTTGGATAAGCAATATGAAATTAATTATTTGATTATTGCATTTTCAAAACAAAAATAATCAGGTTCGCAACACCTTTTTAAGCTGCTAATCTGATTATTTGCATTTTAAAAACACAATAATCAAATAATACATTTTTTTTTCAGCTTACCCAAACACTTAATTAATACTTAAGAAATAAACTAGTGTAGCTAGTGTTTACTAGTAACAATAACTAATACCTACTAATAAATTGTCCATTGGACAAAAAAGATAAAAAGGGGGTGTCAAGTAGTATGTTATTAATGATTAAAATTAAAACCATTCAAGGATAAATTTCAAGGCAACTAGTAGTTTAATTGGAACCATAGCAAGAAAGGGACAAACCAAATGACATTACATTTTTTTTTAGAAGCTGAAGGCAGAGAAGAAAAATAAAAATTAGGACCAAAACAGATAGGTCCGAACCATATATATATATAGTAAAGTGAGAAAGAAAGCCTATCCTCTAAGAAATCAATCTCTTGGTGCATCCATATCCAATCGGGAGGAAATGTCCATGTTGTGAAGAATTTCTCCTGAAAAGCATAAAGCTCCACAAGGACTTCTCCCATCAACAAAAACCGACTAATTAATCCATGAAATTCGAGAGGGCGAGGTCCTGCAATCAATCCACTATCATGAATTACCCATCCCACGTTAGTCCCAGCTTCCAATTTCGGGGAATCTCTACATTTCCTGGCTAACTCCGAATTTAACATTCCTTTATTTATTTCTTTTAATTTGGGTTTGTTGTAATAATAATAGCTATATCTCATATGATGTTTATATAGATCTATATTATTTGATATTGACTATATATACGTATATGTTGGACAAAAGTGATATAAAACGGAATTGAATATATGAGTGCAGAGAGTATATTTATATATATTGTTGTTAACTATTACTCTGTCAATACAAGAATGAAAATCCACAAATTTATAGAGTTCATAAGCCACCACTACACGTAGGATTATTCAAAGGTGGCTAGCTAGCAATATAGTATAATAATGCATCCACCAATATTGAATGTTGTACAACATGTAATAATAAATGTGATAGTACAGTAGTCCTTAATTGTATGCGCAGACATTCACCTAATAAGATTTTTCAACACTCCCTCTTGAATGTCTTCAATACAAAGAATATCCCTTGTTAAAACCTTACTAGGAAAAAACCCCGTGGGAAAAAATCCTAGTGAAGGAAAAAGAGTACAGTATTCTTGTATTCACTGCTCCCTCTGATTTGAACATCATTTTAAATCTCGAAGCCGCCGCATTCCAATTTTCTAACGGGCTTCTCGAATGTTGCAGTCGGCAATGCCTTGGTAAATAGATCCGCTAAATTATTTTCTAATCGAATTTGTTGCACATCGATTTCACCATTCCTTTGAAGATCATGAGTGTAGAAGAATTTTGGTGAAATATGCTTCATTATATCTCCTTTAATATAACCCACTTTCAACTGGGCTATACAAGCCGAATTATCTTCAAATAAATTGTTGGGGGCATTTGTGGTCCAATGATTAAACCACAACCCTCAATATATATTGAGTCATTGACCTCAACCAAACACATTCTTGACTTGCCTCATGGATTGCTAATATCTCGGCATGATTAGAAGAAGTAGCAGTTAAAGTGTGCTTCATTGACCTCCAAGAGATGACAGTTTCGCCACAAGTAAAGACATAGCCTGACTGAGATTTGGCTTTGTGTGGATCTGACAAATAACCTGCATCGGCATAGCCGATTAACTTATGTCGAGAGTCTTTTGGGTAAAATAACCCAAGATCAATTGTTCCTTGGAGATAGCGAAAAATGTGCTTTATGCCTTTCCAATATCGTTGAGTAGGGCAAGAGCTGAATCTTGCGAGTAAATTGACTGCAAACGCGATATCATGTCGGGTGCTATTTGCAAGATACATTAAAGCGCCAATTGCGCTTAAATATGGCATTTCTGGGCCAAGTTGCTCTCCATTATCTTCTTTTGGCCTAAATGGATCCTTTGCAGGATCAAGTGCCCGAACGACCATTGGATTATTTAGCGGATGAGCATAATCCATTCGAAATTGCTTTAATACCTTTTGGGTATAAGCTGATTGATGAACGGATACGCCTTTTTCCAAATGATCAATTTGTAGGCCAAGGCAAAATTTCGTTTTCCCCAAAATCCTTGATTTCGAACTCTTCTTTCAGATATTCAACCGCCTTTTTTTAACTCTTCGAGAGTTCCAATTAAATTTAAATCGTCAACATAGACTGCGGCGATCACAAATTCTGACCCATTTTTCGTTATAAAAACACAGGGACTGATGGGGTCATTTGTATAACCTTCATTTATTAAACTTTCACTGAGGCGGTTATAACACATTCGGCCAGATTGTTTGAGCCATACAATGATTTTTGCAATTTGACGGAATAACTTTCTCTGGGTTTTGAGTTGCAAGACTCAGGTAACTTAAACCCTTCAGGTATTTTCATATAAATATCATTTTCCAGTGAGCCATATAAATATGCAGTAACAACGTCCATCAGTCTCATTTCAAGTTTTTCTCGTACTACTAGGCTCATTAGATACCTGAATGTTATTCCATCCATAATCGGGGGAATACGTTTCCTCAAAATCAATTCTCGGTCGTTGGGAAAAACCTTGGGCTACAAGCCTTGCCTTATATTTGGCAATTTCATTGTTTTCATTTCTTTTTCTCACAGACACCCATCTGTAGCCAACAGGCTTCATATTTTTCGGTGTTTGGACAATAGGGCCGAATACTTTTCGTTTATTCAGTGAATCTAGTTCAGACAGAATCGCATCTTTCCATTTTGGCCAATCATTTCTTTTCCGACATTCTTCAACTGATCTTGATTCAGGATCCTCGTTATTTTCCATTACATCGAATGCAACGTTGTATGCAAAAGCATTATCAATGTTTGTTTCTTTTCGGTTCCAATATTTCCCAGTATTGATATAATTGAAAGAAGTTTCAATAATTTCATTTTCATCTGGGTGAATATTTTCAGGTTCAACTGTTTTGGGGGTTGAATCAATTTCTCATTCGGGAGTATCATCGGTGATTGATTTATCACCCATATGGATAATTTTCCTCTTTCGTGGATTTTTATCCTTGGAACCCAAAGGCCTACCACGCTTCAGGCGTGCAGTAAGTTCATTTGCACTCAGAATTTGCCCTTCTGGGACATTTATATTAGCTGGTGCATTTACTGCTGCAATATATGATTTTGTGACTTTAGCAGCATCATTAAAAGTATCGGGTAATTGATTTGCAATTCCCTGCAAATGCACAATTCTTTGAACTTCAAGTTCGCATTGCCTTGTACGAGGATCAAGGAAATCAAATGGACTTTGCCAAGATATTTCTTTTTTCAGTTAATTATTTCCTCCCCCTAATGTCGGAAATTGAGTTTCATCAAAATGACAGTCTGCGAATCTTGCAGTAAATAAATCACCCATTTTTTGCTCAATATATTTGATAATCGAGGGTGATTCATACCCGACATATATGCACAACCTTCTTTGAGGTCCCATTTTTGTACGTTTTGGTGGCGCAATCGGTACATAAACCGCACACCCAAAAATTCGCAAGTGGGATATATTGGGCTCCTTTCCAAACACAATTTGTCTAGGGGCGTAGCTATGATAGCTTGTCGGCCTTATTTTCACAAGTGCTGTTGCATGCAATATAGCATGTCCCCGAGCAGAAACAGGGAGTTTTGATTTCATTAACAATGGCCTTGCAATTAATTGCAATCGCTTAATAAATGATTCTGCCAGACCATTTTGCGTGTGCACATGAGGCACAGGGTGTTCAACAGTAATTCCAATCGACATGCAGAAATCATCAAATGCATGTGATGTATATTCTCCAGCATTATCAAGGCGAATTTTCTTTATTGGATGATCTGGAAACTGTGCTCGCAATTTTATAATTTGTGCAAGTAATTTTGCGAATGCCAAATTGCGAGTTGATAATAAACAAACGTGTGACCAACGTGATGACACACCAATTAGTAACATAAAGTACTTGAAAGGTGAAACTTTTGACAATTTCCGTCCACACGAGCATTTTCTAAAATATACCAGGTTAGATTTATTAAATGAAAAGAGTTATGATTCACGGGAAAGGGTTTTAGGGATATATCAAGATTATTAGTCTTTTTATTACTCAAGTATGGTGCTTTGGTTTCAAATGGCGCTGTGGTCCTCTCTGTCATGAAATGTTGACAAATTTCATGGCACAGCCGGGGATAGGTTGACCTTCAGCCTGTCACACTGAGGATCCCCGGCAAATATGCCATGATACTTCTCATCAATTCTTGCCATAAGAATTCCTGCCATGAAACTTTTGACTGATTCCCACTACATGAGTATTTTCCAAAAATTCGTGACCCTGGTTTAGTTCTTATTTAATGAAACCAATTATGATGGTGGGGTTGTGATTAGGGATATATTTATAAGTTATCACGTTTTTATTGCTCGTGTTTAAGAAACTGTGCCCCCGAAAGCGCACGGTGTCAAAAATTGCAGTAATTTATAGTAAGACCGGATCGTTCACTGGAGGATGTGCGATAGAAGCAGGGCCCACGTCGTTTACTAAGATTTTCCACTCGGTTACTCGATTCAAGTGTGTGAAATGACTAATAACTACTTGACAGAATTTAAATTAGATTATGAAAGCAATTAAAATAAAGCAGATAAAGTTATTCTAGAAAGCGAATTAAATCTGATCTAAGAAAACAATGAAATTATTCTAAGAAAGCGATTAAAATTATCTAAGAAAGCAGATTTAAAATGTGACAGAAGGGACAGGAAGAAAAGAATAAAGTTTGGACAAGATTCAGATGAAACACAGTTAAACTTCCATTTTGATTACACAGATCTTAGCTTGGGATAATCCGTCAGTTAACTAACTCTCATGCTCTCTGTACCATGTTCCCTTTAACAGACAGGTACTTACAGCAAGAGTTTACATGCTCTTAAGAAAATAAATTCTAAGATACCACGGACTCACAACCACTCCCGTCAGAGTGTGTCATTCATCTGTGGTGGACAAGCAACACCTGACAAATCATTTATTGAAGTGTCAAGTACTGCTACCATTCCCCCATGTCACACCCAAAGATTTTAATCAAACCCTGAACTATCCCTTAACTCTCAGTCCTAGTAGCAGTTACACAACTTTCAATACAACCGAGTGACCTCTAGCGAAAGCATTTAAAAGAAAGCGGTAAAGAAAGCGTTTAAAATCCTATCACTCGGAGGTTTTTGAAGGTCTGACCCTGGTAGTAAAAGAAAGCCCCCAGTCAGAATGGCTATGTGTGGATCAAGAATTCCCTATTATCGGTGAACCGCTCGCAGAGTTCACTTCTCGTCGGGTGGTTATGAGATACAAACTAATGAAACGAACTAATAAATTAGTTCGTTCCGGATGCACTCACTCAGGACTCAAAAATAGGCTTTGGCAGAAGAGGATAGCAGTTGAAAGAATACTCAACCCTACCTTAGAAAATAACCAAGGCCCGAATGTTGTTCCTCTAGTATTATCTGTCACACCTTATCGGAATCCAAGTGGAATCTGACCCAGTGCAATATTTAATACAAGATTTCCAACAAACAGCAATTTTGGAAAACAATAAATCTGAAAATCATTCCCTAAACAGGTACTAGACTCTCAATTAAAGCACAGATCCTTTCAGTCTAGGTGAGACCTAATCGCTGACTCTGCTTCTAATTTCCCAAAATCAACCCCCAGTCGGATATGAATTAGTCATAACTGTGGAATTTATCCCTTACTTAGATCCGGATTTTATAATTAAATTTTTGTTGGAAATTTATTATGAGACATCTGATTTAAATCAAGACTTCTATGTCCAAGGGAAGGATCCCAAAATAGTATAGACCACAATATCTACATAATAATATCATGCATAAATTTATAGAGAAGTGTAAAATAAAATAACCCAAAATATAAGGCGGGTTTAGACAGAAGTTGATACACAGAGATGAAATAGCCGGAGATGAGAAGAATTTATTTGGCTAAAAAGATGACAAAAATAATCAGGATAGTCTGGACTGCAAACATCTGCTATCCAGGTCCTGACTATTCCAGGTGGGATGATTTTTAGACAGTGGGATGCCTCAAATGACAGTTGCCACCGTCATCTCAAACTCCACTATCTGTGAATTTGGATAAAAACCCACATGTTCTATTACTGCAATAATTATTAGATGACATTGGCAAATATCATCTAACATTACTGCAGCTCCAGATTCGGGTTTGAAATTAAGATAAAGAAAATAAAACTGTATCCGGATAGGAGTTAGCTGAGCAGCTATTATAATCCCGGATGGACGAACCGCCAAGGCTTCCACCGACCACTATTCGGACCATGCAAAATAACAATTAATAATTAATATACAGAATACGAGCTAGTTATCCGTGTGGGAATACCCGCCAACATTAATCTGATATATTCCTTATTAGTTGTTTCACTTATCACGAAAAAGACAAAATAAATAAATAAAGAAAATATTTTTGGGTCATCTTGCATGAGAGACATTGGTTTCTCATGCAAGGTATGGAAATGATTCCATAATTACTCTTCATGGTCTAAATAATCACTCATTCCATAATTAACTAATTACAGTCCGGATTATATACTTAGATCATTAGAGTTTTAATCATTTGTAGAAGAATCTTTTAATGGGAAATTGAACAAAGTTCTTTATATCAAATTAATCGTGGGTTGAGATCATTGGATTTCAACCTCAAAATATTAATATAAAGGTTCAATTAATTAATGGAGTGAGATGAAGAATAAAAATTTGGCAAAAAGGTGTCACTTTGTCGCGATGCAGAGTTTGTGTCGCGGAGCGTGGCTCCACGACAAGGGTTTCGCGACAAAGGGGTGGGAAATAAGAGGAATGGAATTTTGAAAAGTTAGGGTTTATCTTGTCGCTAAGAAAAAAAAGTTTGTCGTGGAACATGGTTCCGCGACAAAGGGGCATAGCGACAAAAAGGGGTTGAAAATTGGACAAGGCATAATTCTTGTCGCGGAACAAGAGGTTTTGGCGCGGAACGTGGTTCCGCGACAAGGTTGCTTCGCGACAAAGCCCTTCCAGGGTAAAATCACAAGCATTTGGGTCCTTGGTCGCTAATCAGGATTTTGTCGCGGAACGTGGTTCCGCGCCAAGGGTTGTTTCGCGACCAAGGGTTTTAAAATAATAGCTAACAAGTGTTCTTTGACACCTTTGTCGCCAAAGTGTCATTTTGTCGCGGAACGTGGTTCCGCGACAAAGGTGTGTCCAGTACACATGTCAGAAAAGTAAAGTGGAACAGTGGCATGCATTATGTGTGATCTCACCCATTTCAGATTCAAAAGCCAAACTAAGCTAAAAATTGACAAACAGAATTTGAATCTAGCTAGAACATGCTTGAACATAAAAGAAACAAAACAAACTTAAGTCTTAAGAAACCCTAATCTGAGTTTGATCACCCATAAGCATGCAACATTATCCCAAGAAAAAGTCACCAAGCAGTGACATTAAAATGCAAAACAAGGGTCAAATGACCCAAGGAAAACGAAAACAGCAAGATCCATGGGGTGTGAGACCCATTTCATGATTTTGGGACACAAATGGAGAATGTTTTCCCATATTATTAAACGGTGTTGTTCATACCCATGATTTGGGTATCACAAACCCTTAAACAAAAGTTTAGAACAAGAAATAAGATGTAAAACTGGCTATCTAACCAAAGTGCAATAAACTACATCTAACTAATGCATGAATTAAATAATACAAGAAAAATCTAACTAAACTACCCTAAACTAAACTAAACTACTGAACTTCCCAACTTGTCTTCAAGAAGGTGTATTTTCTCTAAAATTCTTCCAACCTTCAGCTCAAAGGAAACACCTCATATTTATAGAGGGGAAACCCTAAGCTCATGGGCCTTGATTTGAGCCCATTGTGTCTCAAGACATCACACACATCACAGCTTTGTCTCGGAGCACCAAGTTTGGTCGCGGAGCACACTGCATGTGGCAAAGCTTCTCGACTGGGTCTTGTGTCTCTAAAGAATGCATCTTTGTCGCGGAATGGACCTTTGTCGCGGAACAGGGCATCGCGACAAAGGTATCGACAGATGGCTCTGGCTGGTCTTTTCCTTCATCTGAGCTTGCTTGGTCGCGGAGCGTTCCTCTGTCGCGGAACCATGCATCGCGACAAAGGAGCTTCCGTGACAAAGGTGTTCCTGGGCCTGCCGGATTGGGCCAGATGGGCCGAAAATGTTCTTTTTGTGGGCTTTTCTCTCTTTTTCCCATCTTTCTGTTTCCTTTTCTTTTTCTCATGTTTTGGATTTTTCTAACATAAATATGTAATAATATTACATATTTATGCCTTTTTCACATCAGCTTATTATTTTTACAATTATGCATAAATCAGTCCAATTCGACTGCTTTCTTACTTAATGTGAGACCGGAATGCGATCAAATGCCCGTTTAAGACACGGAAATGGATTGAAAATAATGGTCATTTCTGGCCATTATCAACATCCTCACATTTAATACTGATCGTCCCCGAGCAGTCAGAGTCAATGTTCCTAAGAACACGGACTCTACATATTCAATTCATTTTCGTGGCTTTATAAATCACATCCTTTTTGGATTGGGATAAGACAATCAAAAATTACAAGTATTAAATTCCCTTGATTGCAGTGTTTAAATGAAATGATACTTGCTCACTATATCGGGCCTACGAATCAAACATTATTATCAATCCTTCATGAATATCATGTTTGAAAGATGCAAGGATTAAAAATTAGAATCAAGGGATGACATGAACATATGCAATAAGACAAAGCCTCACATATAAGAGAATCGGAAAATTCACTCACTCTCAATTGGGGTTTTATCAATGAGCACTCATAATCAAATTTAATTAAATTATTCCATAAGCTTGCAATCAGACCAACTCGCCACCGGCTCATTTCCTCAAATCGAGATCACGAGGTCTTATTTAAGGGTTATAACGGGGCGTACGGTTGTAACATTAGGTAGGAAAGGGAAATTATTGGGCTAAGAAGTGGCAAGAATTAATCTATCATGACTTGGCATTTTTATTTAAAATTTCATGATCATCAATATTTCTTTCTTTTCTTTTCTATTGCATGACATTAGACTATGTCTAATTGCTTTGCCAATTGCAATTTATTTGTGTTGAATGGGATTCTTCTTCTTTTTTTTTTGAATCGGTTTATGGGATACCGATTTATATGGATTGATGATCATAAATTTAATGCCTGATAGAATTCATCCTTGCACACTTGGGTCTGAATTTCTTGGTCTTTTTGTAGGTTAGGAAAATATAGAGGGTTTCAAAGAAAAGTTAGGCTTATAGGCTCAATTGGTTAATCCTAAAGGGAAAATATTTTTAGGTTTGGAATTCAAACGAAGGCCAAAAATTCGGGTTTTTCTAAGTGCCTCGATCATATGCTCGATTTCGGGAATATGACATGGTCTTGAATCGGTCCCAATTGCAAGTTCTAGTGTCCTTTAATCAAAATGATTCGCACATCAAAGAAAATAAATGAGTAAAAGTGACTCATGGCTCAAATCTCACAAGGTTGGGTTGATTCATGCCATATAATACTCTCAAATTTAATCAAAGCTTAATTCTAACAATTTATTCAATCGAAATCTCTAACATGCAGATTTATTACCCAATAAGCTGATCGCATCATTAAATTTTTATAGCTCAAAACCTCAGGAATTCATGTCATGCATATTCTCAATTATATTATCCCAATTTAAAAGTTTGAAAATTTAGTCAAAAGCCTAAACTCAACATGTGAATTTAGAGCAGGTTTATGCATATTTTTGCTGGCTATTTAATTTAAAGCAGTAAAGAGGCACTGCTGACATACAGAGTATGTCCACAGCATATTTTTGGCCTGACAGTCACTTATTCATCTTGGACTGTGCAGACATCTTTTCAAGAATAAAATTGTTTGGACTGCAAAATTCCAAAATTAAAACAGTGGATGATATCAATTACAAGAGATTCCATTGCAATCAGAACGATTTTTGCACAAGGGAAATGAAATTCTCTTATATGATATTTACACTTATGCTCGATTGAAATGACAATTACATACTTAATCTGCTTTCTCTCCTGGCTGATTCGACGGTCCTGCTGCATCTGATGGAGGTGGGGGTGGCTTGGGAAGTTGACTGATGAGTGCTTGCATCAGTGTTTCCATCATCTTGCGCTGCTTTTCTTCACTCTCCACTCTTTCTCTATGCATGCGCTCTTCCCTTTCCATCATCATTTGCCTGAATTCCGCCTCTTTCTTTTCCTTCTCCTGCTTCTCCTTTCGCTTCTCTTCCTTTTCTCTCCTACGCTCTTGGCGTTCTTCTTCTCTCTCCCTCCTTCGCTCTTCACGCTCCTCTTCTGCCCTTTTTCGCTGTTCCTCTTGGCTTGCCATGACTACGTTAGTCATGGACTTCATTCCTTCGAGCATAGATTGACTCATCTTGCTCACCATCTCAATTGTTTGGGAATCAGCAGGGAATTGTGATACGTTCTGGCTTTGAGGGGGCATCTGAGGTTGAGGTTGAGTAGGAGGTGGAATTGGAATCTCTGTCCGTTCTTGGTCCGCAGGGGGCTCTTCCTGGACATTTGAAGGTCCTGCATCAGCACAGGTTTTCTGTGTTCCCTTCTTTGTCTTGGGCTGTCTCTTTCTCTTTCTCGATGCCTGCCCACCCGATATGAAAGAGGATTGAGCGTCTGAATCTCCTCTGACGAACAGTTGGGGAAGGGAATATCTAATACTCTCACACAGGGAAGTCTCGGCACACTGATAGGTGGGTTTACTTTCACCACTGTGTCACCCTCAAAAGCGCTCAAATCAACCTCCCTGATAGCTATGCAGATTCTCCTAATCAGATTTGGATAGCATAGCACATGTCTATCCTTTATCCGGGTTATCATCACCTCGAATACATGCCTCCCTAAATTTAGTTTGCTCCGCTCCACATTCTTGCAAATCCCATTAGTACATTTCCAGATGTGGTGTGCGGATGCGAGTTGGGCCGGATTTTGGACATGTAGAACTCATAAGTTGGCATGAACTGTATCCGCAGCCATTTTGCATTGAATGTGTGTCCTGGGGCGGTCACGCTTGTCATGCTGTTAGCCAAGGTTGCATACTTCGCATATTCGCTCGTCTTGGCTCTCTTTGTCATGATCTCATCAGGGGGGAATTCGCTTCTAATGTCTGGAGTCCCAAAGAACTGATTCAGCCAATCAGGTGCAATGTTTATCACTTGTCCACGGATCCATGTTGTTCTGGCAGCTTCATCGATGTTGCAGAAGAATTCCTTTGTTAGCTCCACGAAGCCATCTTCGTCATGATGCAGCATGAAGTTACCCCATTCTTGATTTCTGTAGAAAGTTTCAACAGTGGGGTGTGACAATGCATCGGGTCTGAATCCTTTATCTGGCACTATCATTTTCTGCAACTTCTTATACTTTTCTGCATTCTCTTTGTTGCCATTGAACTTGATCTGAACCTGTTCTTCACTCAGCTTTTTCTTCCCATATTCCTTTGAAACGCCCATTCTTTGCCTCACAGTATTCTCAGACCAAAACTCGACTGGTCGAATGGATCCGACAGATTCGTCGTCGCTCGTGTGCCAGTCTGTTTGATCGTCTCCTTCCTGTGGCTGGTCATCCCTTGGTTCAGCCTCATCTCCCCTCTGACTTGACTCTCCTTCTCCATGAGCTGTTTCATCTCCGAATTCCTCCTCAACCTGTTTAATTACATGTTTCATCGTATTGAGTTCACAATTTACAGGCAAAGAAGATGTAGTTACATGAAAATTACGGTCATCAACATCAGTTGATACCTCCTCCTCCTCCCTAATTCTTGCAGCTCGTCCAACTGGGACGTTGGAAAATAGGCGCCATCTGGTTCATGAATTCTTGCTCCTCCTGCCGAGCTTCCTCTTGTTCAGTGGCATCCTCTTCCTCTCTAGCCTTTCGCTTTTTCTCAGCTTCTTGCAGTTCAACAACTCTCTCTTTTACCAAATCAGAAAGCGGAATGGGGTCTGCTCCCTCCTCAGGTTCAACAGTCTCCCCACCTGCAGCTTCATTCACAATTCTTTGAACCTTTTCCTTAAGCGCAGAGGCCATGAGATGGTCGTCTGGCTGTTCTTCCAATGTCTTTGCCAATGCTGCTGGATCAATGGACTCATGCGAGCCTTGGGGTTGTTCAGCTTGATGCGATGATCCTTCTTTAATGATGACTGCCTCAATTCTGGCCGAGCCAACAAGAGGATCAATGATTCGTGATGCTTCTGTGTGATGACGGATTTGTTCAGGCCCTTCTCCTCTATCAATCCTTGCTTCGATCTGTTCGTTAAGCCTTTTCCTAATATCTCCCCGGATAGTCTCAGCATCATGTGCAGTGGGGCCAGTCCATGCAGGAGGTTGTTCTTCTTTAATTTTCAATCCACGCCCTTGCACTTCTCCAGTGATCTTCAGCTCGAAGTCTTCCTCATCACCCCGCTCAGCCTCTCAGATTTCCTGCTTTCCAGCTCAGCCTGCATCTTTCTGGCAGTTTCTTCGTCCTTCGTCTGCTGAATGTTCTTTCTAATCTGCTCTTCCTCTGCAGCTTTCTTTTCCATTGCCAAGCGTTCTTCCTTAGTCACCTTCTCTACTCCCGAACCAGCTGTTACTTGATCCAGCAAACCAGCTAATGCAAGTTCATCATTGTGCATTTTTTCTGGCTAGCTCAGCATCGAATGCCACTTGATGCTTCTTTTTCGGGGGTGGTGGTGGCATCGGTTTCTTACCTCTGTCCTTGGGATATGTGGGCTCTGCCACTTTCCTAACAGTTGGTTCAGGTTCCTTGATCTCCACTTTCTTTTCCGGAGCTCTTGCTGGTTTATCCTTGTCAGCAGATTTTATCAACCTTCTCCTCGTTCCCGTTTGAGGTGGTGGCTGACCTTCAGATGTGACAACAATACTGGATGTCTGCTCGGGCGGTGTGGGTGCCTTAGTGGTGGCAGGTGCTGCAGCAGGTGTTGTCATTTCAGTCTGAGCTGGCTGTACTGGAGTCCGGACTGCTTCTTGCTGCACCACTGGCTCGGACGTAGCAACTTTTTGTATTTCAGTCTGCCCTCTTTGGTGGTAATGCCGAAGCTTGTACTGCTGGCTGGGTAGGCTGTGGGTTGGCTTCAGGGGAGTGGAGAAGTATGCATCAATCTCAGCATCGGGATCCTCTTCTCTGTTCGGTTCACCCTCGTAGCCTAGTTGCTTCTCGGCGCGCTGTAAATAATCCTCAATGAAACTCTTTTGAGTGATTCTCCCCAGTTGGTCCTCCCAGTCCTTCTTGATCTTGGAGCAGAACTTACTCCGAACGTTGTTGTTGTAGTGCAAGACCTTCTTCCATTTGCGAGTACTATTACTGTATTCAAGTGCAAACTTGTCCATTTCCATGATCAATTCCCAGTAGGAGTCCCTGTACTGATTCATCATGCCTCCTACCAGATCCTTTTGAATTCCTTCCAGGTAGGACATGTCTTCTGCCGAATCGTACGTGAGGTACAACCCCAGCCTCAGTTTTTGATAGTAAATTGAACTGCCTTTCATTTTTCTTTTTGGGTTTCCAGCCACCTTTGCGTATATCCACTTGCAGCTTGATCCCTTAATACTGCTATGTGCTGGGGAAATTCATCATCTTTGTTTGTTCCGTACCGTCCATACCTTCTATGTGTGAAGATGGTTTCCAGTACCTCATCTGCAGGTAATACTACTCCTTCTTCCAGAAAGGACTTAGTGATACTTGGATTGCCTTTTCCCCAGACCGTAGTCAGTTCGTCCCATTGGTCGCGTGCATCCTTGATCATCTTCCTCATCGTGTTCAACAATGAGGTGTTGCGACTTTGTTCAAATTTCTCAGCGTTTTTGAGGGCGTTTGTACAGATTGAAGGTCAGCTCTCGATGCCTGGCACGAGCCAGATCTGTAATCCATCTCTGCTCCACTGGTACTTTTGCTTCAAACAGATACGGATTCCACTTGAATGGGAATGCTTCATACATCATGATGGCCCCACTGTTGATAACCCTGCTTAGATCCATCTGCTTGTGCTCGAAGGCCATCCGAACTTGAGGATCTACGATCTGGTTAGGGATGATGATGTCAAAGTCAGCTATATTTGGATCTTTCGTTCCTTTTTCCACATGCCGATTCCCACACAGCCCTGTGCTCTTTGAACTTCAATTGGATGCGTTCATGGTGGACTTCAGGAGTTGTCTTTTCGTCTTGAGGGGCATGCTCCATCATCCTTATCCAAAACTTCTTCAGGAAGTGATAGTAGTCCCTTTCCATTGATGCAGCAACTATCGTTCTTTCTTCTGGAGGGATATGCACGTCCCATCCGGAGAAAGTTTCAATTTTTCGTCCGTAGTGTGGTCCAGAGGTACCTTGTAAACTGATTTGATGGCATCTCTCGCGTCCTTAATCTCCGTTCGATCAATTGAGGCTGCTTGCCAGCAGCCTCATATGTGCAGTCAGGTAACCCGATGCCTGATTGCACTACCAATGCATTCCTGAAAAAGGTCAAAGTGTTTAGGATACATCCAATTTTTTATAAGTTTTCAAAGACTACTCAGGTGTGAAAATCAACATCCTCACATTTTGAGCTTTGCTAAGCTCGAAATGTGATTTAAGTGATTTAATCTTGAGTTTATTAAAGATCCAAAGATAAGATACTATGCCTTAGGACCTAGAAGGAAATATCTTAATTGGATTATTGAGTCCAATCAAAAGGGGGAAATAAAAATAAAGTGGTCATTGGACCAAAAATTCCTTTTTTAATGGGCCATTGGGCCCAAAAGTTTGTTTTTTCCAATTTTATTAAACAAGCTCGAGGCACTTATTGAAAATGGAATGAAATGATGATGGTGGAATGGATGGCTCGAAAATGGAATGTGCAATGGAGGCATGGCGGGATGGATTTGCTATTTCCGGATTGTTTGGACTGTCATTGGACAGTTAAAACGTTCAAGAAAATGCAAACACTATTTTTAATTTTTGAAAAGGTTGACTTGATTTTATTTAATGAAAAGTGGGATGTGTGTTGTCTCATTTTTGGATTTTTGTAAAAAGGTAGCAGTTGATGTGGCAAAATACTGCTACTTAACTCACACTTTTTAGTTCCATTGGGAACAAAAACACATTTGTCAACCCAAAATTCCTAGTACTATTTTTGTCTTTTAGTGAAAAAGTGATTGGCCAAAGGGGCTTTGGTGTGTACAGACTTGCTAAAACAACACAAACACTCAATTTTATGTCGTGCAGCATACATACACGGTCATGCCAAACAGGGAAAAACATTAAATGATCATCTCTGGCATGCAAAACTCATGAACACAGTAAGGTAGAAAACATAAGAATCATGCCTCTACTTATCAAAAACAGAAGAATTAAACAGTTTAGCATGCTCACTGCTCTAAATCATGGAGTGAAATGAACCCAGCATGCTTTTTAAATCACAAACTGTTAAGGCCAACCAATAACATCAAGTATTCCAAAACAACCAAATGTTCATCAGTATTCAAATTCAGGGCTTCCGGATTCACATGTGTCCAAAATACAAGGGTTCACAAGGTGGGCAAAGGTAAAACAAGATTAACAAAAAGAACACCTAAGAACCCTACTAACTCAAAACCCATCAATGGTGAATTTACCACTGGCCAAAACCGAATTCCCATATGCATCCAAAACACAAAACAACACTCCCCCTTCCTCTAATTCATGCTCGTCCCATTACAGTAATAAACAGGGAATCAAAATCCAACATGCCCAACCCACATAATCCTAAATCGAACTCGGATAAGCACAAAAGTCCAGAACAACATATACTCATACATTTTCAAGTTCCAGAACACAAAAATCCTCGAAACCACCAAGATGCGAAAACATGGGCAATGGGGTGCACGAGAATAGTCAAGAAAAACACTTACCAGGGCTCGGCTTTCTTAGGAGACGACGAAGACGAGGGTTCCATTGGGTTTGCGAAAATCGGGCAGAGTTTCCCCCGAGTTTGGTGGTCGGAGTGTGCGAAGAGCACGGTGGGTGTGCTTCGGGAGAGGTGGTTTCGCGTACGAGAGATTTTTCCGAAAATTTCTAAGTGTGGGAGCGTGGGGAAGAAGATGGAGGTGGAGAGGTTTAAATACTAATGGGCCGGTCGCGGAACCCTAGCCCATGGTCGCGGAACAGGATTACGCGACCAGGCTTGGCGACATTAGAGGTGTCGCGGAGTGTGGGACTTTGTCGCGGAGTCATGTACCGCGACAAAGTGTACCGCGACAAAATGGCGAGGAGAATGGGGTGGTGTGCCCGTGTCGCGGAATAGGAGCTTTGTCGCGGTGCAGTGCTCCGCGACAAAGGCTTCCGCGACAAGGACAAACAGAGTTCAGGGGTGTGAGTGAGATTTTGTCGCGGAATTGCACCTGGGTCGCGATGCTGTGCATCGCGACAAAATGGTTACTCCGCGACAAGGACAAACAAGGTTTGATGATAAGGAGAACTTTGTCGCGGAGTTGCACTTGGTCGCGGAACGTTGTTCCGCGACAAAAATGGTCATTCCCGCGACAAATTTTTTTGAATTTTTCAAATTTTCAACGGACTGGGCCCCTAGGTGTGATGTTGGGCCTGCGTCCATTTTATTTAAATTGGACCTGAGTGAATTCAGTCCAAGTAAATTCAAATCAGTGGCTATTATTTAAAATAATCTACTTGCGAAAATTAGGTTGGGTCATTTCCATTTATCTGCGAGATTTATTCCCCGGATTTTAAATTGCTTTAAACTCCGAAAATAATTCCTCAGATTTGTGGAATTTTCTCCAACCAAGAACCTGGTTTTCCATGCTTTTTCTGCTCTTCTTTTGGGTGGTTCCGAATTTCCTGCAAGACAGATAAATACCCATTAGGTTAGGTTTTCTCCTCAGTTCAACATCCTCACATTTAGAGTCTTGGTACTCTAAATGTTCAATTAATCTTGAGGGTACTTTTCTGTTCTGGATTAGATATATTACAGTAAACTAAACTGATCTAAGCTGAATCTATGAGTAATCAGGAGTGTAATTCTCTTAATAAACGACGCTGCATCCTCCCCGGCAACGGCGCCATGAAACTTTTGACAATTTCCGTCCACACGAGCATTTTCTAAAATATACCAGGTTAGATTTATTAAATGAAAAGAGTTATGATTCACGGGAAAAGGGTTTAGGGATAAATCAAGATTATTAGTCTTTTATTACTCAAGTATGGTGCTTTGGTTTCAAATGGCGCTGTGGTCCTCTCTGTCATGAAATGTTGACAAATTTCATGGCACCAGCCGGGATAGGTTGACCTTCAGCCTGTCACACTGAGGATCCCCGGCAAATATGCCATGATACTTCTCATCAATTCTTGCCATAAGAATTCTCTGCCATGAAACTTTTGACTGATTCCCACTACATGAGTATTTTCCGAAAATTCGTGACCCTGGTTTAGTTCTTATTTAATGAAACCAATTTATGATGGTGGGGTTGTGATTAGGGATATATTTATAAGTTATCACGTTTTTATTGCTCGTGTTTAAGAAACTGTGCCCCCGAAAGCGCACGGTGTCAAAAATGTGCAGTAATTTATAGTAAGACCGGATCGTCACTGGAGGATGTGCGATAGAAGCAGGGCCCACGTCGTTTACTAAGATTTTCCACTCGGTTACTCGATTCAAGTGTGTGAAATGACTAATAACTACTTGACAGAATTTAAATTAGATTATGAAAGCAATTAAAATAACGCAGATAAAGTTATTCTAGAAAGCGAATTAAATCTGATCTAAGAAAACAATGAAATTATTCTAAGAAAGCGAATTAAAATTATCTAAGAAAGCAGATTTAAAATGTGACAGAAGGGACAGGAAGAAAAGAATAAAGTTTGGACAAGATTCAGATGAACACAGTTAAACTTCCATTTTTGATTACACAGATCTTAGCTTGGGATAATCCGACAGTTAGCTAACTCCTCATGCTCTCTGTACCATGTTCCCTTTAACAGACAGGTACTTACAGCAAGAGTTTACTTGCTCTTAAGAAAATAAATTCTAAGATACCACGGACTCACAACCACTCCCCGTCAGAGTGTGTCATTCATCTGTGGTGGACAAGCAACACCTGACAAATCATTTATTGAAGTGTCAAGTACTGCTACCATTCCCCCATGTCACACCCAAAGATTTTAATCAAACCCTGAACTATCCCTTAACTCTCAGTCCTAGTAGCAGTTACACAACTTTCAATACAACCGAGTGACCTCTAGCGAAAGCATTTAAAAGAAAGCGGTAAAGAAAGCGTTTAAAATCCTATCACTCGGAGGTTTTTGAAGGTTTGACCCTGGTAGTAAAAGAAAGCCCCCAGTCAGAATGGCTAGGTGTGGATCAAGAATCCCTATTATCGGTGAACCGCTCGCAGAGTTCACTTCTCGTCGGGTGGTTATGAGATACAAACTAATGAAACGAACTAATAAGATTAGTTCGTTCCGGATGCACTCACTCAGGACTCAAAAATAGGCTTTGGCAGAAGAGGATAGCAGTTGAAAGAATACTCAACCCTACCTTAGAAAATAACCAAGGCCCGAATGTTGTTCCTCTAGTATTATCTGTCACACCTTATCAGAATCCAAGTGGAATCTGACCCAGTGCAATATTTAATACAAGATTTCCAACAAACAGCAATTTTGGAAAACAATAAATCTGAAAATCATTCCCTAAACAGGTACTAGACTCTCAATTAAAGCACAGATCCTTTCAGTCTAGGTGAGACCTAATCGCTGACTCTGCTTCTAATTTCCCAAAATCAACCCCCAGTCGGATATGAATTAGTCATAACTGTGGAATTTATCCCTTACTTAGATCCGGATTTTATAATTAAATTTTTGTTGGAAATTTATTATGAGACATCTGATTTAAATCAAGACTTCTATGTCCAAGGGAAGGATCCCAAAATAGTATAGACCACAATATCTACATAATAATATCATGCATAATTTATAGAGAAAGTGTAAAATAAAATAACCCAAAATATAAGGCGGTTTAGACAGAAGTTGATACACAGAGATGAAATAGCCGAGATGAGAAAGAATTTATTTGGCTAAAAAGATGAGAAAAATAATCAGGATAGTCTGGACTGCAAACATCTGCTATCCAGGGTCCTGACTATTCCAGGTGGGATGATTTTTAGACAGTGGGATGCCTCAAATGACAGTTGCCACCGTCATCTCAAACTCCACTATCTGTGAATTTGGATAAAAACCCACATGTTCTATTACTGCAATAATTATTAGATGACATGGCAAATATCATCTAACATTACTGCAGCTCCAGATTCGGGTTTGAAATTAAGATAAAGAAAATAAAACTGTATCCGGATAGGAGTTAGCTGAGCAGCTATTATAATCCCGGATGGACGAACCGCCAAGGCTTCCACCGACCACTATTCGGACCATGCAAAATAACAATTAATAATTAATATACAGAATACGAGCTAGTTATCCGTGTGGGAATACCCGCCAACATTAATCTGATATATTCCTTATTAGTTGTTTCACACATCACGAAAAAGACAAAATAAATAAATAAAGAAAATATTTTTGGGTCATCTTGCATGAGAGACATTGGTTTCTCATGCAAGGTATGGAAATGATTCCATAATTACTCTTCATGGTCTAAATAATCACTCATTCCATAATTAACTAATTACAGTCCGGATTATATACTTAGATCATTAGAGTTTTAATCATTTGTAGAAGAATCTTTTAATGGGAAATTGAACAAAGTTCTTTATATCAAATTAATCGTGGGTTGAGATCATTGGATTTTCAACCTCAAAATATTAATATAAAGGTTCAATTAATTAATGGAGTGAGATGAAGAATAAAAATTTGGCAAAAAATGTGTCACTTTGTCGCGATGCAGAGTTTGTGTCGCGGAGCGTGGCTCCACGACAAGGGTTTCGCGACAAAGGGGTGGGAAATAAGAGGAATGGAATTTTGAAAAGTTAGGGTTTATCTTGTCGCTAAGAAAAAAAAGTTTGTCGTGGAACATGGTTCCGCGACAAAGGGGCATAGCGACAAAAAGGGGTTGAAAATTGGACAAGGCATAATTCTTGTCGCGAACAAGAGGTTTTGGCGCGGAACGTGGTTCCGCGACAAGGTTGCTTCGCGACAAAGCCCTTCCAGGGTAAAATCACAAGCATTTGGGTCCTTGGTCGCTAATCAGGATTTGTCGCGGAAGCGTGGTTCCGCGCCAAGGGTTGTTTCGCGACCAAGGGTTTTAAAATAATAGCTAACAAGTGTTCTTTGACACCTTTGTCGCCAAAGTGTCATTTTGTCGCGGAACGTGGTTCCGCGACAAAGGTGTGTCCAGTACACATGTCAGAAAAGTAAAGTGGAACAGTGGCATGCATTATGTGTGATCTCACCCATTTCAGATTCAAAAGCCAAACTAAGCTAAAAATTGACAAACAGAATTTGAATCTAGCTAGAACATGCTTGAACATAAAAGAAACAAAACAAACTTAAGTCTTAAGAAACCCTAATCTGAGTTTGATCACCCATAAGCATGCAACATTATCCCAAGAAAAAGTCACCAAGCAGTGACATTAAAATGCAAAACAAGGGTCAAATGACCCAAGGAAAACGAAAACAGGCAAGATCCATGGGGTGTGAGACCCATTTCATGATTTTGGGACACAAATGGAGAATGTTTTCCCATATTATTAAACGGTGTTGTTCATACCCATGATTTGGGTATCACAAACCCTTAAACAAAAGTTTAGAACAAGAAATAAGATGTAAAACTGGCTATCTAACCAAAGTGCAATAAACTACATCTAACTAATGCATGAATTAAATAATACAAGAAAAATCTAACTAAACTACCCTAAACTAACTAAACTACTGAACTTCCCAACTTGTCTTCAAGAAGGTGTATTTTCTCTAAAATTCTTTCAACCTTCAGCTCAAAGGAAACACCTCATATTTATAGAGGGGAAACCCTAAGCTCATGGGCCTTGATTTGAGCCCATTGTGTCTCAAGACATCACACACATCACAGCTTTGTCTCGGAGCACCAAGTTTGGTCGCGGAGCACACTGCATGTGGCAAAGCTTCTCGACTGGGTCTTGTGTCTCTAAAAAATGCATCTTTGTCGCGGAATGGACCTTTGTCGCGGAACAGGGCATCGCGACAAAGGTATCGCGACAGATGGCTCTGGCTGGTCTTTTCCTTCATCTGAGCTTGCTTGGTCGTGGAGCGTTCCTCTGTCGCGGAACCATGCATCGCGACAAAGGAGCTTCCGTGACAAAGGTGTTCCTGGGCCTGCCGGATTGGGCCAGATGGGCCGGAAAATATTCTTTTTGTGGGCTTTTCTCTCTTTTTCCCATCTTTCTGTTTCCTTTTCTTTTTCTCATGTTTTTGGATTTTCTAACATAAATATGTAATAATATTACATATTTATGCCTTTTTCACATCAGCTTATTATTTTTACAATTATGCATAAATCAGTCCAATTCGACTGCTTTCTTACTTAATGTGAGACCGGAATGCGATCAAATGCCCGTTTAAGACACGGAAATGGATTGAAAATAATGGTCATTTCTGGCCATTATCAAAAGGTCCATACGGTGGATCAATAGGTCCACATATATCCTTTGAATTCTTTCTAGGAATGTAGGGGATTCAATTCCCACTTTTACTGGGGATTGTCTGGTTATCAATTTCCCTTGAGAACAGGCTGCACAATTGAACTCATTTGGGTTCAATATCATTTGGCCTTTTCAATGTATGACCATTCGAATTTTCAATAATCCGCCTCAGCATTACACTGCCAGGATGTCCAAGTCTATCATGCCAGGTAATAAATTCACTAGTAGCTTTCAAGCTTACTAGGTTATGTATTCTCGCGGCATATATTTTTGTATAGTAATAAGCCGGAGGAGTAACATGGCACTTTCTCATTCACAAATTTTTTGTCATTTTCAATTCGAGTTATCAAAAGATACTCGTGATCTGCCTCTTTTAAAGTTTCAATGTGATATCCATTTTTTCGAATATCATTGAAGCTCAGTAAATTTCTTCGAGCTTTTGCGTGAGAACAAGGCGTTTTCAATCGTCAAGTTCTGTCCCTTCAGGGAAATATAACATCTCTACCGGAGCCTTCAATGCATTTTGCATTACCAGCTTATAGTATTTTCACTGCGGTCTTGTCCAATTTTAAATTGGAGAAATAGCTTTACTTTTCAAAATGTTTATACGTTGTTGCACTATCAATAGGCAGATATCATCTCCCGACTTTTGAATTTTCAGCATCCATTTCTTTACAAGAATATAAGAAGGTTATTAAACATCAACAATATAAATATTATTAGTGCAAAAATATATTTATATTATGCAGGGATAAGAAAAAGGGAAGTACAGGATATCATTATTTATATTAAACAGGAATTATAAAAGATAAGTACAAAACATATATAGCTATATAATATATTATTTTGTAACAGTATCTGGCTCAACAAAATCATCAGCTTCAGGTGCGTGATATTATCATTTAATATATCATCATATGTATCATCATGGGCATTATGGTGTGATTCAACACCTTGTCTTTCTTTTCGTTTCGAGGCCTGATACAATTCAGCTAGTGTTTAGCTGTGTGGCATGTCTAAGCCGGATGGCCTTTAATTCCACAACGATCACAAATTTCATCATTTTGTTTATGCTTTTTTGCATAATTTCTTTGTTGTGGTTTGTAAGGCATTCTGGTATCATATCTGCGATTTTGTTCAAATCGAGGCTTATTTTTATAATTATTTGACGAGATGATTCACCTCTGCCTCGATTGTGATACCGATTTTGGCCACGATCATCATTTTGATTTTTAAAGTGCCCACGATCATGCACATATTTTGCTGATTGAGCCGCGTTCACCTCAGGGAACGGTTTTGCACCTGCGGGCCTAGATTCATGATTTCTCAACACCAATAGGTTGTTTTGTTCAGCCAATAATAAGCAGGTGAATAAGATCAGAATATCTTTGAAAACCTTTTTGACAGTATTGCTCACTCAAATACTGAGTTTTTAGCATGAAACATAGAAGTACGTTTTTTCAAGCATTTCTTCTTCAGAAATATTTTTGCCCACATAATTGCAATTGGTCCGTAATTTGAACACATCGGAATTATATTCCAGGACTGTTTGAAGTCCTGAAGCCTCAGGTTTTTCCAGTCATCACGGGCTTTTGGAAGCACAACCTTTTTAAGATTATCATATCTTTCTTTCAACTTTTCTCACAATGTCAGTGGGGGTTCCATAATCACGTATTCCATTTTAAGTGCCTCTTCGATATGATGGCACAAGAAAATCATGGCTTTTGCCTGATTTTGATGGTTGAGATTTTGCCTCAGCAATAGTATCATCCAGACCCATTGAAGTAAGATGCATTTTCACATCTCGGGCCCAAGCATAATATAATTGCTTCCTTCAACGGTTAATGGAGCAAGTTCCTGTTTTGCAATGTTAGCCATAATTTTATTGAAAATTTTGGAATAAAAGTTATACCTCAAATTCTGGTAACTCGGGCAGAGTCTACTCGTGCTGATAACGTGCTAGCTAGCCACCTTTGACTAATCCTACGTGTAGTGGTGGCTTATGAACTCTATAAATTTGTGGATTTTCATTCTTGTATTGACAGAGTTATCGTTAACAAAAATGTATATAAATATACTCTCTGCGCTCATATCTTCAATTCTGTTTTATATCACTTTTGTCCAACATATACGTATATAGTCCTTAATAATGCATCCACCAATATGGAATATTGTACAACATGTAATAATAAATGTGGTAGTACAATAGTCCTTAATTATAGGCGCAGACATTCACCTAATAAGATTTTTCAACTGGGTTTGGTTCTTCAAATTCAATGGCAAATCCAATATTAGTATTTGGTGAAGTTGACCATTAATGGACGATGATGATTTTTCCTGCAATATTATGAACAATATATTTTTTTTATTGTAGTATTGCTTACTAAACTACACTATATTAAATACTTCGTTTTTTTTTTAAAAGTTACACTTGATATTGAAACGGAATTTAAGTAACACTTTAAAATTGCTATAATTTAAAATTTGTAATATAATCATAAATTAATTTTTTAAATATTACACTTATAATGTAACATTTATTTTAATTTTAATTAATCAATAAGTGTTAATCTACATTTTAAAATTTTATGTAACACTTATTTTAAAACATACTCCCTCCGTTTTTTTTTAACTTCACCCATCCTGCACTGCACGCAATCCAATGCACATTTACAATCATCAATATCTCATATTATATATAAGTAAAAATTATAAAAGTTTGATATTCTAAAACTACGTGATTAGACGAATCCAACAAGATCTCACTTGACTATGTTTTATCTTATATAACTATATGAAA